>JASTWQ010000397.1:0-177598 GCA_035220615.1 Leptothorax acervorum
TAACAGTGGGTGGAAACCAATTAATATCCCTCGGCAGGCTCCCTCTGATTTCGCTCGACTTCCCTGGAGACGCGCCACTTTTATCAAGCGACGGTGCTTGACACATTTCCAGCGACGCCTCGAATTTCCTCGCCGTTCCTGGCATGATTCGCCCTCCTCACTCGTATTGCTGCGCGATTTTGAGACTCGTCGATTCGTTCAGACAGATCATTAATCGTTGACTGAATTACTTTAGCTACAGCTATTAATAATTCTAATTTCTCATAGTACATTTAAGCGTTTCTATTGCAGTAATTAATTGTGATGCATGTCCTGCTTTAGATTCGCGTTTGTGAAAAATGTTACAAAGCAATGTGTTCATTATTATTGCACATAAGTCACCATTTATTCGTTATTATTGCACAGTTAAACGGCGTGAATTTTCCATTAGCAATGAACATTTTAAGCTTATTTCGAAATTCTATTTTAAAGGGATCTTTCATTTATTTTTTACTTTAATTTCGCTGTACATTTTCACTATAATACTACTATTGACTCACTCATATAAACAGCTCCGTTAAAATCGCTGTATTATGTCACTATCATTTAATTTAATCTCTCCTTTTTGTTTTATTCTATTCAACGATTAAAATCAGTACGAAATATATCTTTTTTATGTCCCGTTTTCTATCTCACTTTGTCTATTTCCCGAAGTGTTTATCAACAAACTACTTCTATTTAAATCATTAGTTCTAGCGAAACACACCGAGACGCACCAAACAGGTTGATTGTCAATTAGCGTAGAATTTCTTTTTGCAAACGTTCGTGTCAGAATCAAACCAATCGCACTCTCAAAGTCCGTTGTCCATTATTGTCGGAATCTGAGGAGCAGTTCGTAATCTCAAGCACCTCATTTAACAGTTAATCAAACTGTAGCTCACATCAAAGTTATGACAGTTCACAAAAGGTAAGTCACTTTTTTAAATGGCATCTAATCGCGTTGACTTAATTCGCGATCGAAGTCAAAGCGCCATTTCTGAGAACACGAGAGCAATCTTCCGCAGCCGCCTCTCGTTTTTCTCCCCCTCGAAATTACTGAATTCTCGTCGCATAATTCACAGCATAGTTAATAACAAAAACAATTTGATCTCTCTTAATCATACGCGAACCGCGCGCTGAATCTCCGACTTGGCACAAAATTAAAACGTTAGTCACTCTGCCGACTCTGCAATCTCCTGTTTCTCGTTCGGAGTATCGCCGTGCAACTCGATACAGCCGCGATTAATCCCTCTCGGTCGCGTTAAAATAAATTCGGCATCTCGAGCAAATTTGCATCTCGTGCAACTCGAACGCGGTCGCCCATCGCTCCTCAGCAGACAGAGTTTTTCTCACGAAGAATTCCCGCTTTTCCCTCGGGAACACACGATACTTGCCATGCCACTTCGTGATCAAACAGTCACGCTCCCCCCGCGACGATCACATCTTCTCGAACACGTCATCTCGAGTAATCGCGAGTCAGCCGCTTCGCGTCTGCTCGCCACGCGATTTCTTCTCTTTCGGCGTGGACGCGAACGCTGTTCTCCGACGGATTACCCGGCACCCTTTTCCCCGGCTTGCCCGCGTACCCGATACTCCGAGATCGTCGTCGGGCACGCCGTCAGACGCGTCGCGGCGCGGCGCGGCGTTCCTTCGATCTCGGATTTTGGGGGACGTCGTATTCGCGCGCGCACACCTTACGCGATCAATTCATCAGGCTGGCCGCGTCGCACGTGTGCGACCATTTACACAGCGTCGCGCGTATTTGGCCGTATAACTGGATGCACCGTGCACGCTGGACTCCCTTCCCTCTTTCGCCTATCATGGACCAACAGCCGCGAGGCGGCCGGTCCGCAGCTCCCGCCTTCGCTGTCCTCCTCGCACCTTCGCTCATCTCCCTCTCCCCCCCTCTCTCTTTCTCACACTCTCTCATTCTCTTGCGTCACCGGTCCGGCTTAATGTAACACACATTTGTGCGGAACCCTGTGGGCCTATCCAGCCATCACCAGCTACCCCTCTCATTGATAGAGTTATTAATGAATGCGTATATCAGTTATCACTTTCCGTGTAGGTACTTCCTCCGTAATTTATTATTTATTCACTCGGGCATCTATATCGCGGCGCGGATAAGAGATCTCTCTCACTCTCGCCCGACGCCGCGCGCTTCCGCGAGATTCTCGTCCTCCTCTCGCTCTCGTCATCGTTCCCTCTTTCGGTCCTGCCGTACGTGTGAGGTACTTCCGTAGATGTCACGCACACAGCCACTTCCGTCTATGTACTATGTTAGAGGAGAGTAACTATGTGTGCCGAGATAACGCCTCTCGCGTCCATTGGCACAGCCTCCGACTCCTCGGCCACTCCCACGTGGGCCATCTGTACATCCCCTCTACTCCCGCGGAAATGTGAACTCTCTTCGAGTTTCTCCCCTCTCCATCCTTGTCCCCGGCCCGATTTTCTTCCTCTTCCGCACTGCCGACACTGCCGTCGCTTCCGTTGCCCGTACTGTCGTCGTGCGAGTATCTTCCAGTATCTTCACCATTTCCCATTCGTTTTTAACGTTCTTGCGCACGACGCGATACACGGGGTATGAATGCGAGCGAATTTACGCCGCGACCCTTCGCACATCTTTCGCGTCGTGGAACGCATCGTTGCAAATCCTTGCCACCCTTCTTTTAAATTTCATAACTGGGAAGGGAAAACGCAGACGAATGTCGGAGATCGGCCAGAATCGATTGTCTTCCTGATTGCGTGTTCGACATTTATTCAATGAAAGGCCGTGTAATAATTCAATAAATGGTCTCTTTACATATGATACGAGGATCATATTATGGTGAATTTTATGTGATATATATATTAAAGGGACAAGTTTTATTCGCAATCTCAATAATACTGGATTTTATTAACGTACGCGCATTAAAATTTTGTCACATTTTTATTGCGGATATACAGCTTGAACATTTTTTAGTTAATATAAATTTAGAGCGAGAGTATCGCCGTGATATTAAAGCCAATACAAACATTAAACGTATCTTGTTAAACGATCTGAGAAATAGGGTTACCATAATAAAATTTTGAAACTAGAACTTATATAGGTCAAAAAGCCCATACATTTCGCTTTATAGCCCTGAACGCATACAAAAATGCAAATAAAGTTAGCAAATTGATTATAACAATAAATGAGTAATTATTTTAAATCTCGTTTTTAATGGTATTAAAGTTTAATGAATAAATTAAACATGTTTTTAATTTTAAAAAAGTTATATTATTAGGTAGTTTTAGTACCTACATCTACCTTTTTGTATGTGCTATTGTCATTGGTATTTTTAAAATATTAATAAAATACCAAATATTTATAAAATATATTAAAGAATCAAATTAGCAAAAATAGTTTTTGCTAATGGTTTTTACTTTTACACATTAACATAACATAAATTAGTCTTAAAATCTGAAGGTAGGTAAACATTTTAATTGAAATTTTGGTAAATAATCTTTGACAGCAACCATAAAATCACATATACATTAAATTTATTATCTTAACTACATCCTAATGTTAGGATTGTCAGGAATTTCTTTAAACCTCGGACCAATCCCCGGACATATTCGAAAAATCCCCCCGGACGTTTTCGGACGCTCTAAAAAAGAAGACGGAGATAAGCCTTTTTCTGATTTAAAAAATATATAACTGATTTTTGGTCACATTTTTTATTGTACAGCTTGAACATTTTTTAGTTAATGTAAATTTATTATAGCGCGAGTATCACGGTGTGGCGTTAAAGTTCATATAGATACATCAAACATTAAGCGTATTTTGTTAGACGATTAGAAGAAAAATATAATAATGATATATCATATTCCTATAAATACACGGTCTGTCCCAAAAGTTTCCGAACTTTTATTAGAACTTACTCTGTAATGTAATAATCACAAATTTTTATTTATTATTATTCGAAATACATCCCGTCCAAGGAAATACAGTCCTTACAACAGTCATAAAACCTGCGAAAACACCGCTGATAGTCATCCTTCGAGATTGTCGCAATAATATTGGTCAAAGCCTTATTCTGAATATCCGATAATCGTGTTGAACCACTTTCCTTTCAGCTTCATTTTCAGTTTGGGGAAGAAAAAATAATCGCACAGCATGCCAAATCTGCTGAATATGGAGGGTGATCAAGGATTTTGACCAATTTTGAAGTGAGGGATTATCCATAAGAAGTTTGTTCCAGGCAAGACGGTGAATGGAAAATATTATCATAGGCGTTATGAAGCGTTTGCTGGCCAGAATTGGTCGGATTCGCCCTCAATACCGAGCGCAAGGTAGCTGGTCGCTCCTCCACGACAATTCTCCAGCTCACAAGTGCATCGGTGCGCAATTTTCTCGCTTCAAAATCGGTAAAAATCCTTGATCACCCTCCATATTCAACAGATTTGGCACCGTGCGATTATTTTCTCTTCCCCAAACTAAAAATGAAGCTAAAAGGAAAGTGGTTCAACACGATTTCAGACATCCAGAAGGCTTCGACCGATATTATTGCGACCCATCTCGAAGGAGGACTATCAGCGGTGTTATCGAAAGCTTTAAGGCTCTGCATTTCTTCGGAAGGGATGTATTTTGAATAACAATAAATAGAAATTTATGATTATTATATTACAGAGTGAGTTTTGATAAAAGTTCGGAAACTTTTGGGACAGACCGTGTATAACAAAATGTTGTGAATAATATTTATAATAGGTATAATATAAACATAGCAAAGGATTGATAGTTTGGAAGGATCTCCATCCAAGAGATTGAAGTTATTATAGTTAGGTATATCGTTATTTATATTGTTTTCTCCTTTGCACACGTTCTTTATTTTGGTCACGTACGTACAATTTAAGAAGTCACCTTGCACAATACACCTTGCGCATCACCATATGAACCATGAGAACAGGTAATAATTTTTTCAGATGTTCAATCGAAGGTCGCATCTGTTTAACAGACCAAATCCCCGAATTCTCACGTCCGAAGAATTATAGAGACACAACTAAAACGGAAGGAATTTAGTTGTCCCTCTTGCTTTCTTATAAGTAGAACCGCGTTTGAATTTCAACAATATGCGCGCTTTCAAATATCCTTAGAGACTATTCTTTATCTTTATCTTTTCTTGTTATAAACTCTTTATATATTTAAAATTTAAAAAAAGATTAATACACGTACGATATACATATATTTTACATTTTACTATATATAATGTTTTTAAATATTGAATATTAAATAATAAAAATACTTAATCTAACTAATTAAAAATGCAAGATGAATGAAAGAAAAGAACTGATTATTTTTGTTATACTTCTCATTATACAGGGTGTGTCTAGTATAAGAGCCGTGTCACCTCTCATGGAAAGGTAGAGCAGATTAAACTAAATAGAAAAGTTTTTTCTGTCTCTTCTTGCTGAATTGCGCGAGTGCACTCTTATACTCAAATCTTTATTAATTATCTAATTATTAAAATTAATTTAAAAATTAATGAATTATTAATCAATTTAATTAATTAATTAATTATTGAGGAACTCGCAAAACGGTATAGAACTTTTTTATTCAGTTCAACTCGCTCTACCTACCCATGATGGTACGGTAATTTATTAGAGTATTAGATAAATTAGACCATGGCACACCCTGTATTATAATATTCCGACGAACCGCATGCGCGCTCGTCATTATCGACCCAGCGACTAAATCAGGCCGATAAATCAGGTTGCTGCTATAACCCAACGAATTGATGCACATTATTGTACACGTTTATGCCCATAGAGACGCCACAAGTTGAAACGCGCACATGTCCACTCTAAGAGTTTCTCTCTGCCAAAACATACTACGAAATTACTCCAGAATGTAATTGAGAAGATACTCCAAATAATTGAACTAAATTGTACAAAACAATTGTGAATACAGTGTTTCTTTTAGAAAAATAATTCATACACAGGAATAAGTGAGAGCCGTTCTCTGAAACAATCTGGAACTATCTTGGAGGAAATCAATGATCGTTGATTGTGATTAACATAATTATTAGAATTTTATTGTCAGAGATGAGTGACAAGCAGAAGGTTCTCATTTGCGGGGACGTGGAGGGGCACTTCAAGTTCCTGTTCTCCAAAGTGGACGCTATCAACAAGAAAAGCGGCCCTTTCGATTTCTTGTTATGCGTCGGCAATTTCTTCGGCGCGGACAACGCCGAATTGGAGTCGTACAAGTCCTGCGAGAAAACCATCCCTGTACCGACGTACATCATCGGTCCCAACCGGGAGTCGGACGTGAAGGACTATTCCGACGAGGACGGATGCGAGATATGTCAGAATCTCACGTATCTCGGAAAGCGTGGTCTGTACACCGCCAGTTCGGGCCTCAAGATAGCGTATCTCAGCGGAACTGAGAAAGTCTCGTCCGAGAATAAGGCCATTCACTTCGACGAGCACGACGTTGTGTCCATCAGGAACAGTTGCTTGAAGGGCCAACCGAGTTTTCGAGGCGTCGACATCTTGTTGACATCTCCATGGCCAGAAGGCATAACCAATCTTGATGCTAACAAGCCGGAATGCAACTACAAGGGTTCCAAATTAATCGCCTGGCTCGCTACTCATATTAAACCCAGGTATCACATGTCAGCCTTGGAAGGGATTTATTACGAACGGCCACCGTATCGGTAAGTTCATCATATTCAAAGTTTTTAAAAATACATATTGCTTTGAAACAAAATTGCTTTAAAAATTATATTTCTTTATTACAGAAATCAAAGCCAGGGTGACGGAAACATGGAAATAGCCACTAGGTTCATAGCTCTTGCGCCGGTACTCAATGACCAGAAAAAGAAATGGTTGTACGCATTGAATTTAACTCCTGTCGACAGAACCAGGCTGTCAGATCTAATTATGAAAACAACAGACGAGACGTCGAGTCCGTATCCCAGATCTATGCTGTCTGACGATCCAACCTCGCAAAAGCAGGCCCACACGCAATTTTTCTACGATATGGATTCGAAGGACAATACGAAGAGATCGCGGCATCAAAACAGTGGCCATAATAAGAAGGCAAAGCTGGAATTTGACCAATCAAAGTGCTGGTTTTGTTTATCCAGCCCGGTGGTGTCTAAGCACCTGGTGATCTCCGTCGGCACAGAGATCTACTTGGCGTTAGCGAAGGGCGGTCTGGTGGAGGATCATCTCTTAATTCTACCGATAACGCATCATCAGAGTCTGTCGATCCTGCCGAAAAACGTGAAGGAGGAGATGGATCTCTATAAGAAAGCCGTAACCAAATACTACGAGAGCACCGACAGAGTACCTGTATTCTTCGAGAGAAACTTTAAAACGTCCCATTGTCAGTTGCAAGCAGTACCTGTTCATAAAAACCAAGCACCCGCACTGAAGGAAATGTTTGAGGTACTTTTCTTTTCTTTCCTTTATTAGAGACTGTCGTATTTTTTATTTTTGTATTAAATGTGCAAATTTCTGTTTTCAGGAACTGGCCGAATGTAACAATTTCAAAATATCGGAACTGCCACCGCACACGGATTTGCAGCAGATCGCTAACCCTGGCGTTTTATATTTTTATGCAGAATTACCGGATGGAACAATCTTGTATCATAGGATAAAGAAAGACTTTCCATTACAATTCGGTAGAGAAGTATTAGCATCCGACAGGCTATTAGATATCAACGATAGATCTGATTGGAAAGATTGTCATATGAGCCAAGAGGAAGAGAGTGAAGTAGCAAAGAAGATTAGAAAACAATTTGCACCATTTGACATAGACACTTGAAAATATTCGTACTATTTATGCTTTATAAACATAATACGTATACAATAGTGTATATACATGTAGAATATGTGATTCTAATTAAAATTGTATAATTTACTTTTTATTCTAATTTTTATGTATAATTTTTATGTTTAATGTCCAAAAAATGTACATAGCTTAGAGATATATAGAATTATAGCATCATGGCACAGAATTATGGCGGAAAAATTAATTTTATATTAAAATTACTGACTATCATCATGTACTATTGCCTGGTAATTTAATTCATAATCATTTTAGAGTTATTGACGGATCTATATTATTTTATTTGGAATATTGAGCAAATAATCGTAACATTCCGTCCTGTAAGAAGAAAAAGAAGACATTTCAAGACACAAAGTTAAATAAATTTCATTGCGATGATAATAAAATAGCTTACATAATTTTTGCATGTTGCCAAGAATTGCCCCACAGTCCCACATAAATCCCACGCCTGCGTACCAATATCGTGCAAGTCTCAGAATCATAGTGAACGATAGTTTTATCTAAATCGTCCCTTAAATGCTTAAATCCTTCTCAAAGGGAGTGTTTTCTATAATCTAGATTACCAGCTCCTCGTCGTAACGATACGTTCTACCATGATTTTTCTGATTCCATATACCTACGTAAGTCGAACAGTTTCATCTCGTTATCAATTTATAAATACCGCCAGGTATATTATTAAACGTACGGGCGCTCTGCGGGGGTCGCGCGCCGCTCGCCGCGTTATCATTCACGTCCCGACGTTCGAACCGACAGGCAGCCCAAGGCAGCCGAGCGAGCGGCTCCGTGCGTAGCGCTATTACATCGCGAGATGTGCTGATGCGATGCCCGCGACAAGTATTTCGATGATATCACGGATACTAGATAGACGATACATTCTCTATATTAATCGTCGGATTATCCCGTTTGCGCGACCAACTGATTTTCGTCGACTTCGTCGTTCGTCGCGGTCGCCGACTCGTACCGACTCGTACCGACTCACGGCGAACATGGCCGAAGCGCTGGTCATTGCGCGGCACACGTCTCGCGCAGTTTACGGGAATCGGAGTGAGGTGAATACGGAATTAATGTACGCCGAATGTAAGTTTCTTGTGTTTCGATTAATGAACTATATTATCGCACACTCACACAGGAGTGAGAAGACGATCGGAGTGCTGGACTAACGTTTCGTCGCGATTAATTTGACGGACGACGATTGTCTCCCAAAGGAAAAGGATACTCGAACGTGTTCCGCTCATTCATTGGCCGCCGCTTTCGTGTTTCGAGAACGCTGAACGCGGCGTAATGTAGGTATACGCGAATCGTCGGATTTAACGTGACGGCGCGGCGTACGTGAATCGCGTAATTTAGAATACGAGGCGTAGTGATGTGTGATGTGTCGACCGCGGAATTTTATTACGTGCTCGATCGAGCTGTATCGCAAGCGTACGTATATATATTTTCGAACGGTTACGCTTGTTATTTCTTTTCGGCTGCTGGCATGCAGTGCTGTGCTGACTCGCGTTATATCCGCGCGGCGTCCGCGTCGGTATGAATCTCAGCTGCGTTCAGCGGAGAAAGCAGCAGCTCGTGATTCTCGTGAACTGTCGGATTTAAATAATGGAAGTGCGTCGTATAATTATAGTACGCCGATCGTTTCATCTTGGGAGTGTCTAATAATATTAAGTATCGCGATAGCATTAAGACAGTTAATTATTAATTTTGCTCTCGATCGCGAAATTTTGTGGATAATGGTTTTGTGACAGTGTCTTGTGCAACGACAGGGAGGCGAGGAGGTGGAGGAGGAGGAAGCCTGGCAGAGGCATCGGGCACCGGCGCGGCGGACAACCTTGGGGTCAATGGGTGAGTACCATTTCTTATTTTAAAATTAATAGTTTTTTCGCATTTATTCGGGCCGTCTTATCTCGATAAACTAGAAATAATTTGAGAAAGAGAAAATCTAAAAT
Source organism: Leptothorax acervorum (assembly GCA_035220615.1). Lineage (NCBI taxonomy): Eukaryota > Metazoa > Arthropoda > Insecta > Hymenoptera > Formicidae > Leptothorax > Leptothorax acervorum. Next base: position 9,778 of record JASTWQ010000397.1, read on the forward strand.
TTTATAAAAGTTTATTCTCGTAAAGATTTTTCCCGGAAAATCGATAATTATATTGATAAATCTAATTGAAAGTCTAATTAGACGCGGGTAAAAATTATTTTTCGAAACGTTGATCACTTTTTGAGCGTCTCTTTAATTTTAATCTTTCGTTTTTGTGTTACAGAATCATCGTAGCTACGCGACACCGTGTAGGTACTCATGCATCCGTAACGGAATAACTTACGCCTGTTGTGCGCATCGGTCGGTGAGTGACAATTTTTTTATAATAGGGTAACGAATCTGTGAATATTAGATGTATTGTATTTATGTATTGTTCCTATCTGATTATGCAGATAAATGCGATTTCTCACAGATTCATTGCCCTAAAATGGATAGACTAAATCAGACTAGGCTTAATAATATTAATCCTGGAACTCTATCACTTATCAATTTATTTTGCCTGCGGGAGAATGCTCTCGCGTTAGCACGCATCGAATGTCGACGCATCATTTATTTGATGCGTTTAATGTTTATTGCTTATTTATTTGTTTATTTATGTATATATAGAACTGCACTAACCGCGAAGTATACCAGTCGCCTGAAATTTATAGGCAATTTATTGGATTTTTTAAAAGATATATTTTATTATGAAATATCTAAATTAGTTATAATTATTTTCAATATTAATATCAATTAACTAAATTTATTAAATTAATTACATTTTCTTTGTTTGTAAAATAATTATTGAAAAATAGAATAAAATTTTACAAGAAATATAAGAATGATGTTTTTTGGATATAACATGTCTTATTAAAGAAATAAAAAATAATAAGAGAAATATTTGTAGATAAGGAATAGGTTTAATAAAATAAAATAAATCAAACCATTATAAGAAGTTCGTTACAACGATTTGTATTTTTTCACAAATGTATTTTTTCTCCTTTCCAGGATTAAATATTATATAAATTGGTGCAAAGAAGCAAAATCTAACAAATAAATCTAATAAACAAATTTAACATGTACATACCTGTGTATCACGGATGAATAAAGAAGATTAAAAATATTTTGGTTCACGTTGCACATATTCTTCGTGAATCTTATTATATATAAATCACATTAATTGCATATTTATTTTTATTATTGTATATCTACACATGCATAACATACCGATTTTATCCTAATCTTTTATAGTCTATTCATTTAATAGCTTGATTTTGTATTGATAAATGAAATAAAATGACGTGGGATCCAATGAATATATACTTTGTCGCGGAACAGAATAATTTTTTTATAGAAAAATATCTCAAAGTTGATAGTTTTTATATCAATTATATTTAAATGCATAATAGATTATAATCTGATACATATTTTATATGTCGTGTTAAACATAATTTTAATAATATTTTGCAATAAAATAACAAGATGTTTATATGAATATACATGATATATTGTAAAAATTTATAAAGACAAATGTCGCATGCGTGAGAATACGATATAAATTCATTGTATTGATTACAATACTTATATATCTTGCGTGAATATATTAGGTACTTCGGAAGTTATCGTCCTTTTTGGATCTCACGTCATTCATTCTGTATATCTCACTTGATAGGTATCTGAGGTGAGATCAAATAGGTAATGTTCGCGATTTATTTCGCGGTTTGGTTCGCGATTCTAATTGTACCAAAAATTGTTTGTCTATTTATTAATTTATTGATCGATTTATCGATTAATTTTTAAATTTTGGTTGTTTCGTGTGTGTTTCCACATTAATGTTTCACTATTCAAATTTAGATATTCGCGATCCAGATATAATCGCGACAATTTTGATTAGAATGCGGTTAACATAAAATTCTTTACATTCTTTCATGATAAGTATAATTCTTTCTTGCTTTCTATCTTCGATATATTTCTTTGAAATAGTTCGATTACGCGTATCGATGAGAAATCGATAATTGCAAAGTTAAATCAAATTTAAATTTAATTGATATTTTATTAACAAACGTGATTATTTATCTTTTTTTTGTGTTAAACGATTGTAACGATTCGTGATCGACCGTAACATGATAATCGTCTGCCGGCGCTGTTAATCAGCCGGTATCGAAGGAGTTTGTATCCTTCTTTTCTCTGGCTGATATACAGCCAGAATGGATTTGGCCAGAGACAACGCAATAGGTAGGTCCAATCTGTTATCTGGCCAGAAAAAACAACAAATCACCCATCATGTAAGGTATCTAAGGTCTATATTGACCAAAATGAAAGGTATACATATGTGTAAGATAAGTGCATACTTGTGTGTAGTATGCATAATCATGTGATATAACATACGACTGAATTTTAAAAGCTAATTAACTTGCTCGCATTAAATTGCGATTGTTTATGTCTTACAAATTATTGCTTATTTCTAATATTTTACATAATCGCGATTAGGTGAATCCTTTTTGATTTAACACACTTTAACGGAATAATTCTTTTATATAAAAATATCTCAAAGTTGATAGTTTTTATATCAGTTATATTAAAATGCATCATAGATTATAATCTGATACATATTTTATACAACACACAATGGGATAGGATTAGGTACTCGACATTATATCCGCGGTTTTATTTCACACTTGTGTAGTAAAAGTAAGAATACGGGTAGGTAGGAATACGCGAATATAGGTATATATGTCGCAGGCTTATTGCAAAATCAGCTCTTTTGCAAAAAGATGTTACACATATAAGTACCTATATAGAATTCCATACATCCGTTACCTTAAAATGGATCAGTTAGAACAGATTAGGATAAGTTTAATTCTGGACTTTTCTTTATTATTATATTTATTGTGCATAGATTTAGTGTGCATACTAGAATGTACTCGTATATACACACGCTATATATAAAGACAGAATTTTTCGGAGAGTTAAGAATACCATTAGGATATGATAAAATATTATTTATTAATAATTCTAATAATTAATAATGTTATTTGTTTAATATTAGAATCAGATAAATCGAATTTTGTGGAATTTTAGTGATATGTATAACATAATTATTTACAATTATAAAAGTATGAAATATTTGTAGTTTTATATATTTAAAAAAAAAAATAAAATAGTACAGTAAATAATAAAAAATACTTAAAGTAAACAATATTCTCACCATAATATTGAAAAATGTTTATTACAAATATTGCATTACAAAAGTATAATAAATACTGTATTATTCCTTTTCTTATCTAATCTCTTTCCCAACTATTTATCCAGGATTAAACTTTATATAAGTTAGTGCAAAAGAGCGATATACATATACATATATCGAGTAATATATTTCATTCAATTCATTGATTTCATAAAGCTGTTTCATAAGAGACATGCTTATAATTAGTAATTATTACTATTACTTATTTTAACGCGCTGACTTTAGCCTAAACTGTTATGGCTTATTCATACGTAGTGATAACTGGTTTTTGTACCAGTTAAAGTAGTAATATGACGTGAGATTCAATATATATTTTATTATGAAATAGATTTTTCTTAGTAATTATTTTAGAATCGATTATTTTCACATCACTAAAAAGTGATTGTGAAATAATATATTATATAAAAACTAATTCGAATAACTTGCAAAATACAAAATGGAATATTTTTATCAATTTTAATTGTGTGGGAAATTTATTATCCCTTTCGGATCTTACGTCATTCATCTGAATTTCTTATCTCTGCATGATTTTAAGATGAGATTCAGCAACGAATCGTTCGAATCGATGAAAATACGTATATGGGCCTTAGATTCTATCGAATGGCGCGTTTAACAATTTTCATTCATTTGTTTTTAAATTAAAGTTTTTTCGTTTATTTATATACATATGTATAGGTTTGTTCGTGTTGCATGAAATCCCTAAAAATTTTTGCACTTAAAACGAGATAAATATATATTCGGACGTTGGAGAGAGAGAAAGCGAAGGTTCTATAAGTGCAAAAAGTGTAAGCAACACAAACAGACCTATTATATTACAAAGTTTATATCTCAGTTTAATATAAATTTTATAATTGCGATCAAATCAAAACGCTGCCGACATAGAGATTTTTTCGAATTTAGATTTGTTTCCAATCGTATATCTATTTTAATTACTAAATATATATTTTAATTGCTAGGAATAAATGCGTGTAAAGAATAAATGCGCGGAAATTAATTCATATGCTAATGAAATTGTTATTGTTAATTGTTAATTTTGTATTTAATTAATTTAATTAATGTGATAGCCTTTTCGCGACGCGTTCGTGTTTTGCGCATCATACAAAAGCGTAATATCTTACGCTTGTTGCCGGCGATGATTAGAGCCAGCAGCAGGAGGAGTATTTCTCCTCGCTGCCGATCTCTGGCTATATGAAGCCACGATATGGCCAGCTGCAAAAGGTGAGTCCAATCTGGCCAGAAGAAAGAAGACAAAGAGGATAAAGGTAGGTTGGTGTATATATAACGCCAATCAATTAATAAAAGGTGCATATAAAGGTAAGCCTATAAGATATTCTTGTATATGTGCGATATTACACGTAAACAGAGACGGATAGATTCCGTCTCGTATTAAACTTCCAATGAAACTCCTAAACGGTTCCGATTTAAAACCAAAATTGCGTGCGCTTTTCTAATTTCGGGTGATCGCGGTCGTAACAATAGGTACACACTGAATAAAGATACGGGTAGGTAGGAATATATGGATAAAAGTTAGATAAAAATCGAGTAGGTAGAAAAACAAATAAACAAGGTTACAGATAGGTAGAAATATATATAGATAGGGGTGTAATTTTTAACAATAGGAGGAAACTTTATTAATATTAGATATATATAATTGTAAGAATTAAGAAACTTAGGTAGAAATAAGTATAAGCATACAGGTAGGTAGGGATAAAGCGGGAGGGTATGTGATTCAACAATAAACAAAAATTAATTTTTTTTATAACTTTAAAAAACAGAAATTTCTTTTTAATGTAATAATATAACGCTAAGAATTATAATTAACGATATGTTCTGTCGCGAGAATTGTCAAAATAAAGTTGTATATGTATAATAATATTATATTGTATAATGTATATATATCTACGATAATTTGTGTAATCTGGATTACACAAATCGAAACGCGTAGGTATATAACACAAAATTTCTTAAATTAAAACACTATTAAATATTTTATTTTCAAATTTTTTATTATATATCCTTTCATTTTCTATCCGAGACTTTAACTTTTAACAAAAACATCTGTCTCTATTAATAAATTCAAGAAATTTTTTAAAAATTTGCGTTTGGCATTGTCGCCAAATTTTATAACGCATATAAATAATAAAAATTTTTTAAATAAGTACAAAAATTTTATGCTAAGCTAGTGATCGAATATAATTAACATCTTCGTGAGATTTGACTTGGATATTTTGCAGAATCGCGATCAATGTAGTTCGAGAAAAATTTTTCTTGAGCGTCTCTACCAGTGCAGATTAACTTTAATCTCGGTTTTTTTTTAACTTTTTTTAACTTTCTATCTTTTTCTGGTTCTTAGAATTGCTCACAATTATTTTTAAACTTGCGATAGTATTGTGTATTCAACATTGTAAATTAAAAGAAAATGGTTGATCTTTTTGTTAAAGTAAATTATTTTTCTTCGTAACTGACCTTGAATGATATATCATCTTATGCGTCTTAAAATGCTTTATTAAGACGTGAAGAATAAATATCATTTTATTTAAAAAAGCTGATATTATTGAAATGTTCTTGTTTTTACAATGTACAACCGATTTATAATCAAAATTATGTCATCTTTGGGTGTCAATACTTATAGCCGTGTGCGTATTATAGCAGTCACGAACGTTGCACAACGCTAGATTGTTTTTTCTCATTGCGCGCTTACCGAAATTTTCAGAAAATTGTTTTATATCTCTTCTGTAGGTATAATATATATTTCTATGCAAAACATACTAATATTTTTAAAAAATGATGCAAAAGAAAAGACTAAACAAACCTGAGAAAGAAGTAAAATCAAAATATTATTTACATTTAAGTACATTGTAAGTAGGTATATTTAAGACAATAAGTAATATGTTGTAAAATATATTTTTCAAATATTAATCCGATAACAAGCAGCATTGCATTAAAGACCAAATTAGGCCAAGATAGGCGACATCTGCAGTAGCAGAGTTTAGTTGGCATATTTTCCTTTCTCCTCTTTATCAAACTTCGCTTATCATTCGCTTTGCTGTCACGTTCACTTGCGTATCATTCGCGCAGTCTTACACAAGTGGTGAAAGTTGCGTAGGATTACAGCAAAATAAAAATTATTTCATACGACTATACATTAACTATAGAACACGAAAACATTTTAACACATTTTTCAACTGTGATTTTACGCAGAAAGAAGTATCTATATTAAGAGACATAACAAAAGATATTAGATTTGAAGATTCTAACGTGAAGATGTCGTCCGACGAAGACGATTCTACTTTTTATAGGAAGAAAAATAATACAAGTAAAACCAACAATTTAGAAGTATGTTATCACCAGCCGACGGCTTCTACTTCATCATCTTCTAATCGAAAACATATTCAAGGTAATTGTGAATGTGTGCACGTGTTGTGTGCATGGCGCGTATGTGTGTGCTGATACGCGCGAGCAAGAATAAAAACATTTTTGTAACTAAAAAATTGTACATATAGTATACAATAAATGATCTAACTCTGATAAAGTAATTTTTCTTCAAAGAAAAAATTGTGGAGAATTTAACTTAGCCCTATTTTTCAAATAATTATACTTTTAAATTTAATGTTCTATCTTTTTAACTGCAATATTCTTTCACAAAATAAGCAATTTAACGACTACCTACATTACCTATATAATATTTTGTTTATAGACGCTAACATCGATTCAGAGACAAACGATAACAATTCCATTAAAATGCTACAAGTGATACGTCGGAGCATAGAAATTCCAGGCGCTGATAAAATAATTAGCAGAAGAAGAATTCATGTAAAAAGAAGTATTCGCAGACTTGAAGCCCAAATAGACAAATCATCTTATTTAAAATATTTTTGCATTCCACGCCTTCCATGCATTCTATACATTCCTGCATTACACCCCTTGCGACCCAGGCGAGTTCTGAAACCAACGTCATACATATTACATATATCAGAATCTCGTGGGGTCAGTTTGAGACCCCAGACACCATATCATTACACGGTAACAGTCAAAGGCTTTCAGTTGAACGAGAACGTAGAATTAAACATGCTGATGAACGATGATCGCATCATAGGCGAACGTGTGGATGAATTAGCATCTTTACTAGAGCAACCGACAATAAATCCGAATTTCGAAGAAGTACTAAACATCGCTTTGCACACCGCAGTAAGAAGGAACTACCTGATATGTGCCTATATGCTATTGTGCAAAGGTGCTAATGCAAGTGATCCCGACGTCCACAATATGACAGCTCTTCATTTTGCGACAAGGAACGGCAATATTGATATGGTAAGGTTGATATTGATGGCGAGCCAACAGCCGCCCGACATCGACAGTTACAGAGATGACAATAATCGGACTACGCGTGAAGTGATACAGAATGAACTGCCGGAACTGTCACTTCATTCAGATTTCTTCGAAGACTTGCGAATACCTCCGATAAAAAAGCAGACTCTTAAATTCTTTCTGAACAATAGTGATGAGACTAAGTGCCTGAAAGTAATGAAAGAAGGATTTGATGGCGAGCTATCCGTCAGTGTCGCCGAAGAATTGCTAAATATAGCCACGCGACGTAATTATTGCAAATTTGTACAAGAAATCCTAAGGAGGTTTATTGAAAGCCCAACAAGTTTGAATATGATCAAAGACTGGGCCGTTTTGTGTGGTAATCACATCGTTCTACGTGAATTACTTAAACTACAGCCCGATGCAACAAATAACTGGATTCTGGATGCCTGCGAACTGATAGTACCACAAGCAAGCGACAATACGTCGCAATTCGATAGGCTGGAGTGTCTGAAGCTGATCCTGGAACAGGAAAACGTGGATGTTCGTTGCACTAATGGTAATTATATATCGAGGAATAATATACGAACAATAAAAGAAATAGCATTTCCTAGAAAACATAAGTTTCTTACGAATATCCAAATTATGATGTCGCCTTTTAGGCTTTTTGAAAAAATCTTACAGACATTCTATATAAAGATTTTTTATTTTACAGATATAGGTTACATGCCATTGCAATTCGCGCTCGAGGCAAACTGGTACGAAGCTGCAACTTTACTTCTCAAGCAAGGCAGTTATCTTGGTCACGTGAACAATTCCAATAACATCGTTATCGCGGATATTCCAGAATTCGTATTGTCTAGCTATTTTAATGACTGTATTCAATTAAAGAAAGAATGGACGGACGAGTGTACGATCGAGTTTGACTATCGTTGCTTCATGCCGCACAACAATTTCACGGAGCAACATAAAGCTTATTGGGCGACTCGCGAAATGGAAGTATTTTTGTACATCGCCAATAACGGCACTCTCAAACATTTGTTGAGACATCCGTTAATCTCGTCCTTTCTTTACATCAAATGGTACAGGATACGGCATGTTTTGCACGCAAATTTGATCTTTTACTTGATGTTCTATTTCTCCGTGAATGCCTACGTACTGAGCATGACTTACGACACATCTTCAAATAAAAGTCATGGAGAGCAAATAGTTAATAATAGCTCCGTTACGTTCTTTGCAAGTACTCCGCAAAATATTACAGAGCAAAATATACCCTGCTCCCAGGACAATCTTTTGTCGGTTTTCGCTATAGGGATGTTGCTTATACTCTTCACCATTCGAGAGATCTTGCAATTTCTCTTTTATCCTCGCCGCTACTTGACAGATTTGGAGAACTGGTCGCAAGTTCTGCTAATTGTTCTGACCTTTGCACTGCTGTGTGGCGCAGGACTCCAAATCGGAGTCATGGTTATCCTGCTGTCCACTTGGGAGCTCATGACTCTGATAAGCCATCATCTGTTTCCGTCCACTTGTATCGAAATGTTACGAACTGTCTGCTTCAATTTCGTTCGCTTTTCCTTCCCACATCTGTTTCTGATCCTCGCATTTGCTCTAGCTTTCTACATGCTCTTGAGGGATGACAGTTTCTCTAATCCTGGTTTTTCGCTTTTCAAAACCATCATTATGTTTACTGGCGAGTTTGACGCCAATGATATTTCTTTTTCTACGTATCCTGTTTGGAGCCGCATTGTTTTCATGCTGTTCATCTTTTACATTGTCATAGTGCTATTTAATTTGCTTAATGGTTTGGCAATCAGCAACATTGCCGAGATTCTGAATAAGGCCGAGATTATCGGACTGGTCTCTCGGATACGCCTGATCGCTTATTTCGAAAGAATGATAGTCGGGAAGCAGTTCTGCTGGAATTCTGAATGGATGTGTTGGAATCCTTTTAAATTCCTTACTAGCAAGATTCTTCTCTTTCCGCATTACCTCAGAAACGGTAAGATGATTTTCAAACCTTACGATAATCTGATCGTTTACGATAGCGACATGAATTACGTTAATGGCAAGTCCATGGATTACGACAAGCGTTGGTCCACTTTGAAAATGGATCCTAACATAATCAAACATGCTAAGCAGATCGTCTACGATAGGAATGAACCATCGAATGACGATATAATGAATGAACTTGCTAAGCTGCAGACAATATTGACAAAGATGAAAATTACTTTGAATTGCGCTGAAGAAGACATTCTTTAAAATTATATTTGAGAAACTTAATTTCTTAAGTAAATGTTAAGTAATAAAAAGCATGTAAATTCCGAAAAGATCATATAAAAGAGATAATAGTATTTTTTAATTAGGTGTGTAGAAATTGAGATAAAATAAAATAATAAATAGAGGAGATAGATATAGATAAAATTGCAGAAACGATGATCCCGATTGAATTACGTATAGCCACGTTTTTGTATGTTCCAGCTTGCGTTTGTAACTATACACGAGCAGTTGGCTTTCTTTGCTTCATACATTTTTTAATTATTGGTAATATGAAACTTTGTCTCTTGTTTGAGGGAGAAGATATGAATAGAAATAATGAAATATAGGAATTTTTTTGTATTTTTTGATTTTTTAGTGTAATATGTTTCTAGAATAGTATGTAAATTTTTCATTAATCTGATCACCGAGTTATAACAATTTGAACGCAACACGTCAAACGTTTGAATTACTTTAATGATTGTAAAAGAAGAAGAAGGTCGTCAATCCTTCTTAAGATAAAATAATTTTTTTTAAATGTGTCGGGCATGTGTCCAAAAAAAAACACGCACTTTCAATGAAGATAACAATCTTTATTTGTAATGGATAGATATTTTGGGAATAAAAATCGGCAAAAATAACGTTTACTTCTATGAGCAAGGGGAGTGCATCTCAAAATCTGAAGCGGACGCGCGCAGCTTATACTGCAAACGATTTTATGTTAAGAATGAAAAAGCTTTGAAGGAAAATTACGCTGCTATAAAGAAAATGATTTCTGGCTTAGAAATGTTTATTTAAGGATAAAAGAAAAAATGTAAATTTTTTTAAAATTAGTTAAAGTTAAATCTTTAATCGCAATTTTATCGAAATCATACTTTACAAAACGGTTTTATCGTCCGATCCATTCGTCCGATTTGACTGAAATTATAATATAATGTTTACAAATGTTCTTATATTAGTCGTCTACGAAAAGTAATTATAATTATAACACTTTCAAGAGAGGTTTTACTCTTTAAATTTGAGTTCGGGTAATAAAATATCTTTCTTTTAAATTCTAATGTTTAATACATATTTCACAAGGAGAAACAAGTCGGTGTTGGGCACTTGTATAACGCTCCTTGTAAGTGTTCTTTGAATTTTTGTTCGCTATGTGATCACGCTGCATTTCTTACATTATTTCTTACGTGGTTACGATTATTCTAACTTGCGACATTCAAGAAATCAAGAAGAAGTTATAATAGAATTAACTTACAATAATATTGCTTTACACAATATTTATGCACGTCTAGACTGCCGTTTTATCATTGTAGTAAGATATAATTAGATAAGAACGTGCTGTGATAAGATTGGCTTGGTGTTTTTGGCTGCTCCTTTGCTATATATTGCTTTTTGGCTTATTATCAGTTAGCAATACACTATCCAACTATTCACACTGTCCGTCACATTATCGTAAGTCGATGCTAGTAAATTCTCTTCTAGAATGTGCGGCGACTCCTGCTTGGATATCGACTATCTTAGCTCCGATTTCACAGTCATAAATGTTATTCAATGTGTAGTAGCCATTATCTGCTCATTTCTTTTGGCTTACCGCTATATTTGCCTGTTACCGCAGTGTGACTATAATATAGGGTGTTCTTTTGAGCTTATGGGTGGTAGCGACAAAAAAGTGCATAATATATAACTTCTATCCCACCGCTATATATATATCTCAGTTTCGTTGCGTCTTAGCGGTAACAACAAAATATACGTAGATTAGCCTCTTTGCGAAAGGCCAGCCTTTTGCGAAGCACTGATCGTTTCCCAATAAGACTGAACGCACTTTAGGCTTTTTGGCACACATGGGCTGGTGCTAGGCTAGGCACTTTGCAAAAATTGCATAATATGTAGTTAAAAATACATGGATATCATAATTTATAATTCTATTTGATTGAAAAGGGGGGTCAAAAATAAAATAAAATTTAAAATTAATTTAAAACTTATTTCGCGAAGACCAAAAGTTTAAAATTAAAATATTAATTTTAAAATTAATTAATTTAAAATCTTTAGCCTCCGTAGAATTTTTTTGTTTGTTGTAAAATTGTATACAGTTATAAATACAGTTATAAATATGTAATGTAATATGTAATGTAAAATTTATGTAATACTATGTCCAGATAAATATGCTTTTTTACTTATTTGATTTTATACAATGATTACCGAAGTATTTATATTTTAACGCGTATGATAACAAGAAATTCATTAAATTAACTCCTTTGATAAATATTTAATTACAAAATTCTTATTATGTTTTAAAATTGAAATTTTTATTTTGAGTATCTATAGTCATTAATATGTATACGATAATTTAAAAAATTTTTTTCCATCAAAGTTAAAGATATTGCACTAATGCTTCCCCCGTCGAACAATTTTATGCCGAGAACAAAAAAACAGAAATTCAGATTTGATTATTCTTATAGTAGGTAATTATGGAAAAAGATTTTTAAATCTGTAAAGCCGCAATAAAAAGAAAAGTGCCTTTTAAAAATTGCGTTTAATCGGTAATACAGACGGCTTTCGCACGTGTAAAATGACAATGGCAAGAGCCATCTACCGTGCAAGGTGCAAGTGCCATAACTGCCATGAGACATGCTGTTGTTTGTATACATTAGCATTAGACTAGACTGAACTAGACACTTCCATAATATTAATATGCAGTTGCATTTACGTCCACTTTATTCATACAATATATATCTTCCTATTTAAGTAATACATATAAATACAACTGCTCTTAACTATTTTAAACTCTTCCGAAGATGTTTCGGTCGCTTTTCTCCAAGCCGGGTAAGGTTATGGTATTCAATCAATATATTTATTGCGATTTCGTTAAATCAAGCTGCTTGAACTTTTATATTGTGTGAATTATTGAGATACATTAATCAATAACAATTATCTAACTGCCCTTTCGGATGAAAGGCAGTTTGCAATTTGACAATTTGTCTCAATCTAACTTGTACGGTTTAATTAAAAAAAAATATGCATGAAAGTCTTATTTGGTTTGCAATTCAAAAGCTGTGAGATATCAGTCACTAATCAAGTAACTTTATTAATTAGGATATAGCATGTGGTGGAAGGATAAGACTGATATTGATGCCTACTCGTCGACACAATTTGTTTACAATGCTCATTATTTGCTCGCGCTCGACATGCATTAACGACTGCCAATACTCAAAAACACAAAGATCATATTATTTATTTGTTGGAGAAGTACCAGACCTTGATTCTGGTTGGCGATACAGGTTGTGATACACAAAGTGTTTTTCTTCAGGTAAAATTTGAATGTACAGCATATCGATTAAGATAATGGAGCGCCTATATAGCATTTGTATTACATTTATTATATCCACATAAGCGTCCTAATTCCTACAATTATGGGTATCACTAATTGTCAGTGTCAGTGTTTAGTAATCACATGAGTTTAAGTAAGTTAGAAGGTTTAATATTGTCAAAAGAGATAGTGATTGAGAAAGAAATAACAGCAAGAGCTAATGATTTCTTCATTTAAGAGACTGAAATTATAAAACTATTTTTCAGTTACCTATATTTTTAAAAAACACGAAAAGGTGCTGAGAAACTGCAGTTACTTTAGCAGATGCTGTCCCAAATACTAACATATCCTAGATACTCGATATTGTAGTTGCTATGTTCTACATGTACCGCTCAAATTGCAATCAAATATAATGAGTTTGTCGAAAATATAAGTCTATCTAGACAGTACGTACTGTTGGAAACTATTCAACGATGAACACAAGACGATTTATGTGAAGAATACTCAATATGTTGAAAAGCCTGCAACATCTACTACATTGATTTTGAGTGCGGAAAAACCGCGCGTTTTGAATTTTAAGAAATTTTTATTCTCATGAATTAGTCGTACGTTGTGGAAATAAAAATTCTTATTCTTTCGGGGCTTGCATTCTGTTCTAAATATGACAAACAATGATACCCATGGTATTCTCCATTACACATGCGACCTTTATATCCGACTATCGAAATTCAACACCGCACAGAATATAAATAGAATTTTACGCAGGAGAGAATACGATCTACTAGAATTTAATTGTAAACGCGAAGAAGTTTAAACATTTGACCATAGGGATGCTCTTTAGGAAGTCGAGAGAAATAAGAACGCGAAGAAAGACTTCTATCACTTTCATCGTATTTGTTTTATCTCCGTATAATAATATGCGAGGCTCCTTCCCTAAAAGCGTTACAGTTTAGAAACGATCAACGTGTCAACGTCCGGCAGGCGCGCGAGCTCCGTCGGATTGGATTAAACATAATCGCGGATCAAGTTCTGATATTGACCTATATTACTGAACGGAGTGAAACCCGTGATCGGTGAAGGTAACGCGACACACCACCTGTCTCTTCCGTTAGTTTAATTCGCGATTTCGTGAATCGGCGATCGCGCAGGGAAAAGAAAATCGTCGGAACTCGGAATTAAGCGGCAGGATATATGTGCATGTCCAATTGTCTCGCTCCTATCCGAAATAGACCGAAAATAACATTGTGTCTTAATCTGATATGAGGAAGATAGCGGCGAGCTAATGGTAAGCGGATAATTGAGTTGAAATGTAACGCATTATAAAATATTTCAGAATCGCATCAATGACGCAATAGACCAGAATGGGACTGTCTCTGTATCCTGCGGCAAAAGTGTGTATCCGGTTTCGATGACAGATTAACGTCAACGGCGTAATTTTTATTACAAGACGGTGCCAGTTATTGGTAATACAGTACGGTCATTATGACGAAAAAAGCAGTTTTTCTAAAGAGAAAAGACGAAGGAAACTATTGAAAAGGATGTCATAGCGGTCGGTCAGCGAGGTGACACAATCATACGTCACAAGATTTTTGTGACTACATAAAACATAAATCGAATTTATGGCACGACAGTAACGAATAATTAATAAGAATAATCGGCCGCAATGGGATGTGTAAGCCCTTTTAATTAGACAATAATAAGTTACTAGTTAAAATAATTATAACAACTGACTTAGCAAATAAACAAACAAAAGAACAGTATTATAAAGGAAAAAATAAAACGAAGAAGAGAGAAACTTTGAATCTCGACCTTGAATCTCAACCTTGGATCTCGAAAGATGTACTCGTCGACGTTCATCAGTAAAATATGTCTGGCGTTCCTATTTTTGCTGTACTTTGTCGGAATGGATTTGCTGCTTTATTTCCGAGTGCAGGACTACGATGTGCGTCCATCCATCAACGACACGCAAGCTTCGCCGTATCATTCGCAAATCGTGTGCGACCTGAATCCGATTTGCACGGTGACGGTGAAGGCCATGACGTTGGATCATCCTAATCACTACATCCTGAGTCCTCTAGCATCTCTAACGGATTATTTACTGGGCATCAGTCGTTTCTGGACGTGGTTGACGCCAAACGCCATTAGTTTTTCTCACGTAGTGGTGGCTATAATCGGTGCCCGGTACGTCACACGGAGTTCCCTGTGTCACAGACGAATAGGTGTCGTCCTGTTCCAAGTCAGAGCCTGGTTGGATAATCTGGATGGCCACGTTGCCAGGACGAGGCTCAATGTCCAGGGCGAGAGATCGGATGTTGGCTCTATCGGTTACCTTGTTGATGGCATCTGCGACGGTCTCGGCTGCATCGCTCTCGCGGTCGGGGTATTTTTTTTCCTGAAGCGCAACTCTAATCACCGCGCTGGCTACGAGCGACTGCCCATTCGGACGTTATCATCGTCATCGTCTCTTTCATCCCATAGTTCCGTTTCTTCTACCTCGTTCTGGAGATCACCTCTGTACAACATGCTGATGGTGGGCCTCCACTTTTGCCTGACGAGCATCGCTTGGAACCGGTACATATCCGTGTATCAGGATCTCCTGGAATCTGACGTTTCATCGATGATTAGCCGAGAGGATCTCTACGATAGGCAGACCATCGTCTTCAGAAGTTCTTCTTTCTGGACTATCGCTCTCGCGTGGAAGATCTTCAACTTTCATGCGATGATGGACTATATGCTTCTGGCAATATTTCTGGATCGCATTTGGGAATACGTAAGATTTGCGTGGTGGCAGCTACCTACGGTTTTGTTTCTGCTTATCCTTACCAGCGAGATCCACTACACATACACTTATATGAAAATATTGTCGGTGAATGAGAGCTTGCGGTTCTCTTTGTACGCACTTCCTGATTCATAACAGTCAGTTTCTTCTTAACGTCTCTCTTAGTGCGTATTTATACTCGTATATAGTTCTAATAACGGAGTCTCTCGTAGAACTTATTTGATTAAACCATCTGAAGTATCTATTTAAAAAAGAAATGATTATATGAATATTATATTAATGATCATATTATTCTATAAATTTTAATTAAAAGTTAAAATTAAGATACAGTAAATTAAAAACTATAAATTAAAAATGTCATATTCTCATTTTTTATTTGAATCGTTTGATATGTAATGAACATAAAAGAGTAATCTCGTGTTATTGATATTACATTAATAATATAATACATAATAAAAATATACATATATAGATATAAGTATAAATATATATATAAAACTAAGTATAATTTAATATACGTAACATATAAATATATATATTTTATATATAATTAAAATAATTTTTTTATATGAACGTCAGCTTTTTTTATATATGTGGTATATAAAAATATATTACAAATTGTATTCTTAAATCTTAAATAATAGAACTTTACATGTATGATTTTGTCTTGACAAAATAGCATGAAAAATATTCTAACATTAAGTGGAAGCCTCTAAAATAATTATGTACGCAATCCGTTCCAATGTTTTTTCTCTTATTGTTGCGGCACAAGACAACTTGTGTTATACTATCTATGTCGAAGTGGATCAGTTATTGACTGCAGTTAAGAATTTTTATCTAATCCAGTGCCAAGAATGTTACCTAACTGCAATACGAATATAACGAACGTGTGCAAAAACCTATTACGTGCACGTAAGATGAAAAATCGTAAGCCTCGTAATGCTTTGGATAACGTGCGATCAATGCCAATTAGTTGCGTTCGATATAAGGTTTCGTAAAATTTTATAACGCTGTAGCTAGTACTTGTAATATTTTTATAACGGAAATGTGTAATAAAATATTTTTTATATAAACGATTCATCTCTGAAATACTTGTCTTATATCGTTTCACTTGAAAATAAATCTTATAGTTTAATAATATTTACAAAATAAATTTTTCCTGCAAACGTTATACAATAATAATAAATATTAATTTATTTACGCACACACATATTAATAGATTATATTAATTTACTAACAAATAGATATTCTTTTTGTGCGTATTATAATAAACATATATTGTGGATACTTGTAATTGAACATAATTTTTTATATCGTAACATAATGCACAATAAAATCTAATATGTCTTAAAGCGAATTAATATCGTACTGGGGCATATGCATATATAAATAATATTTTTCACTTATCTTTTAAAATTGTCATAGAAATTAAAATTATGTTACTTGATTTGTATAATAAGTACAGATGCTAACATATGTTTAAAATACCTGTAATAAGGCCATAAATATTTATTTACAAGCTATATATTCACTAATAGACTAATCATTAACTTTATAAATAACATTTACAAATAGCTATAAACAGATTTGATACATTTGAATTAATTTTTAAAATTAATCCAAGATTTATTAAATACAATCGTCCGTATCATCGAAAACATTTATTATTTAGTTAATACTTTTATCAATTGCACATTTTTTTAATTCATCGAATTGTTCTTATATTGCAACATATTAATAATTCTTTGAATTAAAATTAAATCCCGATATCTATCTATATAAAATAGAATGTCTGTATGTCTGTATGTATGTCTGTATGTCTGTTCTTTATACATTCTTAAAATATTCGACCGATTTGGACGAACTTTTGCACAGTTACTCTACACCCTTGCGCAAAACATAGGCTACTACGGAACCTCGATACCGATCAGCGATTTTATCCCTTGGTTTTCCCGGGCGTTTTTTCGGGAATCTCGAGATTGCTTACTCGCGATGTACATAGAACCTGAATATTTCACTTACCGATTACCGATTTTATCCCTTGGTTTTCCCGGGCGTTTTTTCTTGTAGCCCTTGTCAAGATGTTTTCGAAACACTATAATAAAGCTCTCTTTCGTTAAGAATTTCCCCGAGATATTTCAAATTTTGTCATAATATTTTTTATACAAAATATGAAATATCTGAGGAAATTCTTAACGAAAGAGAGCTTTATTATAGTGTTTTGAAAACGTATTAACAAGGGCTTGTTAGCTGACTAGATTTTATCTATCATCACTCAGCATTTGTTTTTTATGACTGTATGTATACATATACATACTTATAAAATACGAGAATACTAATTGCAACTCATATCATTCCTTTAATCTCCTTTCATCTGTTATAAATCTCGAATTATGAAACAGTGAAATTATATTTAACTTGCTCCCTTCTCTCTTAACTTTTTCCTCTTCTGTCCTCCTACTTTTCTCGTTTCTCGAAAAAGGATTGCTTTTTTGTTCTTAAAATTATTGTCGTAAGCTTATCTTTAACAATTTTTTACTTATATTTATAAAATAAGATTTGAAAACCATTTTTTACTTTTGCTTGATACTTGTTTTATATTTTCACTATGATAATAATTAATAAAATTACGATAGTTATTAAAACTTACATGGAATTCAAGACTTGATTCGATCATGACGTGTTAATTTCTTGAGAAATTTTTTTATCCAGTGTCAAGATGTGATGTCGAGATGCAGTATCGAGATGATAATAATAACTTAATCATTTCAAGAAACTTTAAATGTGCAGTGTGCTATTCCCTAGGACGTTTGGTATATTAATGCTTTTTACGAAAATTAATTAATTTTTTGTTTACCTTGTATCCTTCTATGGCAGGACCCTCGTTCCTTTTCGCTAGGATGCACCTCATTCTGAGGAGAAAGGCAAGTTTATCCACATAATCACCTCGCCAATTTGGTACGAAAGACCTAAAATCCGCAGGACCCTTCGGAACATTTAACACGTTTTTCATATGGCTGCGATCTTTCGGATGAATGTACTCAAATATGCTGTTTCCCGTTAATTCTGCCTGCACATATGAATAGTTTTTTTCATCAATAGTTTCCGGATTAACGTGGACTTTTATTATCTAGCGTAGCCAGTAAACGTAACATACACACGATGTGATAACATGATGCACACACCATATAATAATGCAATTTTGCGCGAGAAACTTTATTAAGAATTACATACAAAATACACTGGTCAACAAAATTATCACAACATTTAATTTACACCATTTGCATAACTTCAAGTAAGCATGGCATATCTATTTGCAAAAAATTGTCGAATTTGCAAATTCTAAATTTTTTATTCTAAAGAGTAAAATCTGTACTTTAAAGAGCAAAAAATTGCTTAATTTGATGCACTTCACGGAGTGGAATAAATTTGTTTTTACATTTACATATTTAGAGATACATAGTTGAACTGTTCAAATACAAGCATAATTGTGTTAGTAAATGTTACGTACATTTTTCTTAAAAAATTGCAAAAATTGAATTATTAATTGGTAAAATAAATGAGGGGATATTTCTTACCTGCGACAAACCTAAGTGCACGCTAACTCTCTCGCTTATGTACTTAATTTTCCCGTCTGGTGCCACGATGAAGACAAAACCATACAATCTCTGTAGCCAAAAATAGATACCAGCATTAATTCACAACTCACGCAAATTCAATAGATTTCTTTAAGCCGTAAAATTTTCGAATTTTTTATAAGCGGAAGAATATATTGTAGATTTATATATTTGCTTTATAAATAAGTCAAAATATGAATGATGATCACTCACTTGTAAGAGATGCGAACACATTTCCTCGATGATATATAAGGGATAATTGGGCGCTGGCGCGACTACCCATTTGCAGAGATCTGAAAAATTAATTAAATCAATCTTCTGCTTTTAATATCGAGCGAGCATACGCCAGTTTTAAGATGTGTCCTTCTTCTCGGTATTGATTATTGCATCTCTGACGCATACATGAATAAAACAAATTTTGCTGAACAAATTTTGCTCTGACGCGTCATGTATGAAACAAATTTTGCTGAATTTACACTTCTCAAATTATACATATATCATTACAATAATGGTTTCCAGAAATAATTGACATACCATTAATGAAGGTTCTATTTTAAAGCACAGAAGTTGCAAGTGTTCCGATCTTTTTTTTTTTTCTTTTATCCGATATGAATATTGTGGCGTTTCATGTATGTATAGTGTATACGTACTATATAGAGTATAGAAGTATGGACAATTACATCTATAATTACATATATCTACGCATTACTTATGATGCGCAGTACAACAGAAGCGTTTTTGTGTCATAAGATTGTGCGAGGAATTTATGACTTCCCTTTTTTCTTACCAATGAAAGAGTGACTGTAAAAAGGACGGGTTTTTTGCCCCTTTTGCGGCCCTCGATTTCGGGATCGATTCATACGCAAATAAACTTCTTATGATAAGATATTAATAGAAAAAAAGTTTCAACTTGAGGTGACATTTAGTTTTAGAGATATGAGAGTTCAAAGTTATACTATATACGGGCGTTACATTTAACTTGATTCTGCCTAATATCTTGGGATATAAGTATCTATATAAGCATTGGAAATAAATGTTTCAAAAAGGTCCTGAATATTTTCGAAAGGGATATATAATTGTACCGATTCCCCCGAAGGAATCGGGTACTTGCCACGTCCATGCCGTTGATTCTGGGTAACGCAGAGAGCAGGAAACACACACCCATCCAGAGGCTCAAAAAAATGATAGAAAGAACAATTTGTACCCTATT
Organism: Leptothorax acervorum; assembly: GCA_035220615.1. Classification (NCBI taxonomy): domain Eukaryota; kingdom Metazoa; phylum Arthropoda; class Insecta; order Hymenoptera; family Formicidae; genus Leptothorax; species Leptothorax acervorum. Next base: position 30,418 of record JASTWQ010000397.1, read on the forward strand.
GGATTCAACATTTCACATGTTTTAATTATGAGTCAAGATTCATAATTAGTGACCAAACCACTTTACGATACTTGTTATTATTGGTCTGTATAACATAATACAGAAACAGCATATTCCGAAATAAGTTAGTTTTTTTAGAACTTTGACTTCTCATATTTCCAAAACTAGATGTCACCTCAAGTTGAAACTTTTTTTCTATTAATATCTTACCATAAGGAACTGATTTGCATATGATTCGATCCCGAAATCGAGGGCCGCAAAAGGGGCGATTTTTACAGTCACTTATTTTATTTTATTTTTCTGAAATATTATTTGAGGCACGTTAACCATAAGATTAAGAGAGATGCAAATTAAGAAAACGGTTTTGAATTATTGAAATGTTCAAAAATACACGCTAAAATTGGAAGAAGCCAAAGTCTGATTTCATAACAAATTACTTTGTTTTTTAAATCAAGTAAATTTTAGCATGCAGAATCACTCACGTTACGCCTATGTATGTTCATATTTGAGTACGACATTTCAAATGTGTGTCCTAGAACACATTTTTTTCTTGTTTGATTATCGACTGACATATTCCTTATAAAAGAATCATCCATCACGCTATTTCACTATACGACACGTATTATATTTATGATATACCTACATATATTTATGTCAATGTACAATGGCACACGTTTGACAGACAGCTTGATCCATCTCGAAGAAAAAAATAGTCTCAGTCAAAATCCATCGCTATCGCCGTGTTACATTGAGAATTTTACATTATTAAAATCTGTGTAAAATCCGATATAACAAACATAAAGCACGAGATAGAGCGTGGGAAATCGTTAAAAATTTATCGAGATTTGTAACATTGATAGTATCTTTAAAGTCACTGTTGCAGAAATCGTCGTATAATAATTAGTAAATCAGTCGAGAAGTTTAAAATAGCGACATTACAATGTGATTTAATGTAGATTGTTTTCCGACGATTGTTTTGAATTATATAAAGGGTTAATCTTACGATAATTAACACCTCGGCGACCGACCTCTCGAGCACACTTGCTTTTCGACAAAGTACTCGAGGAAGGAGGAAACGCCCTTAAAAGCGTCGTCATGAGAACGTCGTGTCTCTTTTTCCCCGAGAATAAAAACGGGACGGTCGTTGTAGAGGGACGCAGTCATTTAAAATTCAATTTATCGATGTTATGAGTACAACAGAAGCGTAGGGGAATCAAACTGGTGAGACCGTTGTAACACTATATAACGGCCCCCATGCTTTGCTTACAAAGCGTTGGGAACTAACAATGCATTAAGGCCATTAAGTGCGCAATCACATCCATCTTATCCGATACTACATTTGGCCTTTGCGCGTAAGAATCTGATTGCTAAATTTATACCAACCCTCTGAAGAAAAAGAAAGACACAATTTGCGGCTATTTACGTTCAATTGCTGCAATTTGGACAGCGCAATTGTTTTGGTGGATTTAGATTGATTTCGATAAACAAGTGGCATTATAATTTATGCCGATAAGTATATTTCTATTTAATCATTAGTTTCTATATATTGATTAAGGAGGTTCGAGCATTACTTGTGAGTCAAAAATGCGATTGAAATAAATGTCATTACAACGATCCCGAATTATATGCAATATTAGTATAATGAATTGTGGATGCTACTTACGTGCTATATTCTTCGTAAATTATTAGCGTATAGAATATTAACAAACATATACTAGGGTATGAGAGCGTCAACGACTCGGGAATCGCTTATTTGGCCAACATTATAAGTTAGAACATGTCACTTTGTGACAATAATCTTTCTATACTCGAAAGCCATCGTAGAGCCTTAATTTTTTATATGATTTACATAAACACTTTACACAAATAATCGCAAAACTTGAGCAATATTGACCGTATAGTTTTTCTGTAATATTATTCAGAAGTTGACCACTTTTAGTCTACCCTTATGGAGAAAGTCGCTCCGAGGTAGATTATCACTGGTTTAGTGCACACTTAGCCACCTGAGGACTTTGAAAAACTAGCATTTGATAGATGAAACATCAAGGATTGTGTAAAGACTTTAAAAATCGGACTTTACCGTGTGGATTGAAGGCTATACTGTCACAAAGTTTAGATCCTAGCCTAGAATGTTGGATAATAAGCGATTTCAGAGTCGTTGACGCTCTCATACCCCGGCATATGTTTGTTAATATTCTATACACTAATAATTTACGAAGAATATAGCACGTAAGTAGCATCCACAATTCATTATACTAATATTGCAAATAATTCGGGATCGCTGTAATGACATTTATTTCAATCGCATTTTTGACTCACAAGTAATGCTCGAACCTCCTTAATATAAAAAATCCGATTTTAAAAATAAAAAAAAATTTTTCAAATTAGCATATTTGTTACCGTCAGAAAAGACTTGTCTCATCTGAAGATAACTGGGTGTCACTCTGATTCTGGGCACTCTGGCCTTGTTCTGTTTCAAAAGAGCATGAGCGATTGGGCGGGGCAGCAGGTGCTTCGTCAACTCCAAAAACAATTGATTATTCTTATTGCGCGATTGTGCTGCGTTTTTGCTTGTCTCGTTCATCATTTCCTTTTTATGCTGTCCACAAATAAAAAGAATAATTTTTGTTAAAATTATGTGTGTTTAACGAAATTATATTTTATTAGTATTTTATTAACGTAATATAATAAAGTATTGTTATAACTTTCATAAAGAAATAGATAAGTAAACATCTTCTGTTAGTTTGTAAAGCAACAAAGAAATGTCGTTTTTGTTTCTTTGTGCAACTTTTTAGTTACATATGTTCACGAAACACATACTTTGTATGTATAAATGTATATTTATTGTACTTAGAAATACACAAAAATATTATTAGACTACAAAGATCCAACTCGAACCGTAAATGGCCTTGTATTTATTTTATTATCTCGGTTTTTCACACATCGACATAAGGACATAAAAATAGTCGTGCACGTAGGTGATGTACGATGTGCCCAGCGTATATTGCTCCCCAGCACACTCTGATCTTGCGCAATGACACTGATGTTGATGATAATGACGGTGACGATGATGATGCCCGCACGCGCTATCGTTGCAAGCAGCGTCGAAGTGCTACGCGTAGGGCATCTCGAATTGATGTCAGTGAACAATTTGATGATGCGTCTCGTAATGAAGCTGTGTGGTGCAGCGGCGGCGTATCGCCGCTCACCGGTGCCGTCTGATGCGCTTGCAGCTCCTGGGAAACGATGCTGGGACTGTACTGCTGGGGACGATGACGCTGGTGTAGCCGGCCGACGAGGCCTCCAAATGATGATGATGAGGATGCTTCACCGTTCCGTTTCCGTTGTTGTGGTGAACCTGAGGGTGACTCTGCTGGTAACCGTCGTTGTGCTGAAACGCCGTGGCGTTATAGCTCACGTTATTGTTGAAATCACAGATCGGGTATGTGATTATGCCGTCAGCCTTGTCTAATGTCGTCGACGATGTCGAGTCTGACGACATATGATGATAATAATGAGATGAGTAGTATCCCGGCGGTGGCACAGAAATCGTCAAGAGCATGTTAAAATCATTGGAGCTATCGCAGGAGCTCGAGGATGTCGAGTAAGGTCGCTTCTGTTGGCTGCTCTGAGGGCTATGCTGCTGCTGTTTGAGGGTCATCGGAGAGGTCACACTCTGATGTAGCAGATGCTGAGGATGCTGTTGCGTCTGCCGGTTGTTCTGCGGGCTATGTTGCTGATTAGTCAGAGGCGTGGAGGGATGCAGATCATGCGTGTCTTGTTGTGATTTTAACAATAATGCATCGTCGACGTTTAACATCGACGACGATGTCGAGTACGACGGCACATGATGATAATGATGAGATGAGTAGTATTCCGGCGGCGGCACAGAATTCGTCAAGGGTACGTTAAAATCACTGGTGCTATCGCAGAAACTCGTGGGTGTCGAGTAAAATCGTTTCTGTTGACCGCTCGAAGGACTGTGCTGCTGCTCAAGGGTCGTCAAGGAGTAGTATTCCGGCGGCGGCACAGAATTCGTCAAGGGTACGTTAAAATCACTGGTGCTATCGCAGAAACTCGTGGGTGTCGAGTAAAATCGTTTCTGTTGACCGCTCGGAGGACTGTGCTCCTGCTGTTCGAGGGTCGTCGGAGAGGTCACACTCTGATGTAGCAGATGCTGTAGATGCTGTTGTGTCTGCTGATTGTTCTGCGGGCTATGTTGCTGATTAGTTAGAGGTGTGGAGGGATGCAGATCATGCGTGTCTTGTTGTGATTTTAACAATAATGCATCGTTGACGTTTAACGTCGTCGAGGATGTCGAGTCCGACTGCACATGATGATGATGATAGTATTCCGGCGGCGGCACAGAATTCGTCAAGAGCACATTAAAATCATTGGTGCTATCGCAGAAACTCGAGGGTGTTGAGTAAGGTCGTTTCTGTTGACCGCTCGAAGGACTGTGCTGCTGCTCAAGGGTCGTCAAGGAGATCACACTCTGATGCAGCAGATGCTGAGGTTGCTCTTGTGTCTGCTGATTGTTCTGCGGGCTATGTTGCTGAATAGTCTGGGGCGTGGAGGGATGATGCGTGTCTTGTTCGTGTTGCAGAGTGCTTAATGGGTCTTGGTCGAGATCTTGAGAGTATAAAATAGAGGGTTAAAATTGATGTATAATCTTTATTTATATTATAGGGGTAATGAAAGATTAATGATGAAAAGTCTTTTATTACTCCTAATGGACATTTTTATATTATAATTTTTATAGGTACTATCGCTATCTATAATGTTTGATTGTGTATAAATTACCTATAGGTATACGATAATATTTAAGAATAGAAATGATCAAAAATCTTTCATTACTCCTAATGGACATTTTTATATTATAACCGATCGTTATAAGTACTATCGCTATCTATGTCTGATTGTGTATAAATTACCTATATACGATAATATTTAAGAATAGAATATCTCTATGGAAATAATTCTTTCTTTCTTCCATCTTCTAGAAAAAAAGCGTCCGGAAAAAAACGTGTCCCTTTTTCAATCTTTATTATACTCTATATTTCAGTATTTAATAGTCTATAATTTGTAAAAAAGAAATATAGAAATTTATTTAGATACTTATTACTGAATCCAAAATCGAGCTGTTTTAGACGATCTATATATTTTACTGACTTTATTTACAGTTTTATATTATAAATCGCTAACTTCCAAACGCAAGTGAGAATTTTCAAGATATAAACCACTTGTAAGACTCACCACTGTACTGGTAGAATAAATCCGGGATGTAGTAAACGTTATCCTCGTAAGTTGAACCATTGATGCTCTGCGGCGTATACGGCGAGGGCGGCAGGTAATGGTTGTGATTGGTCGAATTAGTCAGGTAGTCCGAGCTGGGACTGTCGGCATAATCAATATCGAGTGTCTTCTTGGTCCTATCACTGTAGGACGGGCTCAGGCTATGATTGTCCAGATCACCAATCGTGACAGGCGTCGATACAGGAGCGCTCGACGGACTTCCTGGATTCGAGCAGGACGACTGTTGCTCGTAGGCCATGATCAGGCCCGGTTTCTCGATGGCCGTCAAGACGTAGTTCGCGGACACAATGCAATGCGGACGCGAGCTTCGTGAATTTTGCACGATTATCATGTACGACTGGATCCACACCCATCCACCGGTTTTCGTTAGAAATCGGTAGTACTTCGTTGTCACCTGACCTTTGTGTACCACTGTCAACAAGGCAACGTTGCCCACTAACTTTTAGCGAAGAATTAATATCATGTTTGACGACATAATAGTTTATGACGTTTAATGTATAGCATTATATTAATAAATGATAAATTAACATTTAAGGTAGTTCTCTCGTTTTTCACTTTTTTTACGAATTTTTTGAAATTTAATATGTTGTATAGACGGAGTTAATATCTATCGATTACGAAAATTTTATTGACTTCTACCGTTCCGTTTTGAAGATATTCGTTTTAAAAGTTACAGAAATGTATATATATAGATATACCCTTTATGTAAATTTATATTATGTATCTCTGCTCCTGTACGGTAAAAATAAATGAAATTTTTATGTTACACTTCTGTGACATCGAGAATTGCAATTACGGTTTTTTAACTATTTTTAAGATTTTTTTTCAATTTTTAAATAATTTATTTAAACAATATCAAGTATAAAAATGGGACATAATTACGATTTCACGCTTTTTCTGGTCCCAATGATAACATGTTTATGAATCATTTCTGAGACTAGCTTTACACGTACTGTTTAATCATGAAAACAAAATTATACTATATATAGGCAACGGAGGAACTACCTTAACGTAATTTTATAGGATGTACGAGAGAAAATTAAATGTCATTGTTAGAGTAATGCTGTTATCTTTGATGATAACGCTATGGGTTTAAGAATGAGCAAAAATTAAAGTTCTTTGAAACTGAAAGAAAAATAAGTGTTAATAATTCAAGAAGGATTGTGTTTATCGTTTGCAACTTCTTAAGAAAAATCCTAGATATCTATATGGCGTCACCGTCATCACGTGCAATTGCGAAAAAAAATCGAGTGGAATGACATTTGCGATATCGCGCAATTTATCTTCAGGCGCAGATAATAGGGATAGGTATTATGTCAGACTTCTTTCGAGTCGCGCTCGTACAAGTCTGTTTAAACAGTGATATAGCAATAACAGCCTCCTAACTCGCTCACATCTCTCGCTAAACCTCCTTCACTTCTACCCACTCGCTGTTCTTATCGTTACTCTCTTCCTCCTCTCTTTCTCTCTTCAATTCTCTCTTTCGCGCGTATAGACGTTTATTTATGTCGATATCGTTTGAAAAGATCTGCACAAATATTGAGCGTTTGTGTTTTTGGTATTATTTTATTCACACAAAAGTAAGTGATTTTTATGCCGGGAAAACACAAGAGAAAATATAAAAGCATAATCTGCGAAAAGCAGAGAGATGCTGCGGCTGGTAATCGCACGTGAAAGAAAAAGTCAGAGGAAACATTTTATATCAATAAATACCTTTTCGGCAAAGATAACAAAGTTAATATAAAACGAAACATTACAGCAAGCTGAAAATTGCAAGATACATTTTTAATTTGTGTTAGATAAACCAAGGGGGAGAGAATCGAACTAATTTATATTGTATAAGCAAGCATAAATAAATTAAGTATATGTATAGCTACATTAAATTGATAAGAAAAAATAAACTAAACATTCTATTCTCTATCACTAAACACGTGGCTATAAATGATAGCGGATATTAGGATATCAGTAAAATTACTTAAGGTAGTTGTTTCCCAATTGTGCTAATCAAAATTAGACTTGATCAATAAAGTTCAATAGGACGATGAATTCTTTTATATTAAATTCAAGAACAGATTTTTAAACACTATTGCTTCTCTTAGAATATTAAAACCAGACAAAATAAAAAAGAGTTACAGAAAATGAAATAGTATTCTGAATTGCGTAGTGTGCGCAGAGTGCACGAAAGCATGACCACGCACGAAAGAGCTAACCTAACTACCTAACCAAATATTTTTAGATTTATCATATTCTGATACCGTACGGTCAGTGTCGTTGAAGTTTAAACATGCACTTCTTTAAAAGTTCAATTACTTTTGCTCAAATTTTTGTTTTAATCCTTGTTATAGATTTTTTGCTACTGACAATTACATATCCAAATATTACTTTTTCTACGTCTGCGCAAGCGCAATGTGAAAAACGGTCAATTTTAAGCGATCCTATCTCGGAAACTACACGGTAAATCGAACCCAAATTTAACACACATACGCATTAATATCTAAATTAGTTTTGCTGCAAGTTTAAAGAAAATCTTTAACTTCATCATTTTTGACCTAACTACCTTAATTTGTCCGATAATATAAATTGCATCTATAGTAACACATAATAAGATTATACTTACGAACACGATGAGAATCTTCCAACTGCAGACTGTCGCTTAAGTGCACGTAGTGGTACAACGTTTTTTCAGCTAAATCCGATGGATCGTAGCCTGTTAATTGAGTTACTCTGTAACAATACGCAATTAAGACACCAAATACTTAATATTATACATTTTTCTCCGCTCTAACGAATTACTTTCTACGTTTCGCACCTAAGAAGCAACCAATTTTAACTCACGTATATCAAAACTTATGTATCATATTTTTTCTAAAGAGAATTATTAAAATTTTATCTGAAAAAAAAATATATATATATATTTATATTTTTATTTAAATTAAATATTATTTTTTTATTTCAATGCAATTTTGACGTAAAGTAGCACGCATATTGTGTAAAATGTCACCGCGGTTATTCCTCGTGCAAATCGCAACATTCGATATCACTCGTGCAATGTTCCAACGCGGAGATACAGTTCAAAAGACCGCAGAAATAGGTCCGGTCGCTTCCTGCGGATCAGGCTTGTTTTCGTCAAGATTTACAGTGAGAGCGGCGTTAGTTTGTACAATCCGCATGAGCTAATTCCGATTGACAGTATTTATAAAATTCAGGGTTAGATAGTAGAAGTTAAAAAAAGTTAAAAGTTAATAACTTTTAACTTAGCTTATTGTTAGTTAATATAAAATGTATTAATTTTTAATTTAAACTAGTTATTTTTAAAACAAACTTTTTAACTTTTTTACTAACAATAAGTTAAAAATTGTTTCATCTCTGAACGCCGATATTTTTTTCTATAAAATCTTGAACATTGGACAATTATTTTTAACATGTAATTTTATGTGTATGTAATTCTTATAGACTTATATAGATATACCGGTTCCTGCCGTAAGAAGCAGCGTAGCAACATCAACGGTGCAAACATTACCTCTCCAGTAGATCTGTCTTTTTTTTCTACATCTTACGGCAGACGCCGGTCTATCTATATAAGTTTATGGTAATTTTGCACAACTTTCCTAATTGTAAAAGATAAAAGTACATTTCTATATAGAAAACAAACTTTTTTTGTTATTTTATATAAACTTTACAAATAACAAATAAACATTACAAATTTACAAATAAAATATTAAATATATTTGATGATCCATATTGTAATTGTATTGTTAGAGTAATTAAATTTAATAAAAAATTTCGAAATTTTAATATAATATAAGTAATGCTTTAAAAACTAACTTTTAATTTAACTTAAGTTAATTTAATCTTAACGCAACTTTTAACTAAGTTAGTTTTTTTCATGTAACTTTTAACGTAACAAAATTAATTTTATAAGTTATTAACATTAACTTAAAAAGAAATTAACTTACCCAACCCTGAATAAAATTTCATCGTGCGCTTGGAGGATGATGGATATTTATTTGCCGTCGAAGAAGAGGAAAAAAAGAAGATATGCGGCAGCACGGTAACACGAAACTGATTTTAATGGCCGTATCCCTCTCAACCGGAAGCAATGCGCGGGCTTTCCATCGAAATATTAATAGCGCAATACGACACCTAACTATAATTTAATAATTACATTGGAAATAAATAATCTACTGTGTCTCGGTGCTCGAGTCAACGTTGCTCGCTTCCTTCAGCAGCGCGAGGAGATCCGGAGAAAAAAAGATTTATTCAAGAAGAGTGTTTTCCTTTTATACTATAATATAAACTTTATACACATCAGATATAATAATATTATTATATTTATAATTAATTTTAGTATTATATTGATTTTGTTTTATTTGTGTCTCGCTGTACTAGATATACAATCCTCTAAATTATTATTTGTTTTAACTGACAAGAGAAACTTTCACGTTTAGTTGCAATTAATTGACCAGTTTCTATTTATTTCTTTTGTAATTAATGACAGGGGGGACAAAAGCGATGACACTCTTACCTTGGATCGAGGAACATAAGCTTCAGATTTTGTGAAGCTCGGAACATGAACATATTGGAATGCATTTTAATATTGCTTAAGTAACCCGTCGGCAGCGGGTTAGAGTGGCCGATCGCCATTAAACAGACACTTTCAACACTGTGTTCATATTCGGATCCGATAAAAATCTTTTCCAAGATGCATTTTAAATATCCGGAACAGTGTATGACCTTAAAAAAAATCGAAAAAAAAGTCGCCGATATGTGTTTCGCTTTTTCAAAAAGAACCGTGTCTCGATTTATATGGTTTTTTGGCCATTCGCGTCTAGGCTTATATCAGTGCGTAGAGGACAGTAAAAGTATCAATAATAGCAGGAATCGCTAGTTCTTGAATCTCATGCAAAAGGGCATTATAGGATGTCAAAGGTTCCACATTGGCTAATATGCTAGGTGGTTTGACTCATTACAAAACAATCAGTCTTTCTGCGTTCAGGGCACTTCCCTGTAGTGACCACGGTAAAAATGGAGCTCGCAGTGTTGGGTGCTGTGCCCATATATCATAACATTGATATGATATGATATATGGTACCTAGGGTATGCCAAACATCTACTAAACGAATCCTTAAAAGTACCATCTCAATATGTAGAGGACATATTTATAATATTTGACACCTCTGACGATGAGCCGACCAATACCAGAAAATCAACCTTCCAAAATCCTCATAACTCCTGGCGCATGCTAACTGAGAAGCTAAAATTATTTTTTCAGGAACACACTCATTTAGACCTACACACTGATGTGTATATCATACGTGGACGCCACATAGCCCAAATCGGGGCACGGTTCTTTCTCAAAGCCATACAATTTTTTAGAATCTCCACAACGATAACTTACAATTTTCTACTTTATTTTAAAAAAGTTTCTAACGTAAAGTTTCTGTATTCTTGGATTATATAATGGTATTCTTATAAAATAATTATTCTTATTTATAGTACAAAATCAGAAGTGACAAAAATAATATTGCGCCACTTCTCATAAAAAAACCCGAATTTTGTTTTTTAATTAGAATTTTATTTGAATACTTTTTAATACCTTCTAATTAAAGATACCTTGAAAGAGAATGTGATGAAAGGAACTGGTGCGCACGGTAGCAACATTCATTTGAGAAAGTACCTATTCTAGAAAAGAATACGTTTATTGCTTTGTTACTTCTAATAATACTCCTCTTTTTTATGTGCTTTTTAAATAAATTCTTATAGTGCGTAACACATTGCCGTTGCATATACTCGCAATTCGAGAGTAAAAAGGACTACTTTTCTGTTCTTAAAATTATTGCCATAAGCTTATCTTGAAACACTTTGTACTTACATTTAAAAAAATTAGATTTGTAAAACATTTTCTACTTTCTCTTGATACTTCTTTTATCTTTACAATTATAGTAATTAATAAAATTATAATACTAAAGTTACAATAATGTACATGGAATTCAAAACTTGTTTTGATCATGACGTGTGTTAACCTCTTTAAAAATTTTTAATCCAGTGTTTTAAAATGTACATAATAGTAATCACTTTAAGATTAATCATTTCAAGAAACTTTAAATGTATGTGCTATCGTCGAGGACCGTCGTTTTCCATAATAATACACTTTTTATGAAAATTTGTTTTTTCTTGTTTATCCTACCTTGTATCCTTGAGTGACAAGACCCGCGTTCCTTTTTGCTAGGATGCACTTCATTCTCAAGGGAAAAACAACTTCCTGTTTGTAATCCTTCCGCAAATTAAGACTCTTCACAAGTTCCAGCACGTCATACATAAGGCTGTGATCTTCCGGATGAATGTACTCGAAAATGCTACTTCCAATTAAATCCAGCTGCATATACAAACAGTTTTTGTCAATAGTTTCTAGATTATCCATTATCGCAATTCCATTATTTGATCTAGCAACTTAATATGCATATAATGTGGTAATACGATACGCACAATATCAAATAATACAATTTTGCGCGAGAAATTTGATAAAAATTACATGCTAGATGTTTTTAATATTATTTATTTATTTAATTATCTTAATTTGATTTATTTATTTGTTTTTATATTTTCTTCATATTTACATATTTAGAGATACTCATATATGTATATTACATTACAAATTTAGAGTAGCTGAACTGTTCAAACATATAGCAACTGTGTGTGTTCAAATACATAATTGCGAAAGTAAATGTTAAGTACATTTTTTTCTAAAAAAAATTGCCAAAATTAAATAAATAAAGAGATATCTCCCACCTGCGACAAACCTAAGTGTACGCTAGCTCCATGGCTTATGTATACAATTTTTGCTTTCAGTCTCGCCGGATCGAGTGCCAAAATAAAGACGAAGCCGTCCAGTGCCTGCAGTCAAAATTTAAATAGTCCGTTAATTCTGCACGACTCACATAAATACAATAGGTCTTTTCAAACCGTTAAATTTTCGAATTTTCTGCAAGCGAAAGATTGTATTCCAGATTTATATTTGCCTTATAAATCGGTGACGGCAATATAATATGAATGATGATCACTCACTTGTAAGAGATGCTCGCCCAGTTCCTTGATGGTGTTCTTTACGGGATTGTCAAGATCCAATTCGTCTATAAGATCTGAAAAGTTAATCAAATCAATCTTCTGCTTTTAATAGTATCGAGTGCGAGTATACGCCTGTTTGAAGATGTATTGTTCTCTCGGGAAAATGTATTGATTATTGCGTCTGCAAATTCGAGAACGCGTCTGACCAGAGGCACTATTTTGTGCGACACTTGAAACACGTGATTCGCATTACTGCAAGAAATTGATCTTCGTAGAACGATTAGAGGATGAAAATTATTTACGATTTTTATTTATTATTTAAATATGCGTCAAAAAATTATATGTATGAATGCTTATAAACTAATAAAATTTATATTGCACTGATATATTAACGATCGGAGATTTTGTTTAAAATGTAAATAAATGGTTTTATTTAATTATATAATTCTGCAAAAGTTGTTTTATACATGACGCACACGTCATGAATGAAACAACTTTTGCAGAATTTACAATATTAAAATTATTATTACAATAATTAACCAATTAATTTCTAGAAATAATTTACAAAATAAGGGTTTTATTTTTTGCGCGTACAGATCTTTTCACTTAAAACTTGAAATCTGAAAATTTTCAATGTTTATATACATTAGAAAAAAATAATAAAAGATAAAACAAAACGTAAAGGCCTATATTCTGAACTCTCTTTTATCTATAAAAGCGCTCTTTTATTTCTGAGATTCTTATAGGTATCAGATACCTATAGCATCTCAGAAATAAAAGAGCGCTTTTATTATAGATAAAAGAGAGTTCAGAATATGGGCCGAAAGCTACAGTGATACTCCGATCTTTTTCTTGTTTATGCAATATGAATGTTGCCGTGACGATGTTTTATGCACTATAGGTTATTATATCTACAATCATGTATCTATAGCTTATGTCTCGATAAGTATATTATTATTTATTAATCATTATTTTCTATATATTCTATATACAGATAAATATGAAAGATTATAACAAAGAGAAACAAAATTTACCAAATATTTAAACACATTCGTTACCTTCAGAAAACATCTGTCTAAATTTGATATAACTGCTGACCAGTCTGAGGATGCTGGCTTTGTCCATTTGCGTAATAATGGCAGCTGGAAGTGGCAGCAGCTTTGCCAGCTCCAAAAATTCCTGATTCTCTTCTTTGCGGCGCGACCGCGCTGCGTTTTTGCTCTTCTCTTTTATCATGATTTCCTTTTGATGCTGTCTGCAAACAAAAAGAATAATTTTCGTTATACTTGTGTATGAAAATATTTTAACGAAAATATAATTTTATTAGGTTCTTATATTAGAGTAATATAATAAAGTGTTGTTATAACTTTCAAATAGAAATAGATAAGTAAACAGCTTTTTTTAATTTGCTTAATTTTAATTTGCAACATTTAATTTTTTAAAACTCGAATTTATTCTAAATAATTACTTTATAATTAAATTTTAATATAAGTTAATTTTAATTTGTCTTAATATAGACTTTGTTATTTACTGATATATTTCTAATTGTAAAAACTTTTTAGACTTTAATTAACTTTAAATTTCCAAAACTAAAAAATATATTTTTGTCCAAAAGAATATATATCAGTCGCTTGGTCAGAGCGTGCTGATCGATTAGTTTACCCGACTAAAAAAGCGGAAAATGTTGGTTTTATAGTATGTACATTTACGCTTTGATAGTCTCGTATAAACCTTATATTAAATTCACAGTTTGCACAATTATTATCACATTCTTTCTTGTATAAAATTCGAGAACGCGCCCGACTAGAGGCACCGTTTTGACGACGCTTGAAACACGTGGTCTGTTACTGCAAGAAATTGATCTTTGTAGAACAATTAGAGGACAAAAATTATTTACGATTCTTATTTATTATTTAAATATGCGTCAAATAATAAAATTATACATAAATGCTTATAAATTATTAAAATTTATATTGCATTGGTATTAACGATCGAAGATTCTGTTTGAAATGTGAAATATTGAATAAATGGTTTTTCAAATTTAATTATATACAGGGTAGATTCCTGAGATCATTTGGAGACAAAAATCCTAATGCCAAAATGTCGAGGCTGCTACAGTGTTTAAACGGAAAAGGTTTAAAGTTTACTAGTGTGCTTGTCAAAATTTTACGCACTCAGGGACGTTGCATGTCAAAACAGCTTTTCTACACTTTACTCAACTCGATAGAAATATTTGAAATTATTATTCACTTTATTTCTTTATATACTGTTCGCATTTTTACATCATTTGCTTCCGTCGTATCTAAGTTAGAATTACTGTTAAGAACGTATTCGCGCTCGTAGATTTGTTTTAAATGTTCCTTCGTATAAGTGAAATCAATTTCTTTATTAATATTCAAAGCTTCTGTTACTTTTTCTGGCTTATCTACGTACTCAATATGCATTATTTGTCGCTGAAAGTTATCGATCTCGTTGTTTTCTAATATGTCTTTATCTCGTTTTGATATCGCACAATCGTTACCAAATGAAATATTTATAACCGGAGATGATATAAAGTCTCGACCTAATAACGCAGCAGATGTCATTGTTGTATCGTGAACAATTAAAAAACTAATATTAATTGTAAGATTAATATCATTAACTATTATATTGCTTTGAAATGTACCGAGAATTGTTAACGGAGTATCATTAATCCCGAAATAAGAATTAGCGTTATCTGATATAGGTTCGCGCGCTCGTAACGGAACATAACTTTCTTTGAATGAAAATTGCGACTAACCGGCAAAGAGAAGTAAAATCCTGTCACCAAACTAAACCTAAAGAACGTGAGATTAACAAGGCCTTGGGAATGGTACCTATCGAAAACGTGGGTTTTTAATATCTTTTTCGACTCTTATTTCAGAGCAACTCGCTATTCTCTCTTGCCTTTAAACCAATGTCTTTGCTTTACCTTACCCTTGCTTATCCCAATCAACACTGTTTTCCGACGAACTAGGTGAGCTGTGAGAAGCATCACCTGTATTTTGACCCTCCATTACCCTCGTATGAGGCGAATGCTGAGCGTTCAGTACAGTCGACGCGACACGTGCTGTTGCTAAATCTAAGCTCTACTGTAGCAGATGTACTAGATGTCTCATTCTCTTGTTCATACAAGACTGTGTGGATCTGAAAAAACTACGACTAATGCAGTGACACATACAGGCGCAACTAACGTTTGTGTGCTACAACGAGGGAAATGGAGAGGTATCTAAGCTCCGTCATTGGTAACAGGAAGGAAGAATTCCCCAATGAGATACACGCATAGGGGAAAAGATTCTTTGGAAAAATATAAAGAATAGGTGCGGTTCAAAAGAGAATAGCTCAATACCTGACCCGACCGTGCGCCTATAGCAAGAGACGCTGGGCTGTTATGTCTCATCTCGTTGAATCGCGCAGACGCACGTTGATTCGTGGATATAATTATTAATTAATTTTACATCATTTATTGCCATAATCACAAAATGGTACAGGACTTTTCTATTTAGTTTCACCTGTTCTACCTACCCACGTAGTGTCACATCTGTTATCAGAGAAATAATTAGAAATAAAGTTGCTAATTAGAAAATTAGCAACATTTTATATATAATTACGAAACTGTCCCTCATTGACACGCCTTTAATAATCTTATTTTACATTCGCAATTATATGCATTAATTGAACCTTAGTATAGAAACTGATAACATCAGCATAAAGTTTATATAAAATTCGATTAATTTTAATCAATGTAAAAGAAATAATTTTGCCAAAACTTTGGTTATATATTTTTGGCATGCTTACGAAAGAAGGATAATAGCACCTTATCAGATGGATAAGTTGATATTGCTATATTGCCTTTATTGTGGAGTCTACAACGGGGTCTACATGTGCAATGCGGGGTCTAAATGCGAGACGTAGAACACATCTGTGTAGGATAATCTTGTAAGCAGGTATATGAGACAACTGAAAGACAATGCTTTTTCTTTCTCGCCGCGCGTTTACACCTGCCACTCAGCGGCAAGTGTATAACCGCGCGGCGAGAAAGAAAAAGCATTTTCTTTCAGTTGTCTCATACCTGCTTACAAGATTATCCTACACAGATGTGTTACACGTCTCGCATTTAGACCCCGCATTGCACATGTAGACCCCGTTGTAGACTTCGCATTGTAGACCCCGCATAACATGTTGGACCCGTTGCCCCGTTGGTTGCTTCCAAATACACCTGTTAATTTTCTGAAAATGCTTTGAGATTTCGTAATTATTGTTAAAGTACGTATCTACTTCAGTTCCAGATTAATGAAGTAAATTAGACACTTTGTTACAATTGTAAAAAAAAATTAATCATTATTCCATTAAACATTTCTATTCTTTTACATACTTATTTTAATCAATCATGATTATTATTTATTTTCCCAATCACTGCATTTTTAACATAACGAAATTTCACGTACAATAAATACAATTTGTGTGTGTGCGCGCACGCTTTTTATTTATCAAAATCGCTATCCGTTTACAGATTTTTATTGTTATTACACATCATTACGACTATTATCGATATCCGCAATACAGTAAATAAGCGAGGGAGTAAATAGGCGAGGGAGGATGAGACAACCCAATTTGCGATTACCGGTATCTGTCGCGGTATTTTTATCGCAGCATTTCTTATGCGAGAAGAGAAGTAAATAGAGCGACGGCGCAATCGGAGGGAAGGCGCATTATACAGATCGTGCGGGATAATGGCCGAGCCGTCTTGTATAAGCTTTGAGGATAATCGACGAAGATTTTTCGGTGCGTGGGACGGAGAACACCCCGTGCATTCTTGTACGTCAGAGTGGCAGATACGTGCGAGAAACAGAGAGTATTTATGCGCGAAACAGGCGGGAATAATATTTGCTGAGATTTGCACATACGTGCCCGGCAGATCGTTATTTTTTATATCAAAATGCTGTCGCGTGAACGAATGTATAGGATTTCTCCCCATCTTAGCCAGTTCGATAATCTCAATAGAAACTTTAAAAACTATAATCTATATTTTCACACATTATTATCGTCTAACAATTCTATACAAGTAAATAAATAGTTAATTAAAGCAGGCTGTGATGCCTTATTGTTATTATTAGCTAAATTATTATTTGTTATTAAAAATAATAAGAATGTAAAACTAATAATATACATATAGTAGAATAATAGAAATTTTATTTTTACATTAATAGAAGTACGCACTTGATGCATAATAATAAAATTTTTCAATTATTCTGAAAAACATAGCAAAATATGAGAGTTTCGATAGTTCGAACGCAACGAACGATGCAAAACGCTTCCGACAATTTCTTTTTTTAAGTTTTTGCAAAAGATAAAATACGAGTAGAATACTACGAAAGAAGATGGTAGGAAAAATATAAATGCTACGCCATAAAAGAAAATAAATCGTTTTTTATTGTTAAAATTTATTGTACCTAAGGGATTAATGGACAGCTGCAAACTTTTTCTATTATTTGTTCACATATTTCAACAATTACTCGTTAAATGAATGAAGCTATTCTAAATCATCAATCTTTTGCTACATTTATAACGTTTAGACAACAAAAGCGATGACAGTGTGAAAGAGGAGCTTATCCTGCTTACCATTGGCCAGTGAAAAGGATGGAGAGGGAGAAACTAAAGCACACATTTCCGTAGGAGTAGAGAGGATACACAAGGAGTCCTGTGTAGGAGTGACCGAATGTCGTAGGTTACGCCAATAGGACGCGAGAGAATTTATTATCTGAAATCGAAAAAAAGTCACAGAAAAATAAAATAAAATATTAATTGAACATATATGTATATATAGATAAAAATATTATTTTTAAGATTTACATTTGTCTCATTGTCAGTAGTACTTGGCTAATTAAATTAATTTTACACATGTCTATTTTTGAACTATTAAATCTATAGATTACTACCGTATACTATCTAATCTAAAACGTTTCTTCTTTTGTGTGTGATCATAATAATTATTTAAATAAGAGTTTCTTTTGATACTTAAACTACAATTTCTAGTATGTATATATCAAAAGAGATAATAATTCAAATGTTTAGAGTTTGAAAGAGACTCATATTTAAGTGATCATATTGATAAAAAGAAGAAAAGTTTTGGATCGGATAGTATACGGTAGTTATAAAACCGGATTATAAGCTCCCGTGTAAACGTAGTCGATAGCAGTTATCCTTTTTTCTCGCGCAATTCACAGAAGTCGCGCTCAAATATTTGTTCGCGCTCATTGCATTAACGAAAAAATTGCAGGCCGTCGCGTCGGCGACGAACAGGTCCATTTTGTGCGACGCTCGAAATACGTGACACGTGATGCGCATTAGCGTAAGAAATGATTTTCGTACAATAATTAGAAGATGAAAATTATTCACGATTAAATATGCGTTAAAAAATTATATACGAGAGCTCATGAATTAGGGCTATATTATGGTGAATCAAAACCAGTTTCAATAAATGAGTTTCTATATAGATTTTATCGGCGAAGTAAATGATTTGATTACAAATGGAAAAAATTCCGGAAATTCTCTTATTGTAATTTTAATTTTAAAGCTCTTGCAATACTCTTGCAATACTTTCCTGTGCGTGCATTTATTAAATGTTAGAAAGGATACAGAAATCTTTTGCGTACGGACGCTGCGAAATAAAAGTAAAGACGGTGCAAGGAAAAAGAGTATAGGTACAAAAGTATACATTACACGAAATGCACAAACAAATATTTTACAAATAACCGACAATTAGAGCATTATTTTATCCAAAGAAACATCATCATATATTACCAAACATTATAAATTAGATATTATTAATCAGTTGTAGGGGAAATGTGTATAAAACGGCCCCGCCGAGTAAAACGGCCTCCCCCTAGTTTCTCAGAAATACACAGTGCTGCCGTCTGGCGACTCAGTAGGTTAGGTTGCTCACATGTCACAGACGTGCCTCGTGCATTTTGGCATCAATAACAAACTTCGTACGGACGCAAAACGCAATTTTGCGCAATTTTCCTACTTTCGTTACGTCTGATCTAAGGTAAGTCCAAGCTTTATTAAGTGTTCCTCTCTTTCCCATGCGATGTTCCTAGTCGCTTATTTTTTTAAATATCTGTAGTGATCCTGTAAGCCGAATATTTTCAAATATTTTTTATTTAAGGTTAAGTAAACATTTTGTTTACTTTGTTGATACAGTTGCAATTGTGGGTAAAACGGCCCATCTTACTTGCGGGTAAAACGGCCAGGGCCGTTTTACACCAATGTAGATATTTGTTTGAAGGGGCACCTCTAGGAACAATTTTCTTCGAAAACAAATCTGGATGGATAAAGTTGGAATTATTCAAAGATTGGTTTACGCATTTCCTGCAGCACAGTAAACCTTCAGAGGAGGACCCAGCTGGACCCAGTTATACTGATCCTTGACGGGCACGTATCCCACACAAAGAACCTGGGGCCAAATTCTGTACACGATACCGACAACTATCGGTATCGTTGCGCAGCTTTTATACGATATGAAAAACCTGCGCAACGACACCGATAGTTGTCGGGGTATCGTGTACAGAATTTAGCCCCTGCAGGTGGTAAACATGGCACGCGAGAACAATGTGATCATGGTATGCTTGCCTCCACACTGCACACACAAGCTGCAAGTTTCTGTAGAAAATGGTTGCATGAGAAGTGCGCCAACACAGAAATAGAAAATGTTATCTGTGATTTTTGCAAGTAAAAAGTAAATATTTACCTATCAAATTACGTCTAAATTTATTTTAAAGTAAGCCTACCTTTTTGTAGTTTAGATCACAATATATAAAATAAGTATATCACAAAGTCATATAAAATAGAAATAAAATTATATACCGGGGCCGTTTTACCCATAGGGTGTGGGTAAAACGGTCAAAAAGCATGTCTGCAGTTTTTTGTTTGCTACTAATTTTGAAAATTTAGGGGATGCTTATATTCAACTTTTTCAATTAACAAAGATGTCAATAAAACTTCTGACGGTATTTTGAATCCAAATATGGTTTCCTTTAGAAGTAAAATCAATTTATTCCTTAAGGGGGCCGTTTTATACACACTTCCCCTACTAGATTCTGTGCATCTTCTTTGTTTAGAAGTTCAAAATATTTGTTACAAGAATTTTTACAACATCATAGATGTTGATAACATGATGTATGATCAACATCATATACATAATATTACACTTTTGCAAAACTTGCTGAATTCCATTTCATTATTTCATGCGATATCCCAATATTTTTAATGATTGCGAGTTTCAAGGAATGCCGCTGAATCTGAGCTGTATAAAGACATATCTGCACCCTTATTTTTAAATCTCTTGGGAAAACAAAAGAAATCTCTGCCAAGAAACATCTGCCAAGAAACATCTGCCAAGAAACATCTGCCCGAAGAACAGTAGAACCTAATGGCTGCGGTCCACTTGACGCTACAAATGCTTTGAAGCGTTCTTCTTCGCCTTCTTTCTTCATTGGAAGAAAGGAGAAGAGAAATATCTGACCACACGTGTTTAACATCTGGCCTGATGTTCGAGAACTCACACCTTAGACTTGTCGAACAATTTTCTGAAATTTCACTAAAATCGGAATGCAGAATACAGATCTAATATTTTATTATTTGATAAGAAATTTGATAAAAAAAGTGTCTCCAGCAGTTATTCAGATAATGTTATATTTCGTATAGTTAACATACACAATTATATTTTATTGTACGTCAATTAATTTAGGAAATCAACTGATTTGCTTATAAATCAGTGTACGCTTTTTGAATACACCGATAGAAAACCGAGACGTTACATAAAATATTTCTTTTCGTAAGAACTAGGTCTTTTCTTACATTTTTCCTGAAATTACCAGAGTTTATTAAACAATAATTAATTTGTAAGAAAAAAATAAAATAAATTAGAAAATTCGTAAAAACCATATAAGAAAGTAAGAAAAACTAGTAGGGGAGACCGGGGATGGTTATGACACGGGTAGAAAGTTACACTGGCAAATTTTAATAAGTCAATTAATTTTTCCTAGTTGCAAAAAGCCTATCCTTGCGTTCTTTATCGCATTTTGAAGCTAAATAAATCACACATTTCGCTGGATCCGGTGAGCTCGAGCGGAGATTTGCCAGTGTAACTTCCTATTCGTGTCACAACCATCCCCAGTCTCCCCTACGAGCAAATAAAGGATGTTAACGTTGAAATATTTTACAGTTTATTGTCCAAAGATACATAAAGCATTGTGGACGTTTTTAAAATGTATAATAGAATATTTCAACGGTAACATTTTTTACTTGCTCGTATTGGCCCCTTGAATTTCTTATACTGTTTTTACATGCTACGAGCGTTTACTTATTTATTATTTAAAAAAAAAATATCGTACTGCATGACGAGAGCTTAATATATATATGCATCTTGGAAGGGCAAAGAAATGGGAGAGAAAAACATGGAAAATCATAGTATCCATAGAACTCTATTGTAACGAAACAGGTAAAATGCAAATAGCGGACCAACCATACAGCAGTGTAAGCTTTTTGATTTGAAGGGAAAAGACTCTTGTTTTTTCTTACGGACGCACAGCCCGCCCTTAAACAGTCCTAAACTAAATAAATTTCTTTTTGTTATTAAGCGTAACTGACGATTTAAGCGTTCAGAATTGTTCTATAAAATGTCATTCGACGTATAGCGTGACAGGAGGCGCGTTCGGATAGAATAACAAATGTACGACTTACAATCCTTGGCTTTGACGGCGTTTTTAAAAAATATTTTTCTGACTGAGGAAATATTAAATATAAGGCAAATATAATATTGAATAAGTCAAAAGTGTTGAAACGCAGTCTTGGAAGAATCTCTATTTCTCTCTCTCTTTCTCTCTTTGTTAAGTATTTCCTTTCAATCATATTTTTTTCTTGGACAATCAATTTGAAGTCAATTATTCTTAATCAAAATTTATAATTATCTGTTGAATTTTTAAATTCTAGATAGATTCAGTTAACTTCTTCTTGATTCAAATTAGGGCGCGGGCACACGAGCGGTTTGGACCGCCGGTTCCGGCGGAACTAGCACGCCCTTATAATTTTGTTGAAGGTTGAAATTAGTTAAGAGAGATGAGAATCTCATCTCTCATCTGGACAAAATGCTCTCTTATATATGCAGATACGCGAAATTATACACGGTCTGTTCCAAAAGTTACCGTTCTTTCGTACTGACAATATTAGTATAGCGCTATCCGTTTAAGCAAAGTCACATTGTCTTCGTAGAAGCTTTTGTTTATAATTCCTATAAGTTTAATCGAGATCCCACTAGCGACTGATTTATACCATAGAAGCAGAAGTGATAGTACCTCTTTGACACTTGTCGAGAAATTACCATGGAACAAAGATCCAACATCAAATTCTGTGTTAAATTGATTCCCGCGGTAAGCTTTCCGTAACATTTCAAGTGTTTCTGTAAATTATTTGCTCAATTTAACACAGAATTTGATTTTGGATCTTTCTTCCATGGTGATTTCTCGACAATTGTCAAAGAGGTAGTATCACTTCTGCTTCTATGGTATAAATCAGCCGTTAGTGGGATCTCGATTAAACTTATAGGAATTATAAACAAAGCTTCTATGAAGACAATGCGATTTTGCTTAAACGGACCGTGTATACCTAATACAAACATTTTTTTTTTTAATCTAACATTTCTAAGGTAATGCGTATAACTTAACATCAGTTATTGTTTTATTTGCACATTCGCAGAAACTACGCTTAAATATTCGTTCCCGCTCGTTTACCGAGAAAACTGCAGGCCGTCGGGAACGAACAGGTCCATTTTGTTGTGCGACGCTTGAAACACGTGGTGCGCATTACTACTAAGGAATTGATCTTCGTAGAATAATTAGAGGATGAAAATTATTTACGATTATTATTTATTATTTAAATATGCGTCAAAATATTATATACGAGAGATTATAAATTAATAAAATTTATGTTGCATTAGTATTAACAATTGAAGGTTTTGTTTGAAATGTGAAATATCAAATTAATGGTTTTTCAAGATTAATTTTACAAGAATTAATTACATATACTTATATAACAATATTAGATGTATTAATGTGTTAGATATACTAATGTTATTAGATATTGAATTTAAGTTTCTTTTGAAATTAATCAATGCTAAGAGTTGATCGGACTTTAGCATTTTAAATGTACGTTTGCTTTTATTTTTTATCTCTATTTTATTTATTTATTTAGGAAAAGAAAAAAGTCTAAGTTCTTAATTTTTTGTTAGAATGGTTTTTCCTTATTTTATATTCTTGCGTTTTTTTTGCAAGAAAAATTATTTCCACTCGACGTGCCCCGTCGGCCGTTATTTTCCCAAAACTTAAGTTTTATTTGAAAAACTTTTTTATAACTCGAAATTTAAATTGATTTTTCGCGTAACTGCAATGGAAATATTAATTTGCGATATTTTTTCGTTATTACAAAGTACACATCACGATCTAACACAAACAAAAGGGCATATGTCATTGGCAAGAGTTTTGAAAAACTCTCGAATATTTATAAGAAAAAAATATCGTAGGAACGTTTTTTACAACAAATATTTTTTTCATTTACCATAAAGGAAAACGTCCCGGTACGACGAAGTAGTCGCTTCCGACGCTCCAGCGTCGGCATAAGTATAGTTAGCACCACGTTATAATCAAACATCTCGCGTCGCGTCACCGTCGCCGCTTTCATCGTC
The DNA here is from genome assembly GCA_035220615.1 of Leptothorax acervorum. NCBI lineage: Eukaryota > Metazoa > Arthropoda > Insecta > Hymenoptera > Formicidae > Leptothorax > Leptothorax acervorum. The sequence goes on from JASTWQ010000397.1 coordinate 54,560, forward strand.
GTTGTCTTCCATCCAACAAGTTGGAAACCGCAAATTCACTTCACACTTCACGCGAATCACTACTCGACTCGTTAGATTTGTCCGGCGATCATGGCAAATAAGCAACGACGATTGACAACGTCACAACGACGCCGCCCGACGGTAAACGTTGTGTGCCGCGCCGACGAGCGCACTAGCTGACAGCAGTGCTGTTAAATATTAATTGAATGATAAAATTTAAATCAACACCTTGAATTAAATAATATTTTGTTATTTTTAACACTAGAACTACCACAGATTGATCTATGTTTATTTCTATCGAAGAAGTCTTGGAAAAGAGAAAAGAGAAAACAAATTAATAAAATTAATTATCTATGTAATTTCAATAAAAGTCAGGGAAAATTTCAGAAATTAAGATATATGTTTTAAAAATGAGTAATAAATTATTTAAAAAATATTAAATGGATTATTTTGACCTCCTTGATGGTAGTTCTTGTGTTAACTACCACACTGAAAATTTTTTTCAGTGATGTGTGTCAAAACTTATTATTTTAACACATTTTATTATTTTAACTCCATTATTTTAGTTAAATTAATGACATATTAAGTAGGAGTAGTAAAACGACTTATAGGAAATGGTTAAAAATGACTCAAATTGAGTATAATTTGACACGACGAATTTAACAGTGAGTAACTTGACTACGTGCCAAGAGCGCGTAATAACGATACGTTTGCGCTATTACCACCGCGAGAGGAGCACACATCTTATCACTGACGTGCAGCGAAGTACACTGAACCGAACTACCCCATGAACTGAACCATGCCGACTCCGAGCCTTCCGAGGCTACGACTTCATGGGACGTGAGAGTCCGAGGTTCGAGGTGGCATTTAAGAGACCAGCACCTCCCAATCTTCCCCTTAGTAACTAAAATCTATAGTTTACGTCACGTACACTATAGCACTTTAGTTACCGATGTTGAATAATGTTTAAAATGCAGCCCTATACGTGACTCTCTCCATCGTGCCGCGGCCGGCGTCGAGGCACGCTTTGCAACGCACCTCACCCTTCCCTAGGAACGTTTGTTTTATCTCTTCCTCGCATATGCACCTCTATTTCTTTTCTTTTGTTTTATTTGATCATCTACAGCTACTAAAATGCTTCGATTGACAGATTGATTGGCAGTTTAAATAATTTACTATCCAGCTTCTAGTACCTACATCGCGTTCTCCAAGGGCCAATTTTTCAATAGTCGTTTAACTTCCATCTTAGCTTAACTCATTCTTTGTCTCTTTCTAACTATTCCTTTTAGAAAAAGACGAAGAGTGAATTTTTAGCTAAACTTCAGTTTAAACGACTATAGAAAATAATTCTTTTCTGTTGATTTGACTTGTTCGATTAACGTAATAAACGAGAAAAAATCTCTGGCTAAGAGACAGAAAATAAAGCAAACGACTGAAAAGTACTGAAAATTACTGAAAAAGATTGTCAATCTTTATCAAATACCAAAATGAGATTTGTCCAAATATAACACAAACTTCTACAAGCTTTGCTAACATGATAGTAATAAATTCTCATGCATCAACCAATTTATTTATAAAAGTAGTGCACAAAATTATAAATGAAATAGCTATCACCGCGCATCACAAGCAATTGATACATCAACCATTATTACTTCTTTACAAAAAAAGAATAGTAATAAAGTTATTGTGACAAACAATGATATGAAATTATTTTGAAATAACGCGGAATTCATAAATCAACTATACGGAAATGTCACTAAATAACAGTATATATTATTTTTTTCTAACACATTAAATAAGTTGATAAGTTTAGATAACACATTCGAAGATCTATTTATTTTACAGAAAGTGCCACCACAAAGTACTCTACCAGATGACAAAACAGAAAATCAAAATCAATGCTTTCTAATATTGTATAGTTTTTCTATTTATGAGTTATATAACAATGTGCTACTGTCCTTTTTGCTTTCTATAATTTTGAAATAAATAGTTAATATATTCTAATATATTTTAATATATTTATTTTATTTTAAAATTTTTACTTATTTTTTTAAAAAAGGGAAAACCCTTTGAGTTCTATTCTGTTCAGTTAGATTCATTTTTTCTTGTTTTTATATTTGCGTTTACTTGTTAAAAAAACGATGCACAATAATATAAAGAAAATAATTACTATTAAAGCTGTATATATTCGGCGGCTGTCAGAGCGCTTGTCTTTGGTTGGAGTACGCGGCGCGCGGCGCTCGGTGCAAACCCTCGCGGAAACGCGGTCTTTTCCGAACATTGCGCGTGAATTAATAATACTATGTACAGATCTAAATTTAAGATATTTTATCTAATTCTAAATAAATATTGTATTATATTAAGTAAATAAGCTATTAGAAATAACCTAATAAATATTTCCAAAAAAATTTTTAGATCTAAATATTTTTTTTCTCAGTGTAACATTTAATTAATACAAATTACAAATCGTACGTTTCGGCTCTTTTGAGCCATCCTAAACAGCGCTGCGATAGGTATACCACGAGAGACATCATCCTTATTTTAAGCCCCACCCTTGATGGCAGCCTGAGGAGGGGTCCCAGTGGAGTGCATGCGCGCGCGCGCCCCCCCCCCCTTCCTAGGATCCAGTAATAGGGGTGGCCGGAGCTAGTAGGCCAGTTTTTCAGTGTTTGATTTTTGATAAAATACATAAAATAAATATTATTGTGACGTTAACTGTCTGCGGTAAGACGTACATTTGGCTATCAGAATAAATTTTTGAAGTTAGCTTAAATTGATGATAATTAATGTAATTTAAATATTTTCCGTATATCTTCCACGCTGGCCAATTAACCTCATGGTCAAGGATGATGTCTCTCGTAGTCTACCTATCGCAGCGCTGTTTAGGATGGCTCAAAAAAGCCGAAATGTACGATTTGTCATTTGTATTAATTAAATGTTGCACTAAGAAAAAAAATATTTAGATCTAAAAAAATATTTATTAGGTTATTTCTAATAGCTTATTTACTTAATATAATACAATATTTATTTAGAATTAGTTAAAATCTCTAATTTTAAAATATTTTATCTAATTCTAAATAAATATTTTATTATATTAAGTAAATAAGCTATTAGAAATAACTTAATAAATATTTTTTTAAATCTAAATATTTTTTTTCTCAGTGTACATAGTATTATTAATTCACGCGCAATGTTCGGAAAAGACCGCGTTTCCGCGAGGGTTTGCACCGAGCGCCGCGCGCCGCGTACTCCAAAGACAAGCGCGCTGACAGCCGCCGCTCCACGAATATATACGGCTTTAATAGTAATTATTCTCTTTATATTATTGTGCATCGTTTCTTTTACAAGTAAACGCAAATATAAAAACAAGGAAAAACGAATCTAACTGAACAGAATAGAACTCAGAGTTTTCTCTTTTTTAAAGAAATAAGTAAAAATTTTAAAATAAAATTAATATATTAAAATATATTAGAATATATTAACTATATTTCAAAATTATAGAAAGCAAAAAGTACAGTAGCACATTGTTATATAACTCATAAATAGAAAAACTATACAATATTAGAAAGCATTGATTTTGATTTTCTGTTTTGTCATCTGGTAGAGTACTTTGTGATGGCACTTTCTGTAAAATAATTAGATCTTCGAATGTGTTATCTAAACTTATCAACTTATTTAATGTACTAGAAAAAAATAATATATACTGTTATTTAGTGACGTTTCCATATAGTTGATTTATGAATTCCGCGTTATTTCAAAATAATTTCATATCATTGTTTGTCACAATAACTTTATTACTATTTTTTTTTTGTAAAGAAGTAATAATGGTTGATGTATCAATTGCTTGTGATGCGCGGTGATAGCTATTTCATTTATAATTTCGTGCACTACTTTTATAAATAAATTGGTTGATGCATGAGAATTTGTTACTATCATTTTAGCAAAGCTTGTAGAAGTTTGTGTTATATTTGGACAAATCTCATTTCGGTATTTGATAAAGATTGACAATCTTTTTTAGTCATTTTCAGTACTTTTCAGTCGTTTGCTTTATTTTCTGAAACCAATCTAACAGAAAATTAAGAACTTAAAGACTTTTTTCTTTTCTTAAATAAATAAATAAAATAGAGATAAAAAAATAAAAGCAAATGTACATTTAAAATGCTAAATTCCGATCAACTCTTAGCATTGATTAATCTCAAAAGAAACTTAAATTTAATATCTAATAACATTAGTATATCTAACACATTAATACATATAATATTGTTATATAAGTATATGTAATTAATTCTTATAAAATTAAACTTGAAAAACCATTAATTCGATATTTCACATTTCAAATAAAACCTTCAATTGTTAATACTAATGCAACATAAATTTTATTAATTTATAATCTTTCGTATATAATTTTTTGACGCATATTTAAATAATAAATAATAATCGTAAATAATTTTCACCCTCTAATTATTCTACGAAGATCAATTCCTTAGCAGTAATTCGCACCACGTGTTTCAGGCGTCGCACAACAAAATGGACCTGTTCGTTCCCGACGGCCTGCAGTTTTCTTGGTAAACGAGCGAGAACGAATATTTAGGTATAGTTTCTGCGAATGCGCGAATAAGAGGATAACTGATGTTAAATTATACGCATTACCTTAGAAATGTTAGATTAAAGAAAAAAATGTTTGTATTAGGTATACACGGTCCGTTTAAGCGAAATCGCATTGTCTTCATAGAAGCTTTGTTTATAATTCCTATAAGTTTAATCGAGATTCCACTAACGGCTGATTTATACCATAGAAGCAGAAGTGATACTACCTCTTTGACAGTTGTCGAGAAATCATCATGGAAGAAAAATCCAAAATCAAATTCTGTGTTAAATTGAGCAAATAATTTACAGAAACACTTGAAATGTTACGGAAAGCTTACGGGGATCAATTTAACACAGAATTTGATGTTGGATCTTTGTTCCATGGTAATTTCTTGACAAGTGTCAAAGAGGTACTATCACTTCTGCTTCTATGGTATAAATCAGTCGCTAGTGGGATCTCGATTAAACTTATAGGAATTATAAACAAAGCTTCTACGAAGACAATGCGACTTTGCTTAAACGGATAGCGCTACTAATATTGTCAGTACGAAAGAACGGTAACTTTTGGGACAGACCGTGTATAATTTCTCGTATCTGCATATATAAGAGAGCATTTTGTAAAGATGAGAGATGAGATTCTCGTCTCTCTTATCTAATTTCTACCTTCAACAAAATTATAAGGGCGCGGGCACACGAGCGGTTTGAACCGCCGCGCTGGTTCCGCCGGAGAATCTCGTCTAATTAGACTTTCAATTAGATTTACTAATATAATTATCTATTTTTCGGGAAAAATCTTTACGAGAATAAACTTTTATAAAATTTTAGATTTTCTCTTTCTCAAATTATTTCTAGTTTATCGAGATAAGACGGCCCGAATAAATGCGAAAGAACTATTAATTTTAAAATAAGAAATGGTACTCATCCATTGACCTCAAGGTTGTCCGCCGCGCCGGTGCCCGATGCCTCTGCCAGGCTTCCTCCTTCTCCACCTCCTCGCCTCTCTGTCGTTGCACAAGACACTGTCACAAAACTCCAAAAAATTTCGCGATCGAGAGCAAAATTAATAATTAACTGTCTTAATGCTATCGCGATACTTAATATTATTAGACACTCCCAAGATGAAACGATCGGCGTACTATAATTATACGACGCACTTCCATTATTTAAATGTTAAATCCGACAGTTCACGAAAATCACGAGCTGCTGCTTTCTCCGCTGAACGCAGCTGAGATTTATACCGACGCGGACGCCGCGCGGGTATAACGCGAGTCAGTACAGCACTACATGCCAGCAGCCGAAAAGAAATAACAAGCGTAACCGTTCGAAAATATATATACGTACGCTTGCGATACAGCTCGAGCACGTAATAAAATTCCGCGGTCGACACATCGCACATCACTACGCCTCGTATTCTAAATTACGCGATTCACGTACGCCGCGCCGTCACGTTAAATCCGACGATTCATGTACCTACATTACGCTGCGTTCCGCGTTCTCGAAACACGAAAGCGGCGGCCAATAAATTAGCGGAACACGTTCGAGTATTTTTTTCCTTTAGGAGACAATCGTCGTCCGTCAAATTAATCGCGACGAAACGTTAGTCCAGCACTCCGATCGTCTTCTCACTCCTGTGTGAGTGTGCGATAATATAGTTCATTAATCGAAACACAAGAAACTTACATTCGGCGTACATTAATTCCGTATTCACCTCACTCCGATTCCAATAAACTGCGCGAGACGTGTGCCGCGACTGCCGCGCAATGACTAGCGCTTCGGCCAAAATTAATTTCGGAGAGAGACTCGCTACCTCTCTCGCCGCGCTGAATCTGAACTGGACTATGCACATCTGCCTAGAAAAAGTCGGGATTTACCTGGAGGAGAGAGTCCTTTCTTCTCCATTGTTTAGAAGGAACAGCTGTGGAGTGCGCAATAGCCTAAGGGCTAAGCTCAGACACAATGCAAATCTGGACAACACATGTTTCACTAAAGACGCCAGACAGTCTCGCATCGCCGAATCGTGCGGGCGCACGCGGATTCGCGGATAATTATTAATTAATTATCGCCGCAATCACAAATGAAAAAACAGGACGTTTCTATTCAGTTTAACCCGTTCTATAGTTCTCTACCTCGGCTTTCTAGTTCTAGGAGTGGAACTCGCTCCCAGCGATCCGGATCGGATGTTGGCCGGGAAGCGAGTCGTCTTTTTGACAATTTTATAATTATATATATATATATATAAATGTTGCTAATTTTCTAATTAGCAACCATTTTTAATTATTTATCTGATAATAGGTGTAACACCCGCTGTGGGTAGGTATAGAACGGGTTAAACTGAATGAATAGAAACGTTCTGTTTTTTTATTTGTGATTGCGGCGATAATTAATTAATAATTATCCGCGAATCCGCGTACGCCCGCACGATTCGGCGATGCGAGACTGTCTGGCGTCTTTAGTCAAACATGTGTTGTCCAGATTTGCATTGTGTCTAAGCTTAGCCCTTAGGCACTCTTAGGCTATTGTTTGCGCATTCCGCAGCTGTTCCTTCTGAATAAGGGAGAAGGAGGGTCTCTTTCCTCCGGGAAAATCCTGACCGTATATGATTTCTTTGTCTCCGCCGAGAGGATTCTCCGTCACCTGTCCATCATAAAGCTAAAGCAGTCGAGGTAGAGATTTTCTCTGTCTCCGTCCGCGAGCGCGTCTCGATGATTCCTCCGCTCTTAAACTGAGACGTCGCTTACCGCGACCACTCCGATCCTGCGTGCCGAATCGAAGATGATCCACGCGTCAGTTCCGATTAAACGTCCGGTCCGTCCGATTTAGATGACCGCGCCGTTCCGTACCGTATATGTAAAACGAGACGCCGCTATCGCGGCCACTCCGTTCCCGCGTGCCGAATCAAAGACGATCCACGCGACCGTTCCGATTAAACGTCCGGTCCGATAAATGACTGCGTCGTTCCGTACCTTGTATATATTCGCGCCGTTCCGATTCCAATTAGATGTCCGGTTTGTCGCGTACCTGTATTGGGATCTAACATTTAACATTATGACCTCTGGTGGCTGGAAATTGCACTACAGCATGTAGGGAGACTGCTTCCCGGTTTGCACGTTATAGAATCGTCAGTTGTATTATATTTATATAAAAGTTAATAATGTACCTGCTCATTCGTATATTTCACTGATATTGTACTTATAAACATAATCTTTCAAAAATAACTTTAGTCAAACTCCCTACATGTCGTCGCCATTGAGTTAAGCCACGCCCCTATGTCAGATCCCAATTTATATAATATATTTTGCGTTTCGTCCGTCAGCAATTTGAATGTCCGCGCCTGTATATAGATCTTGTGTTCCGCGTAACTGCCCGGTCCGACCGATTAAAGACTGTTCGTTCCGCTCAGTTTGTAATTCTCTAAGCTTGTAAATAGTTTCCAGATTTAATAAATTTAGCATGTAAGTTAACACCCTAAGTAATCGGCGTTGTGTCAATTGTTTCTGGACCTCCTATATCGAACACCTGGGCCGGCGAGCTAGTCCGTGTTCGATTCTCACAAGTCCGAAAGGCAGGTTGTTTTAATTTTAATCAATGTTTATAGAAATAATCTTGTAAAAACATTGTTTATATATTTTTGGTATGCTTATACGAATCAAGAAGAATAATACCTTATCAGATAGATAAGTTGAGATTTCTCTATTGCCTTTATTATGTTCCGTTGCACTTGCCACTCAGCGGCATCAGTAGGTAGCGCGTGACAAGGTCTATAACCTGCCTACCAGATGTGCTCAGATGGGCCTTGTCAGTTCCTCTAACTTATACTCGTCGAGAACAATTTTTTGAAATTTCTCCGAGATTTCGTAATTATTATTAAAGTACGTGCTTACTTCAACTTTATAGATTAATGAAGCTAATTATAGACATTTTGTTATAGTTGCAAAAACATTAATAATCATTCCATCATATGTCTGTTCTTTCACGTACTTATTATTTTAATTTATTATGAATATTATTTATTTCCCCCAGACACTGCATTTTTAACATAACGTAACATCTCACAGGGTACCAAAAAATTTGATATTTAGGAACGTCACACAAATTTTGTAATTTTTCTAATACTATATTTTTCGTAAAGTAACGATCATTATTCGTGTAATCAAGAATACAATGCGTTCATTGCTTCGACGCTCGCGTTTAGGACGTCAATAAATTCCACGTTGCGTGGCACGATGAAATGTTCACAATGCACACAAAAAATAAATAGATATTATGCTCCCCATGCCGGAATCGCGACATCGCAATCTTAATAATACCTACGGGGGATTTATTAGTGTAGATGAAATTTTGGTCACATTTTTATTGTACAGCTTGAATATTTTTTAGTTAATGTATAGTGAGAGTTATATCGCGGTAACGTTAAAATTAATACAAATATTAAGCGTATTTTGTTAGGATCAGAAGAAAAATATAATAATGATACCTACATAAAATATGACAATGTTGTGAATAATATTTATAATTCTTTCTAACATTTATTATAAATAGCAGACAATTGTTGATTTAGAAGGACCTCTATTCCAGGAGGCTGTTATTATAGTTATATCGTTGTTTGCATTGTTTTTTTCCTTTGTACACGTTCTTTTTTTCAGTCACATACGTGCGATTCAAAAGTCACCTTGCACAATACACCTGGCGCATCATCTGAAAGCAGGTAGTAATTCTTTGAGATGTCAATCAAAAAATACACCTGGCGCATCATCTGAAAGCAGGTAGTAGTTCTTTGAGATGTCAATCAAAAAATCGCATTTGTTTAAAGCGTCGTCTACAATAGAAGTCGTACAGTCGCAGAACGTGGTCGCAGGCTGGTCGCAGGCTGGTCGCAGGTCGCAAGACAGATGCATATCGTCACGCTGCATATCTCTTGCGACCTGCGACCACGTTCTGCGACTGTACGACTTCTATTGTAGACGACGCTTAACAGACCAAATGTTCGAACTCTCACGTCCCAGTAATTATAGGAATACGCATGTATAGGTAAGTAAAAAGGAAATTTTCTAGTTGTCCTCATTAATAATCTCTTAAACAGCACCGCTTTTAAACTTTGACAATACACGCGCTTTGATATATCCCGATTGCTTTTCAGGGATCGTTTCAAACTTGAACTCACGTAAATTTAGCAGATCTCTGGTGTGACATAATTTATCATAGTCATGTGGCGCAAACCGAATATCACTGTCTTTGTAGTGGAAAATGTAAATACAATACATTTAATAGGTACGTGTACACTTGGCGCGAGACACTACCGTGTCTCTTGAACGTGAATCAAGTAAATTAAATAACATATTATTGTAGTAATAAAAGTAAAAGTTTTGAAAAAATCATGAACAAGATGGATCTTATAGCAATATACAATATATCTTCTTTTTCTTATAATTAATCGTATTGCTCGATTTCCCTCGTGAACCCTCTGCATATACCTGTCACAATGTATCTATTTATAAATAATTTAGCGTTGGAAATAATATTATTTTAAATAATGTTTGACATTTTAAAAACCTTAAATTGCAATAAAAAATGTTACTATAAAACAATAAAAGATTCTATACATTTAATGTACGGAGCAAAAATGTCAGATCTAATTTATTTATTTATTAGAATTTACTATCTGTTTAACAATATTGATTAATTTTATTCATAAAACTATCAACTAAATTAGCTATTAATAAACTTTTATTGATTTAGTCTTCTACCTACCTTTTTATTTTTAATTACATTGATGGTACAGAATCGCTAAAACCCGCACGTGATGAAGATGGTGAACAATCACAATGTTTGCAAGTATTACCTAAATACAAAAATAAATTACATCAATCGATCAATCAATCAATCAATCAAATCAATATCTTTATTACTTCAGCTTATGCCAAGAAGTAAAAATAAATAAATTACTTGTGGAGAGTATATCCGGAGATCCGGAGGAGGTCAGGATGTCTAAAAAACGGATCATGGGCAATAGAAAATCGAGACTTTGGCGCTTGACTTCTTTATTGTGCGAAGGATCGACGGCGACCGGCGACTGCTCCGAAATAGAGCGACTAATTCTCGTGTTGCCGCGACAGGTACCTATATTGACGCGATTGTCGCTAAATATTGTAGCGCGGGACAAGGAGAAGTCCCGCGAGATATGAAAATCTCCTACATACATAAAGCAAATTATATTTGTTATTAAAATATAAAAAAATAGTTTTAAAAAAACCTACATATAAACAAGAATGTCTTATTATAAATTAATTTGTACAAAATTATATACAGAATGATCCGATTTATTTAGTAAAAATTCTCATCTACTCTTCTTGAAGATTATATATATTTAAACCCTACATTTTTTCCACATAAATATAAAAATTAAAAATTGATATCGTAAAACTAGAAGTTTAAATAAATTTCAATAATTATATAATTGTATTAATTACATGTAAAGATTAACGTTTTAAACTAAAAACAATCTTTATTACATAACTCTCTTCTTAAATACACTGTCTCTTTCTAAACACGCTAAATTTTAAAATTATATCAAAATGCTGTATGTATTCTGCAGTTGAAATAAATATATAATATATCAAGCATCGTACTGTCAAATTATTTCATAAATTTCATAAATTGTTTGTAAATCATAGAAAAATATTATAAAGCATTTTTAATAAAAATATCACAAAATATTGTATACAAATTGCAATTGTCATTAGATATTAATAAATTAAAAATTAGTTTGGCACACAACTTCTGTCGTATATTTTTATAAATTTTGTTTATTTAAATTAGCGATAGAAATATCGTTAAAATACGTATATGTTCTAAGTGATAAAATAGTATTGCTTTTCATAAAAGAGCCCAATTTTTTTTTAATTAGAGAATTTTATTTGAATACTTTTTAATATCGATTAAAGATACATGAAAAAAATTGGGCTAAAGAAACTGATGCGCTCGGTTTGAGATGCCATGCGATTCGCGACATTATTCATTGAACGATTGCTATTAAACCGACGTTATGGATAATGCACCGTCCAACACCGTTCTCACATTCAGATCCGTTAGAATCCTCCACGGTGTATCTTAAATAGCCGGAACAGATCATTTTCTGAAACAGCGAATCAAGAGGGGATTACCGATATATATATATATATTTCATCTTTTCAATAGTTTTTATTTTTAGATGATTGTATGTCTTCCAGATTAGATTGTGTAGGTATCTCCTCTTAAGAAATTTTTTAATTCAGTGTCAAGATGTAAGCAACAGTAATTTAATTATTTTGAAAAACATTAAATGTGTGTGTTATAGCCGAGGACGTTTAGCATATTAACGTTCTTTTTATAAAAATTTATTTTTTCTTGTTTAGGTACCTTGTATCCATCCGTGACAAGTCCCGCGTCCGCTAGAATGCACTTTTATTCTGACGAGAAAGCCAAAGTCCTTTTCGTATTCACGTCGCAAATTCGATTGAAAACGCGTAAGATTCGCAGGACTTTTTTTCCGGAAAATTCAGTATGTCAATTACATGGCTGCGATCTTCCGGATGAATGTAGTCGAACATGCTGTTTCCCATTAATTCTGCCTGCACATATGAACAGAGTTTCCGTCAATAGTTTCCGGATTAACGCGGACTTTCATTGCATTATCTGGCGTAGCAACGTAACATACAGACGATATGATAATATGATGCACACAAAATATAATAACACAATTGTGCGTGAGAAGTTTTATTAAGAATTACATGCAAAATATTTTTATATTTTTAATATTATTTATTTGTTTATCTTCTTGATATTTATACATATTTAGAAGTAGATGCGTAGTTGAACTGTTCAAACATAAACGTAATTGCGTAAATTAACATTAAGTACATGTTTTCCTAAAAATTACCAAAATTGAATTATTAATTATAGTAAAATAAATGAGGGAATATCTCTCACCTGCGACAAACCTAAGTGCTTGCTAACTCTCTTGCTTATGTACTTAATTATCCCGTTCGCTGCTACGTAGAGGACGAAACTGTTGCAAGCCTGTAATCAGAAATAGTCCATTATCACAGCGTTAATTCATGACTCACACAAATTCAATAGATAGGGGAGAGGGGGGCACTTTAGGACAGGGGCAGTTTAGGACATCTCGAATAAAGAACAAATTTGACGCTTTTTTTTACGTTAAACGCATTTTTCGGTTGGCAATCGACAATAGGCTGGCAATAGACAAACGTCACATGAGAGCTTCCACGCTGTCAACCGTCAAACTAATCTACAAGCTGTTAGTGATTTTCGCTGGCTGTTGTAATTATTTTGGCTCGCAACTATAAGTATTTTTATATTAAACTATTGCTCCAAAGAAAACTGCTTGTATGTTTTAGTTATGTTTATATGTTTTGCGTTGTAATGAGTGAAATACAACGACATAATAAAAAGAGTTGGTATAAAATATTACATTTTTTTTTCAAAATAGGGTTGGGGCAGTATTGGACAAAATAGCATTTTGGATACTTAGCACTTTAATAGGTAAGACTTCCGTACACGACCCACGTCCGATTTTGATCTACTTTTGCAGGCACGTAGTAGGTACTAAAAGAAGTCGAAAGCCCCAGTGCTAACTTGCGGAAATGACTATTTCCTTAAATATTCAAATTTTTATTATTTTGCCAGATTTTGAATGTTTTGACTGCATATGCATAATATTTACCTTCTCTTCGCATATTCCATAGGGATCGGTGAAGAAGGGGGGGGGGGGGGGGTGAACGCTTTACAACTTACAAAGTACATGCGTGGACAGAGGAGCGCGTTCCACAGGGGTAGGGTGGGTGGACCTCGCTTTACAACTTACAAAGTACATGCGTGGACAGAGGAGCGCGTTTCACAGGGGTCGGGGTGGGTGGACCTCGCTTAAAAACTTACAAAGTACGTGCATTGGCAGAGGAGCGCGTTTCACAGGGGTCGGGGTGGGTGGACCTCGCTTTACAACTTACAAAGTACATGCGTGAAGAGAGGAGCGCGTTCCACAGGGGTTGGGGTGGGTGGACCTCGCTTTACAACTTACAAAGTACATGCGTGGACAGAGAAGCGCGTTCCACAGGGGTCGGGGTGGGTGGACCTCGCTTTACAATTTACAAAGTATGTACATGCGTGGACAGAGGAACATGCTTCACAGGGTCGGGGGGGGGGGGGCGCTTTATAAGTATGCGCTTTGTAAGTTGCAGCACATACAAAGCACATACTTGTAAAGCGCGTGCGTGAATGTAGTAGGTCCCCCCCTCCCCAAGGCACAGCGCTTTAATATTTTCTAAAGAGAGCTCTAAAGACTAGAAGGTAGTTATTTTATTATTTAAGAGAAATTTATGAGACTGATTATTGCCTTAATTAAGGTTCCTATAAGTGGACACTTATGTTTATTTGATTGCCTACTACAAATTACCTACTGTATTGTTAAAGATATAATATATTAAAAGAAGTTTGTAAGACAGTTGCATAGCAAGAAATTTATTACTTTTAACAAATAAAGTAAGAAGACGAGAGTTATCTCGGTTTTCATTATTAGTCCTAAACTGCCCCTCCATGGGAGCAGATTAGGACAGAGGAAACACTTTTTTAAAAGGTGAAAACAAAGCACTACTCTCAAATGTGTTTGTTTTGCTATACGTTTATATATTGAACATTAACAACCAAATTAACTTATAATTGAGTCGGAGAACCAATTTCTTAAAAATGGCAAAAGATATGAGCTTTTAAAAAAAAGTGTTCTATAGTGCCCCCCTCTCCCCTATATCTTTAATCCGTAAAATAATTTTCGAAATTCCGCCAGCAGAAGATTATATTCTAGTTTTAGATTTATATTTACCTTATAAATAGAGGTAAAGGTATGAATAAAAGGTATGAATCAGTATGAATCACTCACGACACTCACTTGTAAAAGATGCGAGTCCATCGCATCGAGTTCCTCGATGGCAATCTGTAAAGGACCAATGGACGGAGGCGCGTCAATCCATTCCCTAGCTAAAAATTAAATGCTTTTAGTATCGAGTGCATGTTTGAAGGTGTATATTTTTTCTCGGTAAAATGTATTGATTATTACGTCTGACGCATATGATGAAACAACTTCTGCTCAATTTACAATTTTCAAATTATCATTATAATAACAATTTCCAAAAATAACTGACGTCCCGTAAATGAAGGTTTTATTTTTTTTTACATGCAGAATTTTTAACTTAAAATTAAAAATCTGATAATTTTTAATGTTTATATATATAAAAAAGAATAAATATAAAAAATTAAAAAAGCACAGGAGCTAGAGTAATACTCCGATTTTTTCTTGTCTTCTACCCGATATGAACGTTTCATGCACTGTAGATAATTATAATTACAATCACGTATCTATACGCATTAATTAGGGCGCACAGTACAACAGAAGTGTTTTTTGTGTCGCAAGAGTTCGCGAGAAACAATTAGTGAGTCACTTTTTTTACTAATGGAATTTTATTCTATTTTTCTTAAATAGATTATATAAGAGAAACGCAAATCCAAGAAAATAGCTTATAATTATTGAAACGTATAAAAATACGTCAAAATTATTTCATAAATTATAAATTAAAAGAAACCGAAATCTTGCTTGATAAAAAATTACTTTTGCTCATATACTTAAGTAAATTTCAGTAGAATTGTTCACGTCGCGTGATGCTGTGTTTATATTTGAGTACCACATTTCAGACGTCGTGTGTTCTAGAGTATATATTTCTTTCAAGTTTGATTTTTAACTGACATATTTTTTAGAAGGTTTGTCTATCATGGTATTTCAATATACGACACATGCCAGATTTTATAATCTTTATAATCTTTATTATTAGTTCAATATACAATAGCACACGTTTGACAGACAGTTCGATCCATCTCGAAGAAAGAAACGGTCTCGGTTCAATCCGTTCAATATCCATCGCTATCGCTGTGTTACATCGAGAATATTATTACATCATTAGAATCTGATATAACTAGCATGAAACACGAGATAAAGTGTGGGGAATCGTTGAAAATGGATTTATCGCAATTTAACGTAACATCAATATTATTTTTGGAGATTACTGCAGAAATCGTCATATAATTAATAAATCATAGGCAAGAAGTTTAAAATAGCGTTATTACAATGTGTCTTTTTTAATTTTTCTAATATTGTTTGATTCCCGAAGGTGTTTTGATTTGTAAGGGGTTAATTTTTATTATTTATTAATCTGTTTAGAGAATGATATGTTAGGATGGAACGATAACTTGTAATTAACTTTTTGAAATAAAGTTTTTGCAAGAGAGAATTCGATTTATTACTGACAATGAGATATGCCCGCTGACCGCTAATTGTGAACTATGTCAAAATCACGCTCATATAAACAGGTCTAAACACTTCGGCTCGGCAAGCATAGGAGAGAGTGGGATCCAAGTAAAGCACTGTGAAGCTAGTTGAAACCAATATGTCATTTCATGGCGTCAGATGTAGGAAAACCCTACCGCGCATGCACCGCGAGATTTGTTGCATGCTTCGAATAATAGAAATAAATAATTTTTTACTTCTAGGTGTTTAACCGTTTAACAAACAAGCATGTAACACCAAATAACCGCACGTTTTCTAAAAGAAATATAATAATATATACATTAAAAATGTAAAGACGAAATCTTTTTTGGTCATTTCAAATGTCATGTCATTTCAAATGTCAACTCTATCGCACATGCGCCGCGAGATTGCTGCATGCTTTGAAAGATAAAAATAAATTATTTATTACTTCTAAGTGCAATGTTTATATAACCGTTTAACAAACTAGCATGTAACACCAAATACCGCAAGAACACGTTTTCTAAAAGAAACGATATTTATACATTTAAAATGTAAAGACGAAATATTTTTTGGTCATTTCAAATGTCATTGAAAAATCAGAAGATGAATCAATTAGTGTAAGGAAAACACATAGTTGCTTTGCAAAAGAATTATGTAATTTGCAATATGCAACTACATGTCTTTTTTATAATAAATATATATTATACATATATTATAGTTTGTGCATGCGCAGAAAGCGTTTACTACATCTGACGCCATATTGGTTTTCTGGTTTCATTTGGAGGACGCTTGCCCAGCCAAAGTGTCCAGACCTGTTTATATGACTGTGGTCGAAATTTCGTTGAAGAGAGACAAAGGCCTGTCTCTTACAATTAGCCTTCTTCAGGGCAAATACAAAATAATTTAAGTAATCGTATAATCAAGAAAATTAAAACGGCGAATGATTTTATAGTTATTTTGATAAACATAGTTTTTATTTAATATTTTCCAGCAGGCTCGCAAGTTTTACAGTTACGAGCAGATATCATTTTGGCTCGGACGCCGTAGACCCACATATATGCACACGTAGGGTTCAAATAGATTAGTCTCCGGAAAACTTAATTTGAAGGCCTTTAAATCCGTCAGAAGAGGTAACTGAGGAGGAACAAAGGAATTATTGTCGTAAATAAGATTCCGTAGGATCAAAATTACTCACATCTGAGAGCTATCATGTGCGCTCTTGCCATCCTCAGGATCGTGAGCTTGTCAGGTTTACGGACCAGGGCGGAACAGGTCGGCACCATGTTGAAGAGCTTCGTGATGTAGGCTTTCAGCTTGTTCCGCCGCCGCTGCTTGATCTCGCAATGATTCTCCCTGCAGTAAATCGCAAGACAAAACCGAGATAATTGCATAGTTCAAGGAACCAGTGTGCGGTTTCTCCTAATACTACGGCTAAAAACGGCGCGAACAACGAAGCTGAAACGCAGAACTGTCGTAGAGACAGGAGTTTCTTGCGCGTCCTAAAGTTTTCCATTTGTGTATTTAGACTTATATCTAAGATTATACGATATATTTAAATACAGGCTAATTAAATGTTTAAATTTAAGCGACTTGATAGAAATTATCTCATGCAAAGTTAAGTATAAGTTATGACTCACCCTATGTGGACAGCACCGTGGTTCTGTACAATTTGGCTTGGGTTACTCTCTGTATGTAAAACAATACACATCAGTATGACGATAAACAACTTTCTTACATGACTTGATTTAAAAAGCCCAGAATTTGGATTAGTGAATCACTACTATACTGGAACGTGAACTCTACTTTGGAAAAAAACGAGACAAAAGAGATAGAGAAATTATAACTAGCCTATCCTTTTCTATGTACTCTTCGAGAACAATCGAAAACCATTAAAATTTACTAAACAGAGACAGAAATGGTCCATAATTAACCCGCTTTTTCCTTCTTGCTGCCTGGGCTATAAGCATGACAATTTACCTTCTAGAATAGTCTGTAGTTCACTGTGTGTGTGTGTGTGTGTATGTGTGTGTGTGTAAGTAAGAGAGAGAGAGAGAGAGAGAGACCTATGTACAATTAGTTTGATAACATTTTAACACGTTAATTGTTAGCTGATTAGATATAACTGAAGCGAGCGGGGACAATTGTGTGTCTTATTTGTAAATACGAGCGCCGCTCGGGCGTTGACTTATTTCCGGGATCTTAAAGTACGATAGATCGATATGATTTATCGGGACATAATCATTATTCTATATATCGATTAATAGAAAATACCCGATTATAACAAAGAAAATCAAGATTTAACAAATAGGCATATTCGTTACCAAGAATCTGTCTGAGGGTGCTGGCCTCGTTTTCTAGCACGGTTGGGAATGGCAGCAACTTCGTTATCTCCAAAAATATCCGATAGTTCTCATGGAAACGCCATTCTGCTGCGTTTATTTTATTCATCATGATTTCCTTTTTATACTGTCTATAAATAAAAAGAATAGCTTTTGTTAATCCTGTGTGTTCAATAATAACATAATTTTATTAGAATTTTATTAACGTAATATAATAAAGTATAACTCTCACATAAAAATAGATAGGTAAAACTCTTCTTTTAATTTGCTAAACAATATTTAATTTTTAAAAATTGTATTCTAAAGTATAATTACATTTTAATGAAATTTTAATATAATTTAATGTTTATTTGTCTTACTGTTAATATAGACCGTGTTATTTATTGATATAATTTTAAAACTTTTCAGATCTTAAGAAGCTTTGTATTTTTAAAATACACTATTTTTATCCAAGAAAAAAATATATATGTATATCTTTTACTTTTCAATGTCTGAAAAATCCTTAGAATTTTATCAATGAGAGAGAGAGAGAGAGAGAGAGAGAGAGAAACAAAATCTATAAAAGACAAATTAGAATTAAATTAAATTTAAATATAATTAAATTTTAAAACAGAGTTTTAAAGAATTAAACATTGCTAATATTATATATATATATATATAGTTGCATTAAGTATAAAGTATAATAATTTGTATTAAATTAACAAATGTTATAAAATACGTAATTATTTACAAAATTCAATAAATATAAGTGCCAATTTATTTTAACGTACAACTTTAATTTTCTAAAGAGAACTTAACGTTACATTTCAGCAAACACCACAAGTTACATGTAACTTGGTGTTTGTTGGAATTCTTGATCAAAATTGAGAGGAGGTAATTCCTCGTAATTACTTGATGTTATCACGCGCCACGTCGTTTTTAAGGATTGAACTTAATCAACAGTAGCATTAAGAGTAGTTGGTGGGCTAGACATGCGCGACCTGCATGTAAAATCGTTGCAGCAATAACGCGAATCGCAAATTGCATATACGACAGCATAAAACATTCGCGTTATTAGCATATACGGTTGAATCAGTGAACAATATACTGTACCGGAATGTGAATTCTACTTTAGAAGACAACGAGAGATAAAATGGAGAACTATAATCAACCCGTCTTTTCAATTGTTGTACTTTTCGAGAACAATTAAATACCTTGAACCAATGGACGTTGTTTTCTTTTTGTGCCCAAGTAACATAATAGTTCACTGAATTGAATTAACTATTAGGTAATTATGCTATCGCGGTTGACTAAGCGGAGTTCGAACACCATGCCATCATAATTGCAATTCATCATCATCGTATTAATTTATTAAATTTTATGAATAATATTAATGTCGCCGGAAGAAATGCCGATGTAAAACCCGATATTAGAATTTAAAACCCGATATCCTAATATTGAATATTAAGGTATCTTTTATTAAATTATGATTTATATTAATCGCTTAATTGTCTTGATTGAACTAATTAGTTTACTCGACTAACGAGGGGGAAACGTGAGAAATGAAATTTCATAGTTTGTACATTCGCGTTTTGATGGGCTCGTATAGATCTTATATTAAATTCAGTTTGTAAAATTATTGTCATATCCTTTCTTTCTTTTAGAAAATTCAAGAACGCATTCTGATCAGAGGAGCCACCTTGAGCGACGCTTAAAACAAGTGGTACGCATTACTACAAGAACTTTATCTTCGTAGAATAAATAGGGGATAAAAATTATTCACGATTATTATTATTATTTAACATTTTATAATATGCGCCAAAAAATTATATACGGGAACTTATAAATTATTAAAATTTATGTTGCATTGGCATTAACGATCACAGCATTTGAAATATGAAATATCGAATAAATAATTATTCAAGTTTAATTTCATAAGAATTAATATCTATACTTATTTAAATAATATTATTGATATATTAATTTATTGGATATATTAATATTATTACATATTAAATTTGAGTTTTTTTTAAATTAAGCAATGTAAGAATTGATTGGAAGTTAGCATAGGTTTGCTTTTATTTCTTTTTATCTCTATTTTAATTATTTATTCAGAAGAAGAAAGACAAAAGTCTTTGTAGAGTTCTATTTTGTTCAATTAAATTTGTTTTTGCAACGCCTGTGGCGAAAGTTCGATTTTCGATTGCTGTTTAGCGTGCGGAAAGTGGCTTATTTCTCAATGATTCAACGTATGCCTTACTTTACCGCACTAGTGCGGTAAAAAACCTCCTTTCCACGATTGACAGTTTTTCTTTTTCGATTTTCGACTGACATAACAAACTTGAACGTAACGAAATTCACGCGAGACAAAACGTCAATTTGTTACAACTGTTATCATTCAAGAAGGATAAAATGGATAAAGAAAACGAGTGTCCAAGACCGTCCACGCCGATGGAACTCGTAGAAGCAGCTGGATCTGCCACAGAGAATTTACTATCAAAGAAATCGAGAGATAAATATACGAACATTTATGAAAAATTTATAGAATGCAGAGCATCTAAAAATACAATCTCATTTTCGGAAAATGTCTTAATGACATATTTTGATGAATTGTTATAAAAAAGTGCGAAACCATCTTATTTAAATTTAATTTCAATTAATTTTTTAATCTCAAATCAAACTTTTACGACAGGCATTACAAAAAATATTGTATGTGGCATGTGCGTAAGACAACGAATTACGTCGCCCGTGAGGTTTCGCCTCAGCTTATGATGCATTCACACACGTACTCGTGTGAATGCACCATAAGCCTCCGGCTCATGCGGCAACTTCACGCGCAACATTAGTTGTTTTCCACACTTGCCACACAAAATACTACTTTACTTGTTTTTATATTTGCGTTTTCTTGTAAAAGAAACGATGTAATGGTATAAAGAAAAGAAATTGCTATTAAAGCAGTATATATGTATAATTTACTACTTAATTATCTGAAATAATTTTCATAGTCTGCAAAATATTCTGACTGAAAATGAAAATTAAGACTAACTGGCAAAGAGAAGTAAAATTCACTCACCAAACCAAGTCCACAGAACGTGTGATTGAAACTGAAGCCTTGGGAAAGATATCGGAAATTGCGAGTTTTCAATCCCTTTTATATTTTCGTTGCGGAGCGATTGACTGTATGCTCTCTTGGTGTTGAACTGTGCTGAACTAACGTCCATTCCCTGCTATACTACTTTACCTTACTGGTAGTGATGGGCGATCTTGATTTGATTTTCAGAAAATCGATCCTTTTTTCTCAATTATTTTCTGCTCGATTTTTTGTACATGCATCGATTCTTTTACCAGAGAATCGATTTTCGATCCGTTCATATGCTTATTTATTAAATTCCGTTTAATGGCCGAGAATTCACACGGGGGTCAATATTTGATATAATTAGGATATTTCTTTAAATTTGTGCATTTTAAAGGATTATATCAGTGATAGACTCTAAGCAAAAGTTACTACCAAGAGTCTGGAATTTCAACCAATCAAAATCCTGTAGTTACTACTGCTTCAATTGAAGACTGAAACCGAAGTCAAAGTCGATCATAATGATAAGTCAAGAATTGAAAAATAATCGAAACGTCAATATATATTTTTTATTATTTTGTAAAATAAACTCAAGCAAAGCATAATAGTACCCTCAACATGGAAAAATTATGGCAACAATGATATTGGCGCATGCGCATTTTTAAAACTGGTTTTTAACTTGATATAGCTAAATGTATATACATATTTTTAACTATAACCAAGTCAAATCAAAATGCTTGAAACTCGCTAGGAATTGATTTTGACAAAGTCATATTTTCAACAAAGAAATAAAAAAAGTATAATGTCCATCAATCATAATTAATAAAAAATAAGAATGAAAAGGTAGATAAGATATACAACGTATGTTGACGAAAAGATAAATTGCATTTACATATATGTATAGGTGGCTTTCAAGATCCAGAACATTGTTGCAATAGGTAGCTTTAATTTATCATTATTTTCATTATCTTATCATTCTCGCATGATATCATTCTCGATATAACAATATGACAAAATATATAGGTATAATATTATATTTTTGTAATCTTATAAAAAACTCTTATCAACATTAATAAAGACACCTCTCAGAAATATCGCAATTAATAACAAATTTTTATTTGTAAACGTTTGTGCAGGTAATTAATTTAATGTAATGATTATCTGCGTATTTTTAATTGCACTAACTAATTGTAATTGTAATAATTGTTTTCTTTATTTTTTTTATATACTACCTAATCCAAGAGAATGAATCATATACATCTGATTCACAATCATACCTGATTAACAATCTTCGATTGAAATGTGTCACATGCTTATGAAAAATATCAAATGTTTTGTTAGTAAGTTAGTTTATAATAATTAAATTGCTCATATTTTATATATAGCTATAACAAGATAGTGACTCTTAATTTCATTAGAAATTTAAAAATTTTATTTATAAAAAAATATTATTAAAAAATATTATAAATGCACATATGTGTGTGTGCATTATATGTATAGTATAGCGTGCTACATTGGCTATTAATGATATTGTTTTGTTATACTTATTTAAAAAAACTATAACATCAAATGCTTTTTACAATAAATTATAACAAACACAATTTGAACTAATAAGAAATTTCGAAAGAAAAATTGCGAAAGACATTTGCGTGGTAGACGTGTTCTTACATAAAGAATTAACGATGTAGACTCTATTATTTCTATACCATGCTATTTAGAGACTAGTGGAAGTTATAAAAATTATTAAAAACGATTGGCACAATCAAGTAGACTTGAGAGTATATGCAAGTCATGATGCATGTTTATCGTAATACTTAATTTTTTTATTTCTCACTAGTAAAAACTTGATTTGCTTGGAGCATATTAATGTAATACATCGACAATAAACCTATTGTATACTTCAATCATTTTACAAAGTGCATACACGCGTTGAATGTCTTGAAAGTTGAAAATGCGGCAAAGTTTTTCCAAACACAACTATATCGTACGATAATGTATTACGTACAAGATTTTCACGTTTCTCTTTTCTCCAACCCAATCCAAAATCCGCCAACAGGCTGCAACGTAAACTCCTTTTTGTTGTATACGATTGGTTCGACGGTCTTTTCCGTAGTCTTTAGAGTGAACTTTTGTAAAAGATGAGCTATCAGAATCTTAGTCTCCATGAGAGCAAATCGATTGGCGATACATTTTCTAGGTCCATGACCGAATGGTAGATAAGTGCACGGTAAAATTTTGTCTTTGTTCTCCTCGCTGAATCTTTCGGGATCGAACTTCTCCGGGTTCGGAAAGTACTTCGGATCGTGATGTAAACCATGAATGGGAATCATCAATATATTGTTAGGTTTGATGATCACATTTTTGTAGCCTGGTTGCGACGGAGGCAGTTCATATCTCTTAGAACAAAGTCTATCAGTGAGGATCGACGGTGGATATTTTCTAAGAGCCTCGGAGATCACCATATCCATGTAAGACATCTTCGACAGCGACTCGTAAGAAATCTCACCGTTGCCTTCGGCAAGATGCTGCTGTATCTCCTCGCGCAAACGATCTTGTATATCTCGATTAACTGCCAGCTCGTGAGCAACGAAGCACATCAACGTCGAAGATGTGTCAAAACCAGCGAAGAAAAATATAAAGGCTTGCGAAACGATGTCGTCTAATGTCATTTTATGTTCACTGACACCTTTGTCCCGAGCCTGCATTAATAAATGAATCATATCCGGTCTGACGATTCCTTGCTCTTCCCGCGCTCTAATGGTTTCCCCTATGATCTTCTTGAAAAACTTTGAAGTAGCTGGCGAGAAAATAGACAGACCTATTGATTTAGCAAGCCGTGGACACGCGCGAAAAAACATGACCTTAGCTATCGCTAGCAGTCCAGAGAAAAATGTGGTAGTCTCTATTCCTCTAATATAGAACTCATTGTCTCGATCTTTCATAGAATTCACACTTATGCCAAAGGCTGCCGTAGCAATTACGTCGTTGGTGTATCGTCTAAAGGCCTCCTTCGTTTCGATCGAATGACAGATTTCCGGATGATCGACAAAATAATTAACGAAATTGTGAGAACATTCCGATATCAAGTCAAACATGAACTTCATCTTGCTGGCGGTGAAAGAGGGACTTAATGTATTCCTCATTTCTCTCCAACGATCTCCGCGCAAGGAAAAGATGTTCTTGCCAAATAGCGGTTCCACGCTTTCGTCAATAAAACTCCGATGATCCGGGAAGGATTCAAAATCCTTCACCATAATGTCTTTAATCAGCTCAGGATCGCGCAATATCACGACAGGCGTACCGACATCCATTGTTCCAACGTATTTTGCGTCCGGAAAGTAATTGTATACCCATTGGAAATGATCGACAAAACTGATGCGACCCAGAATCAATTTCCAACTCGTTATAAAACTTGATAGCGAATCTGGCATGTAAGGTGCACTCTTATTCTTCCAGTAAAAAAACATACGATGCACCACAGCGACAATTTTCAGGATGCCGATAACGACCAGAGTAATCAATAATAGCGCCCAGGGCGACGAAAGCAACGATGAATCCATCTTGACGCAGTATAACAGACTGTATCTTTCAGTGTAACAGTCAAACGAGATACTTCGTCGAGCGCGGCCGGCGGCGTAGTGGCGTAGAACGTTATCGTCCGTTCGCGTAAAAATACACGGGGCGGTCTCGCTCCGCGCGTACTTGTCGCGAGACACTATTATACCGTGTCTCTTGATAAATACATTGTGCGCAAATCTTATCGGTAATGAAACGAAAATGGGAGGGAGAAACGCCTCTCGGTATTATTGTGATAATACATGTTGAATCAGTAATTGCACAAGATATATTAATCAGTTTCAATGCGCATGAATTTGCCCGGATAAATCGCGACATTTTGCCCCCAAAAAAAGGAAAACTAAAAAGGAAAGAAGCGGGAAGAATGTCATGCAATTGTGTATAACTTGCAACTTATACATATAGATATCTATATGTATAATCTATAACATGCAATTATATATTGATATAACATTTGGTTGTATTTGTACTCGGATCTCGGATCTTCAACTTACTAGAGCAACACTCAGCACTCTGCCCCACGATCGCCACATTTGCACATATGATAATCGTTCTATTTTTATATTATAAAATATTAGATATTATATGTAGGATAGAAATTATCTCAAGAACTGTTTAAGGCTCCTGCCTACTCGCCGCTTCTATATCCTTGTTTGATAAACTCAGAAGCGAGAAATTGCATGCCAAAATTTTTGCGGTTTTATGTTGAAATAAAAAGATGATCTATCCATAAAACGCAATTGTAATTGATTCAGCACATATGTAAAATATATCAAACACTTTCCTTTGGCTTTAATAATCACTAATTAACCGTAAAATTAACGTGAAATCTACCTTTTTAACCTGTTATTTTTATTTTTTATTTTACAGCTATTTATTTCTTAACTTTCAAGATCCAGAACAATATTGCAATAGGCAGCTTTGATTTATCTTATTTTCATTATCTTATCATTCTCGTATGATAGGTATTATTCTCGATAACAATATGACCAAGATTATTTTTCTATAATCTTATAAAATATTGTTATCAACATTAAAGAGACATCTCTTAGAAACATCGCAATAATAACAATTTCTTATTTGTAAACTGTGCAATTAATTTAATGTAATGATTGTCAGCGCATTTTGCACTAACTAATTGTAAGTGTAGTGGATTGTTTTCTTTATTTTTTTAAATAGTATACTATCTAATCTCAGAGAATGAATCACATCTGATTAACAATCTTCGAACCGTGTCATCAGATGCTAAAAAGTGTCGAATGCCTTGTTAGGTTATTATATAATTAAATTGTTTATATTTTATACATAGCTATAACAAAATATTAACCTTTGACTTTATTTAACATTTAGAAATTTTATTTATAAAAAATATATTATTACACATTAAAAAATAGTCTAAATGCACATATAGATATATAATATAGCTATATCGGCTATTATTGATACTGTTTTGTTATAGGTACTTGTTTAAAAAGCTAAATAACATCGAATGTTTAAATTTACAGTAAATTACAACAAAACATAATTTAAACTAATATGAAATTTCGAAAGAAAAATGTGCGAAAGACGTTTGCGCGATAGATATATTCGTTCTTACAAAGAATTAACGATATTGACTCTATTATTTCTACCATGCAATTTTGCGACAAGAGGAAGTTGTATAAATTATTTAAGGCTCCTGTTCACTCGATTACTGCAGTATCTTGGGTTGATGACGTCAGAAACGAGAAAAATATCATAAAAATTCTTGCGGCGTACATTAAAATAAAAATGTTTTTCAATAAGAAAGCGTTTGTAATCGACAGAATAGAGTTGCAAAATATACTGAAAACACTCCTTTAATCCACATATGTTGAATTAAATTGTGCTAATCAAGGACGAAAACTAGCCGTTTGACAGCTGCCGAATTGAAATAAATATTTGCTTTCACATATTAAATTAGAACCAAATAGGAGCCTTCGGTATATTTTAAAATACTACAACAATTATTAAAAATATAAAAACACTGCACTAAAACGAAAAATAACGTTGTAAATCGCAAGAATAATTTAGTTTTTAATATCATTTTTCACGTCTTTTAGTTTACAATTTTGCCAGGTGTGACGCTGTGTGTACTGTCAATGCGGACTTGGCAATCGAGCCGCAGGAGCCTTGGCGGCGCGGAAAGAAGGGAAAATTTAAAGGTGTGTTCGCATTGCTCGTACTTACACGTTGCTACTTTTAATATTTTTGCTATGTATAAGTTATGTATAATGTTTCGCCGAATGTATAAGAGTATAATTTCAATAATTAATTACTTGACAACCATGCAGAAAATTATCTTCAAGTGGTTGCTCAAATCAGCTAAAAAAAATTATAAGAATTAGTTCAAATTTATGGAGGATATTCGTCTATGGGAATAAGTCGTCCATGCCAAAGTTGAAGACAATTGTCTGCATGATTGTCGAGTTAATAATTATTGAAGTTTATAACGAATATGGTAAATCTTGCTTTCCTTTGTTATAATTGGGTTTTTACATTAATCGACATAAAGAATGATATATACATACATATACATGTATATATCATTCTTATATATGTATGTATATATAATTATATTAATTATAGTACCATATTTATCATTCTCGCATAATATCATTTCGATAACAATATTACAAAATAACATTATATTTCTATATAATCTTATAAAAAGAATTTATCAACATTAAAAAGATATGTATCAAAAATATCGCAATCAATAACAAATTCTTATTTGTAAACGTTTGTGTGTGA
Source organism: Leptothorax acervorum (assembly GCA_035220615.1). Lineage (NCBI taxonomy): Eukaryota > Metazoa > Arthropoda > Insecta > Hymenoptera > Formicidae > Leptothorax > Leptothorax acervorum. The sequence continues at coordinate 82,236 of JASTWQ010000397.1, forward strand.
AGGTAATTAATGTAATTTAATAATTACATGCACATTTTGCATTAACTAATTATAATTAATTGTTTTCCTTATTTTTTTTTTCTTTGTTTATATACTATCTAATCCAAGAAAATAAATAATAACACAATTATATCTACGATTAACAATCTTTAATCAAAATGTGTCACATCAGTCACATACTATGAAAAATGCTTTGTTAGTTTATTATAGATTGCTTATATTTTATATATAACTATAACAAAATGACATTTGATTTTAATAGAAATTTAAAATTCTTATTAAATAAAAGAATAGATATATTATTAAAAAATATTATAAATAATGCATATATGCAATAACTTATAGCATACTACATCGGCTATTAATGGTAATGTTTTGTTAGTCTTACTTAAAAAACTATACATCGAGTGCATTTTACAATAAATTACAACAAACATAATTTGGATTATAATAAGAAATTTTGAAAGAAAAATGTGCAAAAGACGATTTTGCACGATAAAAATATTCGTTCTTACATAAATAATTAACGATATTGGCTCTATTATTTCTAACATGCTATTAAGCGACAAGTGAAAGTTTTATAAATTATTAAAAACGATCGACACAGTCAAGTAGACTTGAGAGCCTACGCAAGTCATGATGTTTATCGTAATATTTAATTTTTTTATTCCTCACTAGCAAAAACTTAATTATTCGCTTTGAGTAAAATGACGTAATACATCGCAAATAAACCTTATTGTATACTTCAATCACCTTCCAAAGTGCACACGCGTTGAATGTCTTGAAAGTTGAAAATGCGGCAAGTTTTTCCAAACACAAACTATATCGTACGATAATGTATTGCGTACAAGATTTTCACGTTTCTCTCTTCTCCAAGCCAATCCAGAATCCGCCAACAGGTTGCAACGTAAACTCCTTTTTATTGTACACGACTGGTTCGACGGTTTTCTCCGTAGTCTTCAGAGTAAACTTTTGCAAAAGATGAGCTATCAGAATCTTAGTCTCCATGAGAGCAAATCGATTGGCGATACATTTTCTAGGTCCATGACCGAATGGTAGATAAGTGCACGGTAAAATTGTGTCTTTGTTCTCCTCGCTGAACCTTTCGGGATCAAACTTCTCCGGGTTCGGAAAGTACTCCGGATCGTGATGTAAACCATAAATGGGAAACATCAATACATTGTTGGGTTCGACGATTATATTCTTGTAGCCTGGTTGTGACGGAGGCAGTTCATATTTCTTAGTGCAAAGTCTATCAGTGAGAATCACTGGTGGATACTTTCTAAGAGCCTCGGAGATCACCATATCCATATACGACATCTTCGACAGCGACTCGTAAGAAATCTCACCGTTTCCTTCGGCAAGATGCTGCTGTATCTCCTCGCGCAAACGATCTTGTATATCTCGATTAACTGCCAGCTCGTGAGTAACGAAGCACATCAACGTCGAAGATGTCTCAAAACCAGCGAAGAAAAAGATAAAGGCTTGCGAAACAATGTCGTCCAATGTCATTTTACGTTCACTGACACCTTTGTCCCGAGCCTGCATTAATAAATGAATCATATCCGGTCTGACGATACCTTGCTCTTCCCGCGCTCTAATGGTTTCCCCTACGATCTTCTTGAAAAACTTGGAAGTAGCTGGCGGAAAAAAAGACATACCTATTGATTTAGCAAGCCATGGACACGTGCGTAAAAATATGATCTTAGCCATCGATAGCAGTCCAGAAGAAAATTTGGTAGCCTCTATTCCTCTTATATAGAACTCATTGTCTCGATCTTTCATAGAATTCACACTTATGCCAAAGGCTGCCGTAGCAATTACGTCGTTGGTGTATCGTCTAAAGGCCTCCTTTGTTTCAATCGAATGACAGATTTCCGGATGATCGACCAAATAATTAACGAAATTGTGAGAACATTCCGATATCAAGTCAAACATGAATTTCATCTTATTGGTGGTGAAAGAAGGGCTTAATGTATTCCTCATTTCTCTCCAACGATCTCCACGCAAGGAAAAGATGTTCTTGGTAAATAGCGGTTCCACACTTTCGTCAATGAAACTGCGATGATCCGGGAAGGATTCAAAATTCTTCACCGTGATGTCTTTAATTAGCTCAGGATCGCGCACTAGCACGCCAGGAATGCCGAAATCTACTATTCCAACATATTTTGCGTCGGGAAAGTAATTGTATACATATTGGAAATAATCGACAAAACTGATGCGACCTAGAAACAATTTCCAACCCGTTATAAAAGATGACAGCGAATCTGGCATGTAAGGTATACCCTTATTCTTCCAGTAAAAGTACATATAATGCACCACAGCGACAATTTTCAGGATGCCGATGACAACCAGAGTAATCAATAATAGCGCAAAGGGCGACAAAAGCAACGATGAATCCATCGTGACGCAGTATAACAGACTGTATCTTTCAGTGTAACAGTTAAACGAGATACTTTGTCGAGGTCGAGCGCGGCCGCGGCGGCGTAGAACGTTATAAATACGTATTACGCAAGTCTTGTTGTTAATGAAACGAAGATGAGTGGGGGAAAAGAGTCTCATTGTCAGTATTATTGTGATGATGATACACATGTTGCATCAGTATAGGAAAGAGTTGCCGCGAATGCGCACCGGTCGCCTAAATCGTACTTCCTCAATATTTTATACTATTACTTAATACAAGCAACATTTAGTAACAAAAATATGAAATAAATAAGAATTTGGTAATGTAGAAAAAAATTTAACAGGTTAAATCTCGTTTTGTGCGTGCTAACATTTTAAAAATTTAGATGTAATTGATATAGCAACAATTGTTACCACTGATATAGCTGAATGTAACCATGCAATTGTATTATAAATTTTATTTTTATTAAAGGTTTATTGTAAAATATTTTGCATTCTTTGCATGTAGGTACATATTTACGTTTATTATAAAGATTAAATCAATATTTTTATAAAATCTTTCAAGGTTCACGTATTTTAAATAAATAAATATTTTTTGTAAAAAAATTTGGCGTTTTTAGACCTTGAAATTTAATACGGTACTAATTTTGATTAAATAGAAAAACAATAAAAATAATATAGGGAAAAGTGCGACGGAAATAAAAAAGCAACGCCAAGTTTTTTTTGCAAAAGAATTTATTTATTTTAATTAAATATTTTTATTTTGTACTGTTACCTCTTTAATTCTTTTAATATTATAAATTTGTTAAAGGTAATTAAAGCTATTATCACTTGGGCTGAAATAGGAAAACCCTTGAATAGGAATACAAAGATGCGTTCCACTTAGGTTTCATTTTTTACAAGTAGTTGTACAACAATTATTTTTCAAGACAATATATACATATTCTCTTTGCAATTGGAGCAATTTAAAGATTTCATACATTTCTTGAAAAATACATACCTGTCACTTGGGTCACGTCATTCTTTCCCTCTTAGTTTTCCTTTTTTGAGCAAAATGTCGGGATTTATCCGAGCAAATTCACGCGCATTTAAACTGACTAATATATCTTGTGCGATTACGGAAGAGTTGCCGAATGCATATCAATTAAGTTATTTTTTAAAATATTTTTATTATATTTGATAGTGATTTGTACGCAAATAGACGTTGGAAATTGTAGTTTGATGCTTCAGGCACCTATTATTACAACTTTAACCTTTCACCAATAACAAATTAATTAATTGCTATAAGTTTTTTTGCAACATGCTGCAAAAGGTACGATTTAGGCAACTGTTCGCCTAAATCGTACCTGTGGGTCTTTTAAATCATATTTCCTTAATAATATCGCATTTATAAATAAAAATACTTAAAAATGTATAAGATTAAGGAAAGGAATAATTAACTAATACCTATTTTATTAATATAATTTATCAGGAAAAGGTTCAAATACTCAATAATTAATAAATAGTAATAATAAAAAGGTAAGAATGTCACTGTCGTGTTAACACAATCTAAATTATGTTACGTGTAATTTAGAGACGGGCGTATGAGTATACAACACGAGTTCCTTGATTGTACCGCCGTAATATAGGAAACCTTATGGTGGTATACAATTTTAAAAACTTGATAGATTTTCTAAAAATATTAACTTAATCTTTATAATAATTATAAATATGTTTATGCAGGGAATGTAAAATATTCTACAATAAACCTTTTTTTATAAAATAATATAAATAATTTAAAATTGCATGACTACATTATTATCAGTTATATAAATTGATCAAAGCTTAACATCAGGTTGTACTTAAATTTTTAAAATGTTGTTAACACACACAAAACGAGATGTAACCTGTTAAATTTTTGTCTGTATTACTAATTTCTCATTTACTTATAATACTTTTGTTATTAATGTTGCTTATATTAAGTAATAATATAATACATTGAGAAGGTACAATAATTTAGCCGAGAGACCGGTGCATTCGGCAATTCTCCCCTACTGACAATGCAACATTTATCATCACAATAATACCGAGACGCGTTTCTCCCACCCATCCTCGTTTCATTTACGATAAGATTTGCGCAACACGACCAACACATAGATATTTATAGCGTTCTACGTCGCTGGTCACGTCCGACGAAGTCGTCTGTCTCATTTGTCTGTTACAAGCCGTTACACTGAAAGATACTGCCTATCATACTGATGTGTCACGATGGATTTATCATTGCTCTCGTCGACTTTTGGGCTATTGTTGATTACTGTGGTCGTCATCGGCTTTCTGAAAACTGTCACTGTAGTGCATGGTATATATTTTTACTGGAAGAATAAAGGTGTACCTTACATGCCAGATTCGCTATTATCTCTTATAACGGGTTGGAAAACGCTTCTGGGTCACATTAGTTTGGTCGATTATTTACAATATTTATATAATTACTTCCCGGACGCAAAATATGTTGGAACAGTAAATTTCGGCACGATTGGCGTGCTAGTGCGTGATCCCGAGCTGATTAAAGACATCATGGTGAAAGATTTTGAATCCTTCCCCGATCATCGCAGTTTCGTTGACGAAAGCGTGGAACCGCTATTTGGCAAGAACATATTTTCCTTGCGCGGAGATCGTTGGAGAGAAATGAGGAATACATTAAGTCCCTCTTTCACCGCCAGCAAGATGAAGTTTATGTTTGACTTGATATCGGAATGTTCTCACAATTTCGTTAATTATTTGGTCGATCATCAGGAAATTTGTCATGCGATCGAAACGAAAGGGGCCTTTAGACGATACACCAACGACGTAATTGCTACAGCAGCTTTTGGCATAAGTGTGAATTCTATGAAAGATCGAGACAATGAGTTTTATACAAGAGGAATAGAGGCTGCCACCACATTTTCTTCTGGACTCCTAACGATGGCTAAATTCATATTTTTACACACGTGTTCATGGCTTGCTAAATCAATAGGTCTGTCTTTTTTTCCGGCAGCTACTTCCAAGTTTTTCAAGAGGATCGTGGAAGAAACCATTAGAGCACGGGAAGAGCAAGGTATCGTCAGACCGGATATGATTCATTTATTAATGCAGGCTCGGGACAAAGGAGGCGTCAGTGTACGTAAAATGACATTGGACGACATCGTTTCGCAAGCCTTTATCTTTTTCTTCGCTGGTTTCGATACATCTTCAACGTTGATGTGCTTCGTTGCTCACGAACTGGCAGTTAATCGAGATATACAAGATCGTTTGCGTGAGGAGATGCAGCAATATCTTACCGAAGGAAACGGTGAGATTTCTTACGAGTCGCTGTCGAAAATGTCTTACATGGATATGGTGATCTTCGAAGCTCTTAGAAAGTATCCACCGTCAATCTTCACTGATAGACTTTGCGCTAAGAGATATGAACTGCCTCCGTCGCAACCAGGCTACAAGAGTGTGATCGTCGAACCCAACAATGTATTGATGTTTCCTATTTATAGTTTACATCACGATCCTGAGTACTTTCCGAACCCGGAGAAGTTCGATCCCGAAAGGTTCAACGAGGAGAATAAAGACAACATTTTACCGTACACTTATCTACCATTCGGTCATGGACCTAGAAAATGTATCGGCAATCGATTTGCTCTCATGGAGACTAAGATTCTGATAGCTCATCTTTTACAAAAGTTTACTCTGAAAACTACGGAAAAAACTGTCGAACCAGTCGTATACAAAAAAAAGGAGTTATCGTTGCAACCTGTTGGCGGATTCTGGATTGGCTTGGAGAAGAGGGAAACGTGAAAATCTTGTACGCAATAGATTATCGTACGATATAGTTGTGTTTGGACTTTGGAAAAACATTGCCGCATTTTCTACTTTCAAGACATTCACCGCGTGTATGCACTTTGAAAGATGATTGAAGTGCCCTAAATCGTACCTGTGGGTCTTTTAAATCATATTTTCTTAATAATATCGCATTTATAAATAAAAATACTTAAAAATGTATAAGATTAATGAAAGGAATAATTAACTAATACCAATTTTATTAATAATTTAGCAGAATAAGATTTAAATACTTAATAATTAATAAATAGTAATAATAAAAAGGTAGGAATGTCACTGTCGTGTTAACACAATCTAAATTATTACAGATCGTAGAAAAGCCTTTAATCATGACTTTAAATGGGACAACGTGCAAATCCTAGCTAGTGAACAATACTATCACAAACGCCTAATATCTGAGATGTTACAGATAAAGAGGCAAAAAAACGGCTTAAATTTGCAGACGGACACGGAATGCTTTCCGGACATATATTTGAATGTTATTGGCAAGCTTCGCAAAATTTAACACCTCTGCGGATAAATAAACATACAGCACCGTTATTGTTTTATAACCAACGTACAGCGACGACGTTTACCATTGTCTCGGGTCTCTTAGTAACCTTCCGAAATTTAACAGTCACTTTCTACAATAAACCTTTTTTTATAAAATAATATAAATAATTTAAAATTGCATGACTACATTATTATCAGTTATATAAATTGATCAAAGCTTAACATCAGGTTGTACTTAAATTTTGAAAATGTTGTTAACACACACAAAACGAGATGTAACCTGTTAAATTTTTGTCTGTATTACTAATTTCTCATTTACTTATAATACTTTTGTTATTAATGTTGCTTATATTAAGTAATAATATAATACATTGAGAAGGTACAATAATTTAGCCGAGAGACCGGTGCATTCGGCAATTCTCCCCTACTGATGATGCAACATGTATCATCACAATAATACCGAGACGCGTTTCTCCCACCCATCCTCGTTTCATTCACGATAAGATTTGCGCAACACGGCCAACACATAGATATTTATAGCTTTCTACGCCGCTGGTCACGTCCGACGAAGTCGTCTGTCTCATTTGTCTGTTACAAGCCGTTACACTGAACGATACTGTCTATTATACTGTGTCACGATGGATTCGTCGTTGCTCTCGTCGACTTTTGCGCTATTGTTGATTACTGTGGTCGTCATCGGCTTCCTGAAAATTGTCGCTGTAGTGCATGGTATATATTATTACTGGAAGAATAAAGGTGTACCTTACTTGCCAGATTCGCTATCATCTCTTATAATGGGTTGGAAAGCGCTTCTGGGTCACATCAGTTTTGTCGATTATTTCCAATATTTATATAATTACTTTCCGGACGCAAAATATGTTGGAATGGCGGATTTCGCCGGGCCTGTCGTTATATTGCGCGATCCTAAGCTGATTAAAGACATCATGGTGAAAGATTTTGAATCCTTCCCGGATCATCGCAGTTTCGTTGACGAAAGCGTGGAACCACTATTTGGCAAGAACATCTTCGCCTTACGCGGAGATCGTTGGAGAGAAATGAGGACTACATTAAGCCCCTCTTTCACCGCCAGCAAGATGAAGTTCATGTTTGACTTGATATCGGAATGTTCTCACAATTTCGTTAATTATTTGGTCGATCATCCGGAAATCTGTCACGCGATCGAAACGAAGGGGGCCTTTAGACGATACACCAACGACGTAATTGCTACAGCAGCCTTTGGCATAAGTGTGAATTCTATGAAAGATCGAGACAATGAGTTTTATACAAGAGGAATAGAGGCTGCCACCACATTTTCTTCTGGACTGCTATCGATGGCTAAGATCATATTTTTACACACGTGCCCACGGCTTGCTAAATCAATAGGTCTGTCTCTTTTCCCGTCGGTTACTTCCAGGTTTTTCAAGAGGATCGTAGGGGAAACTATTAGAGCGCGGGAAGAGCAAGGAATCGTCAGACCTGATATGATTCATTTACTAATGCAGGCTCGGGACAAGGAAGGTGTACATAAAATGACATTGGACGACATCGTATCGCAAGCCTTTATCTTTTTCTTCGCTGGTTTTGACACATCTTCGACGTTGATGTGCTTCGTTGCTCACGAGCTGGCAGTTAATCGAGATATACAAGATCGTTTGCGCGAGGAGATACAGCAGCATCTTGCCGAAGGAAACGGTGAGATTTCTTACGAGTCGCTGTCGAAGATGTCTTACATGGATATGGTGATCTCCGAGGCTCTTAGAAAGTATCCACCGATGGGCTTCATCGATAGACTTTGCGCTAAAAGATATGAACTGCCTCCGTCGCAACCAGGCTACAAGAGTGTGATCGTCGAACCTAATAATGTATTGATGTTTCCCATTCATAGTTTACATCACGATCCGAAGTACTTTCCGAACCCGGAGAAGTTCGATCCCGAAAGATTCAGCGAGGAGAACAAAGACAACATTTTACCGTACACTTATCTACCATTCGGTCATGGACCTAGAAAATGTATCGGCAATCGATTTGCTCTCATGGAGACTAAGATTCTGATAGCTCATCTTTTACAAAAGTTTACTCTGAAGACTACGGAGAAAACCGTCGAACCAGTCGTATACAATAAAAAGGAGTTTTCATTGCAACCTGTTGGCGGATTCTGGATTGGCTTGGAGAAGAGGGAAACGTGAAAATCTTGTACGCAATAGATTATCGTACGATATAGTTATGTTTGGAAAAACATTGCCGCATTTTTAACTTTCAAGACATTCACCGCGTGTGTGCACTTTGAAAGATGATTGAAGTATACAATAAGGTTTATTTGCGATGTATGCATAACGTCATTACGCTTAAAGCAAATAACCAAGTTTTTGCTAGTAACTCTAGTAAGGAATAAAAAATTAAATATTACGATAAACATCATGACTTGCGTAGGCTCTCAAGTCTACTTGATTGTGCCGATTGGTTTTAATAATTTATACAACTTCCACTTGTGTTGCAAAATAGCATGATAGAAATAATAGTGTCAATATCGTTAATTCTTTATGTAATAACAAACATTTCTATCGCGCAAAGTGCAAACGTCTTTCGCACATTATTTTTTCAAAATTTCTTATCAGTTTAAATTATATTTGTTGTAATTTACTTATTATAAATTTAAACATTCGATGTTATATAACTTTTTAAACAAGTACTAGTATAACAATACAATATTATTAATAGCCGATATAGCTATACTATTGCATATATGTATTTATAATATTTTTTAATGATATCTATAAATAAAATTTTTTATTATAATTTCTGATAAAATAAAAAGTTAATATTTTTTACAGCTATATGTAAAATATAAACAATCTAATTATATAATAAATTAATAATGCATTTGACACTTTATAGCATCTGACACGTTTGAAAGATTGTTAAATACAATTCATTCTCTGGGATGAAATAGTATAGGATAGGATAGGATAAAGAAAAAATAAAGAAAACAATCCACTACACCTACAATTAGTTAGTGCAAAATGCACAGATAATTATTACATTAAATTAATTACTTGCGCAAACAATGCTAAAAACATTTATAAATTAATCTAGACAGCACTGTTGGAGACTATTCATTTTACAAATAAGAATTTGTTATTGATTGAGATATTTCTGAGAGATATCTGTTTATCCCTCGGTTGTCACTAGGGGTCCAAAAGACCCCATGTTTTTCCAGAGCTTACATTTTTTTTTTAAATTTTTTAACATAATGTCACTTAAAAAGTTAATTTTTTATAATGAGAACACATTCTACAATGTTTAAACTTAATTCTAGAATGTTTTGCGATCTACTTAAACTGTTAGTTTTTTAACAGCATGCTGCTTGACACCAGTTTGACAAACGTGTTCGAAAAACGAGGTGTGACAACCGAGGGTTAATGTTGATAAGAGTTTTCTATAAGATTATAGAAATATAATGTTATCTTGTCATATTGTTATCGAGAATGATATCATGCGAAAATGATAAGATAATGAAAATAAGATAAATCATAACTACCTATTGCAATAATGTTCTGGATTTTGAAATAATGCCACTTACTTATGTAAATGTAATTTATCCTTTCGTAAACATAAGTTGTATATTTTATCTTTTTTTATTCGATTTTTTGTTAGGATTGATGTACATTATACTTTTTTTTTATTTCATTGTTGAAAATAACTTCATCAAAGTTAATTTCGAGCGATTTTCAAGCGTTTTGATTTGACTTAATATATCAACTTATACCGGTTTTAAAAATAATAATTTCTTGCACGCTCTTCAATATATTATATGTATTCTTGCGGTATACAAATCGTTGAATAGTCTCCAACAGTGCTGTCTAGATTAATTTATATGTTTCTAGCATATGCTCATTACATCGTAATTGCAATTAGCACGATACATACAGAACTTAATACCTATGATGTCGAGTATTTAGAATATGTTAGTATTTGGGATATGTTATTGAGCAACTGGAGTTTCTCAGTACCTCAAGAACACACGCAAGATGCAGGTGCTGTGATAGCAACACTACTGTGGCCTAGGAAAGAAGTCAGGCTCACTTATCCCGAGATTATGAAAAGTACACACTTAAATCGTCTATTATTGAAATCCGCGGTTTACAGTTGATATCAAATTGATAACGGCATAAAGCTGTTCGACTTATTCGTAGGCATATGAAATCAGAAAGGGGGTAGAGCTTATCGTTACGATGAGGAGTTGGTAATATTATATATATATGTATATATATATATATATATACGATCATAGAAAACACTTCTTTTGAGAAGGATTTAAAGAACGATTTAGATAAAACTATCGTTCATTACCCTGAAAGTCCTGAGACTTGCGCAGCATTGGTATGCAGGCATGGGATTTATGCGTGGTCGGGGCAACAGGCAAACACTATGTAAGCAACTTTACTATCACATTTCGCAATAAAGTTTATTTAACGGATTTTTATCTTAAAATATGTTTTTTTCTTTTTTACAGACGGACTGTTTTTTAACACGGACTGTTACTATGATTTACTCGATATTGCAGTTTAAATAAAACATTTGGAGTTATTGATGGATTAGATCCATCAGTAACTCCAAATGATTATGAATTAAATTGTTAAAATATACCAGGCAAATAGTACATTGCGGTAGTCAGTAATTTTAATATAAAATTAATTTTTCTGCCATAATTCTGTGGCATGGTGCCATAATCTATTTATAACATTCTTTATGTTACTAATATGAGCAAAGACAGCTTCTGTTGATACAATTGCATGCTAATTAGTTTGATGATACTGACCTTGTTCAGTTGCGTAGTATTGAAGGCTGAAAATCCCAGCGATTTTGTTAGCTCCAAAAACGACTGATTATCTCATCGCGGTGCGATCCTACTACGTTTTTACTCTTTTTTACTTGTTCATCACAATTTCTTTTTTATGCCGTCCGCAAATAAAAAGAATAATTTTTGTTAAACATGTATGTTTAATAGAAATATAACTTTAGTATAATATAATAAAATATTGTTATAACTTTTATACAGAGAGAGAGAGAGAGAGAGAAAGAGAAATATATAAGTAAACAGTTCAATTAATTAAACAGTCTTTTAATTTGCTTAGCAACATTTAATTTTTTAAAACTACTGTAAATTGGCGCCGCACTAATCCATGCGCCATTAAAATACAGAGCCGGTATACTTTTTGGCTCCAGTCTTCCTTTGTAACCAAAAGTCTAAAGTGTCAAGATTGTTAACAGTGGCAAAAACATCAAAGAAATGGTCATCAGAACTTATAATAGAGTTCCTGGAGGCATATGAACAAAATATGGTTTCTGGTCTTCAATGGGCTAACTCTTAAATTAAACTATTCGATGCACCTAGATTATCTCTACGTGAATTCATTTGCGGACCCAACATCTATAATATATATATATGCTTTTGTTTAATTCTTTTTTTTAAATATTTTTTAAAGCTTTAACAACACAATTTGTATCACAACATTAATACTTGCGCGCGCTACAGCAGTTGATGCCATGTTAAATATTTCGACAGTTACAAACAAATTAAAAATTGTAGAAACAATAACTGGCGCCACTAATATTGGCCACTAGTATTGGCGCCATTAATTAAACTGGCATACTCCTGGCGCCAGTAATCTTTGCATGTGGAAACCTAGCTTGTAAGGTAAATGTATGTACCAATGCCTGCAGGACACGTACCTATGTCTGGACATACCTTTATCATTTTAGTTCTTAAATTGTATAACGCAAATTAAAATCAAAGATAAAAATATTTTTCTTGTATTTTGAAGCTATATATTTTAAAAGTAATCGAAAATTCAGAAAACTTCATCGTTTATAAGTAAAAAGATATAGCTCTCAGTATGTACAATCAAGAGATAAGACAAAGGCAATTGAAAGCAAACGCCGGTGGTTTAGCAATACAAAAAACTTATAATTAACATAATTTCAAAAATCTACACGACAAACTTTTCGGTTCCGGTATTGAACCATCCTCAGTGTCAAAACAAAAAGCGCAATAGACGAACCGTAAAGAGAATTAAAAATATAAATGTTTATTAGGCGGGAGTTATCATTCCGTTGTTACAATAAAACGCAAGAATCGAACGGTGGAATTACAAAAAATGATTGTTTAAAAGCGGGAATAATCTTTTCGTTTAGTTTATGGAAAGTATGAAAATGCGAACGTCTTAGTATGAACAACGTCTTAAGGGGGGATCCAAAAAATATTATGTAGACGACTGAAAATAAAGGGATTTTCGGGAATTTTTTTAAAAGAAACTATTTAATAAATCGCTTTGATAAGTTTTGGGCTATTTTATTTGAAGATTTAAGTACGTAAAAAAATTTTTTTTACTTTAAAAAAAAAATAATATAATATGTTTATAGGGCGTAAGAAAAAGCGTCGGTTTTAAATGGCGGGCATTCTAGCTCCTTGTTTACTCGTCTAAAACAAAAAAACAAAAAGATTTCTTATTGTTTATAAACATAGTTTGTCGGTGAACCTAAAAAAATGCAAAAAAGTTGAAAATTGACAAAATGGCGGCACTTTAAACAAAAAAATGCAATTTTCACTCACAAATGTGAACTTTATTAATTCAATAAAAATTGTTTAAATTAATTATTTTATTAATTTTAGAGGTTCACCGACTAGTAAATTTAATAAACTATGTGTACGTACAGAGCCAATTTGATTGGTCAAATAGTTTTTGAGTTATCGTGCCCGCCAATTTCAAAAACGTGGTTTCGAGAAAAACGCGTTTAAAGTTTTTGAAGGTAATACAGGGTGCGGCTCGCCCGGCTCGTCTACAAGCTGTAACTTCGTAAATACTTTAGATATCGACTTGAAATTTTCAGGGGATATTCTTGAATAGTTTAGCAATCGATTAAGACTATTTCCAAAAAATCTATTTTTTGGACCGTCTACATAAGGATCCCCCCTTAATAACGAGTTTGTTAACAAGTATTACGTAAGTTACAAAAAATATTATCTCAATATTATATAAGTATAAATAGCAAAAAGTTATTATTTTTAAATTATTTTTAAGTTTATATATCAAGTCGCTTGAAATTTGCTCAAAATAAATTTTGACTTTATTACATTTTCAACAAAAAAAGTGTGCAAATTAGACATTGCTTCCTCACAGTTTTTAAAATGGTGCAAATTAGGAATTTGCACATTGCTTCCTTACAGTTTTTAAGTATGCAAATTAAGAATTTGCACGTTACTTTCTCACCATTTTTAAGTGCGCAAATTAGAAATTTGCACATTGCTTATCAACATTTTTCTAATTCTATTATATTCTTCAGTCTGTTCTACTCCTATTTCACATATAATTCTTTAAAATTTGGTTGATCAGTTCTTGAGTTATCAAAAATATCGCAATCAATAACAAATTCTTATTTGTAAACGTTTGTGCAGGTGATAAATTTAATTTAATAATCACCTGCACATTTTGCACCAACAAAATGTAATTGAATGTTTTCCTTATTTTTTTCGTTTTTATATATACTATCTAATCCCAGAGAATAAATCATAACACAATCATTTCTACAATTAACGATCTTCAATCAAAATATATCACATCAGTCAAATGCTATAAAAAATACTTTGTTAGGTCATAATAAATTGTTTATATTTTATATACATATAACTACATAACAAAATGACTTTTGATTTTATTAAAAATTTAAAATTCTTATTGAATAAAAGAATATTATTGAAAAACATTATAAATGCACATATGCAATAATATATGTATAGCATGCTACATCGGCTATTAATGGTAATATTTTGTTATTCTTATTTAAAAAACTATAACATTGAGTGCTTAAATTTACAATAAATTACAACAAACATCATTTGGACTAATAAGAAATTTCGAAAGAAAAATGTGCGAAAGACAATTTTGCGCGATAGAAATATTCGTCCTTACATAAAAAATTAACGACATTGCTTCTATTATTTCTGACATGCTATTTAACGACAATTAAGCGGAAGTTCTATAAATTATTAAAAACGATTAACACAATCAAGTAGACTTGAGAGCCTACGCAATTCATGATGTTTATTGTAATATTAAATTTTTTTACTCCTCACTAGCAAAAAACTTGGTTATTCGCTCTTTGAGTAAAATGACGTAATACATCGCAAATAATTGTACGATATCGTACGATAATGTACTACGTATGTACAAGATTTTCACGATTCTCTCTTTTCCAAGCCAATCCAGAATCCGCCAACAGATTTCAACGTAAACTCCTTTTTATCGTATACGATTGGTTCGACGGTTTTTTCCGTAGTCTTCAGAGTGAACTTTTGTAAAAGATGAGCTATCAGAATCTTAGTCTCCATGAGAGCAAATCGATTGCCAATACATTTTCTAGGACCATGACCGAATGGTAGATAAGTGTACGGTAAAATGTTGTCTTTGTTCTCCTCGCTGAACCTTTCGGGATCGAACTTCTCCGGGTTCGGAAAGTACTCCGGATTGTGATGTAAACCATAAATGGGAAACATCAATACATTGTTGGGTTCGACGATCACACTCTTGCAGCCTGGTTGCGACGGAGGCAGTTCATATCTCTTTTCGCAAAGTCTATCAGTGGTAATCGCCGGTGGATACTTTCTAAGCGCCTCGGAGATCACCATATCCATATAAGACATCTTCGACAGCGACTCGTAAGAAATCTCACCGTTCCCTTCGGCAAAATGCTGCTGTATTTCCTCACGCAAACGATCTTGTATATCTCGATTAACTGCCAGCTCGTGAGCAACGAAGCACATCAACGTCGAAGATGTGTCGAAACCAGCGAAGAAAAAGATAAAGGCTTGCGAAACGATGTCGTCCAATGTCATTTTATGTACACTGACGCCTTCTTTGTCCCGAGCCTGCATTAATAAATGAATCATATCCGGTCTGACGATACCTTGCTCTTCCCGTGCTCTAATGGTTTCTTCCACGATCCTCTTGAAAAACTTGGAAGTAGCTGCCGGAAAAAAAGACAGACCTAATGATTTAGCAAGCCATGGACACGTGCGTAAAAATAAGAACCTAGCCATCGATAGTATTCCAGAACTAAATTTGGTAGCCTCTATTCCTCTTGTATAGAACTCATTGTCTCGATCTTCCATAGAATTCACACTTATGCCAAAAGCTGCAGTAGCAATTACGTCGTTGGTGTATCGTCTAAAGGCCTCCTTCGTTTCGATCGAATGACAGATTTCCGGATGACCGACAAAATAATTAACGAAATTGTGAGAACATTCCGATATCAAGTCAAACATCAACTTCATCTTGCTGGCGGTGAAAGAGGGGCTTAATGTATTCCTCATTTCTCTCCAACGATCTCCGCGCAAGGAAAAGATGTTCTTGCCAAATAGCGGTTCCACGCTTTCGTCAACGAAACTGCGATGATCCGGGAAGGATTCAAAATCTTTCACCATGATGTCTTTAATCAGCTCGGGATCACGCACTAGCACGCCAATCGTCCCGAAATCTACTATTCCAACATATTTTGCGTCGGGAAAGTAGTTGTATACATATTGGAAATAATCGACAAGACTGATACGACGCAGAATCATTTTCCAATCCTTTATAAGAAATGATAGTGAATCTGGCACGTAAGGTATACCCTTATTCTTCCAGTAAAAATATATACGATGCACCACAGCAACAATTTTCAGGATGCCGATGACGATTAGAGTAATCAATAATAGCGCAAAGGGCGACGAAAGCAAGGATGAATCCATCGTGACACAGTATATCTTTCAGTATAAATAACAGACAAACGAGATACTTCGTCGAGCACAGCCGACGGCGTAGAACGTTATGAATACGTGTTGCGCAAATCTTATCGTGAACGAAACGAGGATGGGAGAAAGCACCATGGGAGGGAGAATAAGTACCTGTCGGTATTATTGTGATGATACATGTTACATCAGTAATTGCGCAAGATATATTAGTCACTTTAAATGCGCAT
Source organism: Leptothorax acervorum (assembly GCA_035220615.1). Taxonomy (NCBI): domain Eukaryota; kingdom Metazoa; phylum Arthropoda; class Insecta; order Hymenoptera; family Formicidae; genus Leptothorax; species Leptothorax acervorum. Next base: position 98,991 of record JASTWQ010000397.1, read on the forward strand.
GAACTTGCCCGGATAAATATCGATATTTTACTCGGAAAAAAGAGAAGCTAACAATGAGAAAGAAAGAAGCTTATTGAAGAATGACATGCAATTATACATAACTTGCAACTTATGTATACCTAACGACACGCAATTATATATAACTTTTTATTGGATTTGTACTCGGATCTTCAACTCACTAGAGCAGCGCTCAGCACATTGTACGCAAACGATCGTCACATTTGCATATGATAATCGTTTTATATTATGAAACATTAGATACTAAATGTAGGATAGAAATCATCTCAACAACTGTTTAATGCCGCGATTTTACGTTGAATTAAAAAGCTATATCCACATAAGACGCAATTGTAATTACTAATTAATTTAGCACATTTGTAAAATATGTCGAACACTTTCTTTTGGCTTTAATAATCACTGAATAGCCGTAAAATTAATGTACAATCTACCTTTTTAACCTATTATTTTTTTATTTTACAGTTATTTATTGATTATAACGAAGCCAAAGAAAAGTGTTCGATATATTTTACAAATGTGCTGAATTAATTGCAATTGCGTTTTAAGGATATATCTTTTTATTTCAACGTAAAACTGCAAGAATATTTGGCATGTGATTTTTCGCTTCTGACGTCATCGAACAATTAAGGATAAGAGCGGCGAGAGTAGGCAAGATTCTTAAAGTTTATCATAGAAGGTTGAAGAGGCAAAAGGATGAAGATTGAAGGTTAAAATGTTCGAGGTATTTTCTTTTTCTTTTTTTTTTATTAAAGACTAACATACTTTTTATTTTGGTCAAACGTGCAAATTTCTGATTTCAAGAACTAACCGAATGTAACAATTACAAAATATCGGAGCTACCACTGCATACAGATTTGCAGCAAACCGCTAAACCCGACGTTCTGTATTTTTATGTAGAATTATAGGGTAGAGAAATCTTGAGAGGATTGAGAAAGATTTCCCTTTACAATTAAGTAAAGATTAGTATCCAACAGAATTTCAAATATAGCTAGATCCGACTGGAAAGATTGTTATATGAGCCAAGAGGAAAACACCAAGCTAACAAGAGGAAGATTAGAAAACAATGTGCATCATTTGACGTAGGTACGTACTTGAAAATCCATACTATTTATGTTAAAATTTTAAAACGGGATGTATTGAAATCTTTGACTTTATTTTATTGAATGCTAAAATTCTCTAAACTGCGAAAGAGTATGCTCGTAGCATCTTCAAAATATACTAACAGCATATTTAAATCGATCTAGACAGCACTGTTGGAGACTATTCAACGACAAGACGATTTGCATACCGCAAGAATACTTACATAATATATTGAAAAGCGTGCTAGAAATTTTTTTTTTTTAACCGGCTTTTAAGTTGATACACCAAGTCAAATAAAAACGCCTGAAATTTGCTCGAAATTAACCCTCAGCCCCCTCCCCTTGTTTTCGATCAACGTAACTCCCCTCCATGGGTCGTTCGCGTTCTGAGCTTATTAAATAACTTTAAAAATGTTTAAAAAATCTAAAAAAATTCATGGAGCATGTTTGAACCTTATAGAATACGAAACAATACATTAGATTACTTTAGAACAATATAAAATTTATATAACTGTTTAAACACATAAGCTCGGAAAAGTTGCCCGAGAAAAACGGAAAAATTTCAAAAAATCATATCTGACTAAAATTGACGTAGAATAAAAAAATTTTTTTTTTAAACAGAAGCTGAAGTTGTTTTTTAAGAAAAAAATTACGTCGACCTTGTATTAAAATAGTATTATTCGCATCGGTCATTCGTGTCCGTTCGAGATTTGTAATCTCCAGTACTCACGGCTGTACTAGCGGAATCAAACCAAATTTTTCCCTGAAGTAGCTCTTCACTTGAAGTTTTTTCCCAGCTACTACAAATGGCACCACCTCTGCTGAGTTTCAAGATATTACAAGTAATATAGATTTTGGCCGGACACGAATGACATATAGAGTGGGGCTGAGGGTTAATTTTGACAGTCATTTTCAACAAAGAAATAAGAAAAGGTACATCAATCCTAATTAATAAAAAATTAGAATAAAAATAAAAAAGATAAGATATGCAACGTATGTTTACGAAAGGATAAATTGCATTTACATATGTAGGTGGCTTTCAAGATCCAGAACATTATTGCAATAGGTAGCTTTGATTTATCTTATTTTCATTATCTTATCATTCTCGTATGATATCATTCTTGATAACAATATGACAGAATATATAACATTATATTTCTATAATCTTAAAAAAACTCTTATCAACTATAATCTTAAAAAGATATCTCTCAGAAATATCGCAATCAATATCTAACAAATTCTTATTTGTAAAGGTATGTGCAGGTAATTAATTTAATGTAATGATTATCTGCGCATTTTGCACTAACTATAAGTGTAAGGATTGTTTTTTTTTTTAATACTACCTAATTCGAGAGAATGAATCATACCTGATTAACAACCTTCGAACCATGTCAAATGCTTTGTTGGTTTAATATATAATTAGGTTGTTTATATTTTATATATAGCTATAACAAAATATTGACTTTTGATTTTATTAGAAATTTAAGAATTTTATTTATAAAAAGATATTATTGAAAAATATTATAAATGCACATATGCAATAGTATAGCTATAACGGATATTAATAATATTGTTTTGTTATACTTGTTTAAAAAGCTATATAACATCGAATGTTTAAATTTATAGATAATAAATTACAACAAAACATAATTTGAACTAATAAGAAATTTCGAAAGAAAAAGTGCGAAAGACATTTGCGCGGCAGAGATTTTCGTTCTTACACAAAGAATTAACGATATTGAAACTAATTGACTCTATTATTTCTACCATGCTATTCAAAGACTGCAGGTGGAAGTTATAAAAATTATTAAAAACGATCGGCACAATCAAGTAGACTTGAGAGTCTACGCAAGTCATGATGTTTATCGTAATATTTAATGTTTTATTCATTACCAGCTTTGATGAAAAAACTTGATTCGCTTTGAGCATATTGATATAATACATCGATAATAAACCTAATTATATACTTCAATCATCTTACAAAGTACATATACAATGTCGTTGAATGTCTTGAAAGTTGAAAATGCGACAATGTTTTTCCAAACACAACTATATCGTACGATAATGTACTACGTACAAAATTTTCACGTTTCTCTCTTTTCCAAGCCAATCCAGAATCCGCCAACAGGTTTCAACGTAAACTCCTTTTTATCGTATACGACTGGTTCGACGGTCTTTTCCGTAGTCTTCAGAGTGAACTTTTGTAAAAGATGAGCTATTAGAATCTTAGTCTCCATGAGAGCAAATCGATTGGCGATACATTTTCTAGGTCCATGACCGAATGGTATATAAGTGCACGGTAAAATTTTGTCTTTGTTCTCCTCGCTGAACCTTTCAGGATCGAACTTCTCCGGGTTCGGAAAGTACTCCGGATCGTGATGTAAACCATAAATGGAAAACATCAATATATTGTTGGGTTCGACGATCACACTCTTGTAGCCTGGTTGCGACGGGGGCAGTTCATATCTCTCAGCGCAAAGTCTATCAGTGACGATCGATGGTGGATATTTTCTAAGAGCCTCGGAGATCACCATATCCATATAAGACATCTTCGACAGCGACTCGTAAGAAATATCACCGTTTCCTTCGGCAAAATGCTGCTGTATCTCCTCGCGCAAACGATCTTGTATATCTCGATTAACTGCCAGCTCGTGAGCAACGAAGCACATCAACGTCGAAGATGTGTCAAAACCAGCGAAGAAAAAGATAAAGGCTTGCGAAACGATGTCGTCCAATGTCATTTTATGTACACTGACACCTTCTTTGTCCCGAGCCTGCATTAATAAATGAATCATATCCGGTCTGACGATACCTTGCTCTTCACGCGCTCTAATGGTTTCCCCAACGATCTTCTTGAAAAACTTGGAAGTAGCCGGCGGGAAAAAAGACAGACCTATTGATTTAGCAAGCCATGGACACGTGCGTAAAAATGTGAATTTAGCCATTGTTAGCAGTCCAGAAGAAAATTTGGTAGCCTCTATTCCTCTTATATAGAACTCATTGTCTCGATCTTTCATAGAATTCACACTTATGCCAAAGGCTGCCGTAGCAATTACGTCGTTGGTGTATCGTCTAAAGGCCTCCTTTGTTTCGATCGCATGACAGATTTCCGGATGATCGACCAAATAATTAACGAAATTGTGAGAACATTCCGATATCAAGTCAAACATGAACTTCATCTTGCTGGCGGTGAAAGAGGGGCTTAATGTATTTCTCATTTCTCTCCAACGATCTCCGCGCAAGGAGAAGACGTTGTTGCCAAATAGCGGTTCCACGCTTTCGTCAACGAAACTGCGATGATCCGGGAAAGATTCAAAATCCTTCACCATGATGTCTTTAATTAGCTTAGGATCGCGCACTAGTACGCCAGGCGTGCCGAAATCCATTATTCCAACATATTTTGCGTTGGGAAAATAATTGTATACATATTGGAAATAATGGACAAAACTGATGCGACCCAGAAACAATTTCCAACCCATAATAAGAGATGATAGTGAATCTGGCACGTAAGGTATACCCTTATTCTTCCAGTAAAAATATATACGACGCATCACAGCGACAATTTTCAGGATGCCGATGACGACCAGAGTAATAAATAATAGCGCAAAGGGCGACGAAAGCAAGGATGAATCCATCGTGACACAGTATATCTTTCAGTATAAGTAACAGACAAACGAGATACTTCGTCGAGCACGGCCGACGGCGTAGAACGTTATGAATACGTGTTGCGCAAATCTTATCGTGAATGAAACGAGGATTGGTGGGAGAAACGCGTCTCGGTATTATTGTGATGATACGTGTTAATGTTGCATCAGTAACTGCACAAGATACACCAGTAATTGCACAAGATATATATTAGTCTGTTTAAATGCGCATATCCGCATATGAATTTTCTCAGATAAATCCCGAAATTTTGCTCGAAAAGAAAGGGAAACTAAGAAGAAAAGAAGCGAGAAAAATTACGTGCAATTATACATAACTTGCAACTTATATATGTATATGTATATATATATATATAAGGTGCTATTATATATTTATATATAACATTTGATCGGATTTGTACTCGGATCTCTTCAACTCACTAGAGCAGCGCTCAGCACTCTGCGCCACGATCGCCACATTTGCATATGATAATCGTTCTATATTATGAAACATTAGATACTAAATATAGGATAGAAATAATCTCAACAACTGTTTAAAATGCATTATAGAAGGTTGAAGAGATAAATGGTTGAAGATTGAAGGTTGAAGTGTTCGAGGTATATTTTTTTTTTGTTTTTGTAAATTGTTTTGTTGTGTTTCTGTTTTCAGGAACTGGCCGAATGTATAACAATTACAAAAATTTAACAAAATATCGGGACTGCCACTGCACACAGATTTTTACTGCAAATCGCTAAACCCGACGTTCTATATTTTCATGTAGAATTATCGGATGGAGAAATCTTGTATTATATAGGATTAAGAAAGACTTTTCACTATAATTCGATAAAGAAGTATTGGCATCCGACAGAATATTAAATATAGCTAGATCCGACTGGAAAGATTATTGTATAAGAACCAAGATGAGGAAGACAAGCTAGCAAGAAAGAATAGAAAACAATTTGCATCATTTGACATACATACTTGAAGATCCATACTATTTATGCTTTATAAAAATAACATGCACATAATAGTGTACATACCCATGTGGAATATGTGATTATAATTGAAATTTTAAATTAATTTTTTTATTTTTAATTTTTATATATACGTTTAATGTCCAAAAAATGTATATAACTTAGAGATATATATATAGAATTATGGCACAGAATTATAGCTGAAAAATTAATTTTATATTAAAATTATACATATTTACTATCCCAATGTACTATTTGCCTGGTACTTTAATTCGTAATCATTTGGAGTTGCCGACGGATCTAATCCACAATGTTTCATTTGGACTGCAATATCGAGCAAATAATCGTAACATTCCGTCCTGTAAAAAGAAAAAGAAGACATTTCAAGACAAAGATCGTTAAATAAATTTTATTGCGACATGTGATAGTAAAATAGCTTACATAGTTTTCGCCTGTTGCCAAGAATTGCCCCACACATAAATCCCATGCCTGCGTACCAATACTGCGCAAGTCTTAGGGTAATGAACGATAGTTTTATCTAAATCGTCTCTTAAATCCTTCTCAAAGGGAGTGTTTTCTATGATCGGTATTACCAACTCCTCGTCGTAACGATACGCTCTACCCTCCTTCTGATTCCATATGCCTACGCAAGTCAAACAGTTTTATGTCGTTATCAATTTGAAATCAACTGTAAATGGACTTGAAGAGACAATTTAAATGTATACCTTTTATCATCTCGAGATGAGTGAGTCTGACTTCTTTCCCAGGCCATAGTAGTGTTGCCATCACAGCAAATTTCGAATGAGTGTGGATCACAGCACCTGCGTGCCTTCTTAAATATGCACACATAAATAGCGGAGTGCATTGCGACTTCTTCAGTTTCTTTTCTGGCGGAGGCAATTCCAAATCTGTTCCATCGATATCTTGCACGAACATATTGTTGGGCATCATACGCTCCTTTTGTACACCAGAAGGAGCTATGTAGATCTTATCTCTGTAGGACAGAAATTTTAGTAAATGTCTATATACTTTTAATAACAGAGTTTTGTATGGATATGACAATCAAGCTTCTAGGACAAGTATTACTACAGATATTAACTCATGTTTTATGGAGATACCGCCACCAGTACCAGTCACCCATCCGAGATGATAAAACTGCCGACACAGTTCTGGAATAAGATTTCTTGGGTGTTCCTATATAAAAATAGTATGTTATATTAAATCAAATCTGTACATTCATAAATTATAGAACTAACATTTTGTAAGATTTTTGATTACAACGTCTATTAATACACGCATATGTGTGAATAGAGTAAGAACTTTAGAACAGATTACTATAAGAGAATCGCAATTAAACATATTCGTTTATTTAATATAACAGGCTTTATAATTAAATTCCTTAAGAAAAATATGTACTTCAATATTCACAAACACTACTTATGCATAATACCTTGTCGTAGTTGGCATCGTAAGCTTCTGACGACATCTTGACTCCTAAAACGATCAGAGGACAAGAGACCGGAGCAACGTATTATCTATCAAAATAAAGTCATTAGACGTGTCACACACAAGATAACAGGATGGTTGATAACAGGAAATGGGCATATACATATAATATATTATATACCTACAATCACAATATTTTCAAATATTAATGCATATATGTATAAAGTGCATCACATATGATTTGCATGTGGAATTGCAAGCAAACTTCTGCGTTAGCGTATAAAAATTGTTGCTGTTACTGCGTCTTTTTATTTTTACTGCATCAAGAGCTATTGGAGTAATTGGACAGACGCACGTGTAAAATGACAATGGCAAGAGACATCTACTGTGCAACAGTGCAAGTGCCAAGTGCCACAAAGCTATTGCTGTTGTCACTTGTCACTCTTGTCAGCCATTGTCAGCTGTTGTTTGTATACATAAAACACCTTCTGTACTGTTGATATGCAGTTGCATTCATTTTTCCATTTTATTCATACAATTTATATTTCCCCATTCAAGTAATACGTATAAATATAACTTTCTCTTGTGTAAAAGTTGTTTTAAACTCTTCCGAAGATGTTTCGGCCACTTTTCTCTAAGCCGGGTAAGGTTATGTTATTCAATCGTATATTTATTGCGATTTCGTTAAATTAAGCCGCTTCAACTTTTGTATTGTGGATTATTGGGATACGTTAATGAATAACAATTATCTAATTGTCATTTCGGATGACAGGCAATTTGCAATTCGACAATTCGTCTACTCAATCTAACCTGTACAGTAATTTTTAAAAAATGCATGAAAATCCTATTTGATTTGCAATTCAAGAGCTATGAGATGTCGGTCACTAATCGAATAACTTTATTAATTAGGAGATAGCATGTGGCAGGAGGATAAGCCTGATATTGATGCCCACTCGTCCACGCAATTTGTTTACAATGCACATCATTCACTTGCGCTCGACATGCAACGCCAACGACTGCCTATATTCAAAAACAAAGATCACATTATTTACTTGTTGGAGAAGTACCAGACCTTGGTTCTTGTTGGCGAAACAGGTTGTGGTAAAAGTACACAAGTTCCTCAGGTAAGATTTGTATGTACATGGCATACAGCACATTGCATTAGCATTAAGATGGTGGAGAACTATATAGCATTTATATTGTACTTTCTATATCCACATAAATGTCTTAATTCCTATGTACAATTATGGGTATCAATAATTGCCAGTGTCAGTGTTTAGTAGCAACAGGAGTTTAGTAAGTAGAAGGTTTAATATCTTATCAAAAGAGACAGCTGTTTAGCAGAAGAGATAATGATTTCTTTACTTATAAAACTTTTTTGCAGTTATCTGTATTTTTAAGAAATGCATAAAAAGATACTGAGAAACTGCAGTTACTCAACAGCATATCCCAAATATTAACACATCCTAGATACTCGACATCATAGTTATGTTTTATACGTATCTTGCTAATTGCAATTAGATGTTATGAGTATGCTAAAAATATTTAAATCAAATCTAGACATTGGAGATTATTCAACGACAAGACGATTTGCATACCGCAAGAATACATAATATATTGAAGAGCATGCAACATCTACTACATTGACTTTGAGCGCGGAAAAACCAGTTTTTATTATCATGAATTATTCACACATCATGGGCGTCATGGCAGTAAAAATTCTTATTTTCCTTTCTCGGGGCTTGCAGCTCAGTTCTTTATGGCAAACATTGATACTCATAGCATTTTCCATCACACATGCGACCTTCACATTCACTGACTAACGAAATTCAACACCGCGCAGATATAAATAGAATTCTGCGCAGGAGAGAATACGGTCTACTAGAATTTGACTATAAACGCGAAAGAGTTCGAACATTTGGCCGTATGGAATGCTCCTCAGGGAGTCGAGGGAAGTGAGAAAGAGCGCGAGGAAAGACGCTTCTTCTGTCTCTTCATTCTTATCGTGTTTGTTTTATCTCCGGGCAATATATATGCGCGGCTTCCCTATGTGCATTACAGTTTAGCGCGATCCGTGTCAACGTCCGGAAGGCGCGCGAGCTCCGTCGGACTGGATTAAAGATAATCGCGGATCAAGCTCCGATATTGACCTATATTATTGAACGGAGTGAAACCTGTGATCGGTGAAGGTAACGCGACAGGCCACCTGTCTCCTCCGTTAGTGTGACCCGCGACTTCGTGGATTGTTGATCGCGCACGGTCCTTCGAAGGGAAAAAAGAGCGTTGGAAGCGGCGAGACACCTGTGCCATGCGTATCCGGTCATCTCGCTCCTATCGAAAATGCAATAGATCAAAAATAACATGGTGCCCTAATCCGACACAAGGAAGATAGCGGCGAGCTTAACGATAATGGCCTTATAGCTATGGCTTGAAATGCCACGTATTCTTACAAAATATTTCAGAATACGCGCGTCAACGACACGACAGAGCGGAGTGGGATTTGTCTCTGTATCCTGCGGCAAAAGTGCGTGTATCCAGTTTTGTTGACAAATCAACGCCAACGACGTAATTTTTATTACAAGACGTTACCAGTTATCGCTGAAGTGCGCGGTTACGACAAAAAGAGCAGTTTTTCCAAAGCCACTCTAACGTTTTGTTGCGTGGAAAGTTCGGAGCAATTGAAAATCGAATCTCGGACTTTAGAGAGGAGAAAGGACCACTGAAAAGAATGTCACAGTCATCAACGAGGTCGATCGACGAGGTTGATTAACGAAGCGACACGAAATGAAAACATGTGCCTTGACAAGGTTTTTATGACACATAAAACATAAATCGAATTTATGGCACGCCGGTAACGCTTAATTAGTAAGGATAATAATCGCTACGGGATGTGTCAGTCCTTTTAATTAGATGAAATATAATTAGACAATAATAAGCTACCGGTTAAACAAATAATTATAACAACTGACTTAGATAAATAAACAAACAAAGGAACAGTATTATAAAGGGGAAAAATAAAACGAGAAGCGAAACTATTCGACCTTGGATCTCGGAAGATGTACTCGTCGACGTTCATCAGTAAGACATGTCTGGCGATTCTATTCCTGTACTTTGTCGGAATGGATTTGCTACTTTATTTCCGAGTGCAGGACTACGATGTGCGTCCATCCATCAACGACTCGCGAGCCTCGCCATATAATTCGCCGATCTTGTGCGACCTGAATCCGATTTGCACGGTGACGGTGAAGGCTATGACGTTGGATCATCCTAATCACTACATCCTGAGCCCCCTGGCATCCCTAACGGATTATTTGCTGAACATCAGTCGTTCATGGACGTGGTTGACGCCAAACGCCATCAGTTTTTCTCACGTGGTGGTGGCTGTAATCGGTGCCCGGTACGTCACACGGAGTTCCCTGTTTCACAGACGAGTGGGTGTCATCCTGTTCCAAGTCAGAGCCTGGCTGGATGACCTGGACGGTCACGTGGCCAGGACGAGGCTCAACGTCAAGGGCGAGAGATCGGACGTTGGCTCTATCGGTTACCTTGTGGATGGCATCTGCGACGGTCTCGGCTGCATCGCTCTCACGGTCGCGGTATTCATTTTCCTGAAGCGCAACTCTAATTACCGCGCTGGTTACGAGCGACTGCCCATTCGGACAATATCATCATCGTCATCGTCTCTCTCATCCCATAGTTCCGTTTCTTCTACCTCGTTCTGGAGATCACCTCTGTACAATATGCTGATGGTGGGCCTCCACTTTTGCCTGACGAGCATCGCTTGGAACCGATACATATCTCTGTACCAGGATCTCCTGGAGTCGGACGTTTCTTCGATGATCAGCCAAGAAGATCTCTACGATAGGCAGACCGTCGTCTTCAGAAGTTCCACTTTCTGGACTATCACTGTCGCGTGGAAGATTTTCAACTTTCACGCGATAATGGACTATATGCTTCTGGCAATATTTCTGGATCGTATTTGGGAATACGTCAGATTCGCGTGGTGGCAGCTACCCACGGTCTTGTTTCTGCTTATCCTTATCAGCGAGTTTCACTACACGTACACTTACGAGAAAATATTGTCGGTGAACGAGAGCTTGCGGCCCTCCTTGTACGCACTTCCTGATCCATAACAGTCGATTTCTTCGTTTCCTATTAGCGCGTATTTATACATATATAGTTGTGTAACAATGTATGCTCGGTAGAACTTATTTTTTTAAATCAGTAGGGAAATCAAGAGCAAAGAGCCGTAACAAGGTGTTCGCGTTGATAAATGTATTTAATATCAATTCACAGACGTTTCGGTCTGCTACGAGACCATATCTTCAGTGTAATTTTACAAAAGTCAGTTAAACTTAAAACATGATACGCAGAGTCATTACAAAAATCGCAAATTAAAGACGATGATACGTGTGGTTGCAGAGTACCATATTTGAACCGTGCTCATTTTGCGGTGAGTCATGTTGTAGTGTCAACGTTAATGTTAACGAAACAAACACTGAAAAACAAATGGGCCCCGTTGTTTTCCATTTGTTTTTCAGTGTTTGTTTCGCTAACATTAACGTTGACACTACATGACTCACCGCAAAATGAACACGGTTCAAATATGGTACTCTGCAACCCCACATATTATCGTCTTTGTTAAATTGCGACTTTTGTAATGACTCTGCGTATCATGTTTTAAGTTTAACCGTTAAATTGCGATTTTTGTAATGACTCTGCGTATCATGTTTTAAGTTTAACTGACTTTTGTAAAATTACACTGAAGATATGGTCTCGTAGCAGACCGAAACGTCTGTGAATTGATATTAAATACATTTGTCAACGCGAACACCTTACGGCTCTTTGCTCTTGATTTCCCTACTGATTTATTATTCTATAGAGCCTCTTTCTCTTATTTTTTTAAACCATCTTAAATATATATTTTTTAAAAGATGATTATATGATTATTATTAAAAATATAATTAAAAATATAAATTAAAATGCAGTACAGTAAATTAAAAATTAAAAATTTTAAATGTCAAATTATCGTTTTATCGAATTATCATTTTTTTAGTTTGATATGTAATGGACGTAAAAAAGAGTAACGTATATCTCGCGTATTAGTGATATTACATTAATAATAAAATACATAATATAAACAATCCATGTATAGATATGCGTATAAATATATATGTCGCAGCCATATGCAGTAATTTAGCACTTCATGAAGTGTCTAGACACATTGGATACATGCTGCAACTCAATCTTATCAAAAATTACCGTACACACACACACAAGGGGGGTGCAAGGGGGGCCTTCGGCCCCCCTCCCGCACCCACCTCTTCCGGTCAGGGTGGACCTCGCTTTACAACTTACAAAGTACATGCTAAGTTGTAAAGCGAGGTGAAGATTAAATTACAGCATGTGTCCATTGTGGTTTGACTCTTCGCGATGTGTCTAGACACTTCATGAAGTGCTAAATTACCGCATGTGGCTGCGACATATATATAAAAACATGATATAATATATGTAGCATATAAGTATATATTTTATGTGTGTACATATAAATATGTATTTTATATATGTATATGTGTATATGTATATATAGTTAAGATAAATGTTTAATGTATATATGAACTTGAGCTTTTTTATACGTAGATATAGGTATGTGATATATAAAAAAATATTACAAATTGCTTGTATTCTTAAATCTTAAATAATGAAACTTTTAGATGTATGATTTTGTCTTGACAAAATAGCATGAAAAATATTTTAAGTAAAAGCTGAAACCCGTAAAATAGTTGTATACGCGACGCGTTCTAATTTTTTGTTTTTTTTTCTTATCGCTGCGACACAAGACAACTTGCGTTATATCTACGTCGAAGTGGGTCAGTTATTGACCGCAGTTAGGCATTTTTATCTAATCCAGTGCCAAGAATGTTACCTAACTGCAACACGAATATAACGAACATATGCAAAAACCTATTATACGTGCACGTAAGATGAAAAACCGCAAGCCTCGTAATGCTTCAGATAAAGTGCGATCAATGCCAATAGTTGCGTTCGTTATAAGGTTTCGTCAAATTTTATATCGCCGTGGCTAGTACCTTGTATTATTTTTACAACGGAAATGTGTAATAAAATATTTTTCTATAAATGATTTATTTCTGAGATACTTATTCACCTGTATCGTTTCACTCGGAAATAAATCCTACAGTGTACCTAATAATATTTTTCAGAATTATATAAATAAATTGTTCTGTATACACGTTATACAATTATGTGCAAAATAATAGCACCAGCTGGAAAAATGGAGAAAATTTTAAATTTAAAATTAATCAACCAAACATTATTTTATTTTATGAGAAAGACGCTCTATAGATTAATAAATCAATAGGGAAATCAAGAGCAAAGAGCCGTCAAACAAGGTGTTCGCGTTGACAAATGTATTTAATATCAATTCACAGACGTTTCGGTCTGCTACGAGACCATCTTCAGTGTAATTTTACAAAAGTCAGTTAAACTTAAAACATGATACGCAGAGTCATTACAAAAATCGCAAATTAAAGATGATGATATGTGGGGTTGCAGAGTACCAATTTTGAACCGTGCTCATTTTGCGGTGAGTTATGTTGTAACGCGGCCCATTTGTTTCTCACAAGTTTGTTTCGCTAACATTAACGTGTTAACACTACAACATGACTCACCGCAAAATGAGCACGGTTCAAAATTGGTACTCTGCAACCCCACATATCATCGTCTTTAATTTGCGATTTTTGTAATGACTCTGCGTATCATGTTTTAAGTTTAACCGTTAAATTGCGATTTTTGTAATGACTCTGCGTATCATGTTTTAAGTTTAACTGACTTTTGTAAAATTACACTGAAGATATGGTCTCGTAGTAGACCAAAACGTCTGATGTGAACTGATATTAAATACATTTATCAACGCTTACGATTACTTTATTTTATTTATTAAATATACATAAATTAATAGAAATATAAAACATAACATTTCATTGTTACAAAAATATAACAATAAAACAATGGAATTTTGTTAAAATTTAGAATTTTCTTAATTTTTTTCAGCCGGTGCTACTATTTTGCACATAACTGTATAATAATAATAAATATTAATTTATGCACACACACATATTAATAGATAATAGATATTAATAGATAATTTATTAACAAATAAATATTCTTTTTTGCGCATGCAGATAATACATACTATACTGTGGATACTTGTCATTGAACTTAATTTTTTATATCATAACATAATGCACAGTAAAATCTAATATGTTTTGAAGCGAATTAATAGATATCGTACTATACAAATCATATTTTTCACTTTTCAGTATCTTCTCGAAGCAGGATGGTGTGCAGATGGGAAAAAGATCGGTATTACGGAACCTAGAAGGGTCGCCGCCACCTCTCTGGCAAATCGCGTGGCCGACGAACGCAATTGTATTCTAGGAACTACCGTGGGCTATTGTATACGCTTCGATGATTGCACCGATGAAACGACTAAGATTAAGGTACGACACGACGTGAGCGCAAGACAAATGGAATACAAACGCAATTTTCACTCGAAATAATTCCAATTTAACGACATTATTATTTGCGCCTTTTTGTTGTTACTTCATGATATTAGAAATAATATCAGCGTTTTTCTAATGTGTATTTTATAATGACATGTATGTGCGTATTACTTCGTCACGAAGTTAATGTAAATCTCTTTTGTAGTATATGACAGAGGGTATTCTTCTACGGGAATTGATGGGCGATCCGTTATTAACAAGCTACTCGGTCATTATCCTGGACGAAGTGCACGAAAGAACGCTGTTGACTGATATCATAATGGGGCTGCTGAAAAAAATAATCAGGGTAAATTCATTAATGTGTTTATCGGCAAACGCAGCTTTCCTCGCGTGGCACGCGATAAGTTGACGCTATCTAACGAATGTTGCAGAAACGGAAGAGTCTGAGAATTATCGTATCGTCGGCAACGGTTGACGCAGAGGAGCTACGAGATTTCTTTAACGTAAATACGACGAAGGACTCGAGTAAAGATAGTGCCGTTATCATGAGCGTCGAGGGGCGGTTGTATCCGGTGGATGTACTCTTTCTAAAAGGTACACACATATAATATGCACAGAGCCACATCCGTGACTGAAGTTATAACTTTTGACTGTTTAATCAAGGTTGTATCGCGTTGCAGAGCCGGTCGCAAATTACGTTAACGGCGTAGTGGATACCGTTCTAAAAATACATGAGACGGAAGAATCCGGTGATATCCTGGCGTTCCTTACAGGACTCGACGAGGTCGATCAAGCTGTCTCTCTCTTATCAGAACACGCGAAGCTTATAAAAGAAGACAAACGTGAGTAAGATTAATTTTTTTCCCATAATATACTTTAAATTAATTTTCTGCTGTTTCAATATTTCCCATCATTTATTATAAAGGCGATAAGAAATTTGAAAACCTGTGAGATTGCTCCACACGAGAATTGGGGAAAAAACCGTTAATACATTTAATATTTGGTTGTAAAAAATTTAAAACTGTTAAGTTCAAAGTTGTGATAATTAATTTCTAGAGAAGCTGCTTCCGTTGCCGATGTACGGATCGCTTCCGAACGCGGAGCAGCTTAAGGTGTTCTGGAGGGCCGCCAAAGACACTCGCAAAGTTATCGTAGCGACCAACATCGCGGAAACGTCTATCACTATTCCAAATATCGTTTATGGTATATTAGCCACGGTATATTAGTGCGCTTTTTACTTTTCTCATTTGACTCGATAACATTATATAACCGGTATCTTATAATGTGCAGTAATCGATTGCGGTTTCGTCAAGATACCTTGGTTCGAAGCGGAAACGCAGACGAACAGCCTTGTTATCGTCCCTGTATCAAAAGCCTCCGCCAACCAACGAGCCGGCCGCGCAGGTCGCATGCGTACTGGAAAAGCATTTAGGTAAACGAAGCAAAAGATTAATTATATGTCTCCAGTAATTGTATATAGGAAGCGATCTATTCTTTTCTATATTAATTGCGAATATAGAAGTTATCGCGCAAACTGATAAAATATTTTGTAATCTTATAATAGATTGTACACAGAAGAGGCTTACGCTGAATTTTTCGAGGCTACCCCACCGGAAATGCAACGATCAGATTTGGCGCCGGCGATACTGCAACTAAAGGCCTTGGGCATCGATAATGTGTTGCGATTCAATTTTCCATCTGCACCTCCCAGCAAGAATCTAGTCACGGGATTGGAATTACTTTACGCGTTAGGTGCGATCGACAGTAACGGAGACTTGACGACACCGTTAGGTCTAACGATGGCGGAGCTGCCTTTGGAGCCGGTGCTGGCGAAATCTTTAATCGCATCTGGTATATAAGGACAGATAATGTTAAATGGTATAAAATCATAATCCTGGCAATAAATTTACAAGCTTTTTATCGACAGGTGAGATGGGATGTTCCGAGGAAATCACGACAATATTCGCCATGCTACAAGTACAGAACGTTTTTGTGCAACCTGGCGGGGGACAAGCGGCTTTAAAGGCGAGAATAGCACATCGCAAATTCGAAGTGGAAGAGGGAGATCTTCTCACCTTGCTGAACGTCTACACAGCTTTTGAACAGAATAAAACGCCCGCCTGGTGCCAGAAACATTTCCTTAACCACAAAGCTTTGCGAAGAGCTACGGAAATTCGCGTGCAAATGTATAAAATGCTGAAACGCTTAGACATTCCACTGGCATCCTGCAATGGTAGAAATCTGAATTTAATTACAAATTCAATTATATCTTTGTCTTCAGTTCTAGTAAAAAATGATTATTCTGGATCTTTCAGGGAATATTCAACAAATTCTCAAATGTTTGGCCGCCGGTCTCTTTCCTAAAGCGGCATATCTGCATTATACAGGCATGTATAGAACTGTTCGAGGCAACAAGGATTTGTACATTCATCCAAATAGTTGCTTATATACTCTACAGCAACCGCAATGGTATAACATAAATTCTATTAGATAATTCTGCTAGAAGTTTCATTTATCTCATTTAATATTACTTTATTTCAGGTTACTATTTTGCGAAATTTTGCAAACGAATAAAACTTACATGAGGGACTTGACTGTCATTCAGCCAGAAATGTTATTGGACGCAGCACCACATTTTTACGAGAGAACGTCTATTGAATGTGTTTAAAAAATATAGTTTAAAAATAAAACCTTTATAATTCTATTTTTACCTCGTTCCTTGTTATATTTTTTCTACTTTATAAACCTTTTAAGTTTGAATTTTCGACACATGTAACACATATACATATCAAAAATTCTAAATATTTTGTCGGAGATTAGAAATTGCATTCTCAAAAATTAATAGAATATCGGGAAAGCATAATCGTGTGGTATTATTAATTATATTAATCAAAACTTTAAGAATTATAATTTTAATATTCTTGAAATTTAAGTCTAAAAGCACAAGCTATAAAAATTTGAATTCTCAAAACAGATAAATAAAATTTTAAAAGAATATAACTGCACGATCTTTTATTTCTTATATACACGAAGTTGAATAATGTGTTTTACATTTTATAGGATAATTATATTATTAACGTCGGTAAAAATTACATTTTTGGGCGCACGTCGATGTTGTAGCTGTTGCCACCAGAGGCGTTGTATTTTTTTCCTTTACGTTATAAAGAGGTTAGGTCTTACTGGATTGGTTGGACTGGCTGCCCTGGCTGGAGCAAGCAGTTAATCGCAAATTTGCTGCAATTTGGGAAAACTATTATTGTCTGTCACATTTTATACAGTATTGATTCTACGTATAAGCGATTATGGCGTACGTATTTTTTCACAAAAGTTTGATAACATTACAGTAGATGTAAAATTGAGTGTACAACAAAAGATGTGTATGATTGAGGAAACCATATGTTTTGTCAGTTTGAGTACAAGTATTGTTGTACAACATATTGATGCAAAATTAAATATGTTACAGGTCCAAAGTCACGTTCAGAATAACTCTCACGTCCGATCCTAATCTGCCATATAAAGTGTAAGTGGCTGTTTAAAATAAAAACGGTGTCTTAGCATAGAATAACAATGCAGGCCGCCAGCTCTGACATTTTTAAGACCATTGACGCGTTTCTCGCGCTACTGCAGAGCCCAACAGTTAGCGAGGAAATGACCGTAGAAAATGCGACACAAGCTTTCAACTGTGCTCGTTTCGTTGAGCTTGCCGTTGCCAAAGTGCAGGCTGAAGATAAAACGTTACCCTTTGAGAACTGCTTACGTCGGAAGGTAGAGCGAAAGTTATTCCCACAGAATCGGAACGTTACGTGCTCCGATCTGGAAAAAGCATGCGACAAATTATTAGAATGTTATTTGAAGGACAGTCGTATTTCTACGGAGATAGTAGACGAATACCTAAAACTGTACACTCAACATTTTGGGCAGGACAGATTAACTGCTTTCCTGAGTGAAACAATAGGCAGCTCTATCGCTACAAACATGGTTATAGAATCTTTAGGAGAATTAGGAGTACCATTATCTTGCATGGAAGACGAGGCATTAATTATGTCATGGCAATTGGCGGTAGCTAATGGCGATCAGGATGAAGTAGCAGAATGCATAGATAAGATGTTAAATGATGGTCACGTTTCAAGATTAGTACACTTAACGGTTGAATCGCACGATGACACAATTAAGAAATTAGTTGTACAAGCTTTCACCTCGAAACTAACTGACTACGATCCTGAAATATGCGTAGCTTTAGCAGATACTGGAAAGAAATCACTTTTAAGATTACTTCAGGACAGCACTCAGCTTTACGTAGATTTCCTTGATGCAATATTCTACTTTGGTCGAAACATGTATCTTGTAGATGGAAAATGGTGTTCAGATTTTAAATTCGAGTACAAACATCTCTGCCAGATAGTGAAAGTTTTGTTTAACGGCCCTCGTGTAATTCGCGAGCAAGCGTACAATAGAATGTCCACTGTTAAAACTCAACCAGATAGTGATATATGGAGTAATGTTGAAGCGGATATCTTGAATTGATTTTCTAGATTTTATATATTCTATAATATAAATCATACTTTGTATTGTTCTGTAATGTATTTTTGCAAAAAAAAAGGAATAAAAATTTTTTACTGCATTTAAATTTATTTTGTTAACGAAATAATTACCAATCCTATATTAAAAAGTATAAAACAAAAATTTAAAACATGAGAAATATGTATTCATTTTTGTATGATAATGTTTCCCTTAATGTTATACAATTTTGCCAGCTCTTTGTAAAATAAGAAACATATATTGTTTTATTAATTGCAGACTTAGTGTACCGGAAAACACTCCATTTACTGCCGTGTTAAAATTTGCTGCTGAGGAATTTAGAGTACCACCAGCTACATCGGCCATAATTACAGATGATGGCATAGGAATTAATCCTCAACAAACTGCAGGTAGATCCTATAACAATATCCTATTATAATATCTTTATTTTAAGTATACGAGTATCGATCGTACAATTTATGCTTTCAGGAAATGTATTTCTTAAACACGGCGCGGAACTCAGATTGATCCCCAGAGATCGCGTTGGCTATACTAGATGATTTATATAATGTTATATATTTATTTTTATTGTATCTTTGCATATTGCGTAAAAAATGAAAAAAAAATATTGTTGGCGGAATATTATAAAAGTGCATATATCATATATTAGATCATTATATAAAGTTATTATAAATAAGTTACTTATTCACAATAAAAACATTCCACATGCTTTCTGAACTAATTGATGTCCGAATCGTTATAGTAAGATATACGGATTTCATTATATGTATATTAAAAAATTTTTTATTTTACATATATTTTTAAGAAATAATACTTATACGATTATATACTTATTAGATAGAGGACTTGGAAATCAGACATGATTAGAATTTTTGATAAAAAGATTTTATAGCTGAAATACATGAACGTTATAAGATTGAGATATAAAGGTACATCACTATATGATAAAATTATTTAGACAGCAATGATTTTTACAGGGCACGAGATCGAGTGTCATGAAACATTCAGTTTCGTACATTTTTTTATTATGCATCTCTATCTCAAATCTCGTGCTGTAAAAGATCGCGCTTTATTATTCATAATCTGGTCATAAACGGATAGAGCTTGCTTGAAAACTGCAAAATTGTTACAAATCTGGATTGTAATTGTGTGCAATATGTAACATATACGAATAATAAAGTAAAAAAGAATTACATTAAGATATGCAACACTATCACACCTCCTTTCAATTGCAACATAAAGTCAGTACGGACAAGATATAATGGCAGCGACAAATCAAATTTCGTCTTATTCTTTACCTTTGACACGTATAGAAAATTTCTTTAGTACTTTCGAATGTTTCAGAACATCTTACAGGTCTAAAATGTGCAAGATACAAAAAATACTATTAATAATGGATTTTTGGCACTATGTTGATCAAATGCATTCGCGTGCCGAGATACGAAGAATATAATGAAGAATATATACATATAATATTCATTATTAAATTTTTCACAAAGCAAAATTGGCGTTTTATCTCCAATTACAAAACTTGTTTTTGGAGGACATAGTACCATCATTTTTTATAACGACTAGCTTGTAAAAAGACTTATGAAAAATGAGGTGAAATATTCTGACCTGAATATTCGTAAGAAAAGATCATCGCTTAATAAATCGGCATTACATTCAGTATTTTGATAAGAAAAGATCGTGAAAAAGATCAGTCATTTTTTTTTAGATTAATATCGTTTGAATCTTGCAGAGTGCTTAATGCTCATCGATCAAGACGTAAATTGAAGTATACGTCGCCATACAATTAAATTACTGGCTTACGATTATATTTACGCGTCGTATCTATCAGTTATCTTGTATAATGTCTTTTTGTATGTGCGTACAAGGATACCGTAAAAAACCTCTGCCCCACGATTCTGCGACGAGACTGTCATTTGCTCTATTATCACACATATACGATGATAGATTATATTATGACACATACATTGAGACCATTATTGACACTTGGCATTGCCGAAACAAAGATAAGTCTGGCACTGGTGTGGCAGTTAAGGAATGTCAACTTTAGTGGAATAAATTACTTTTAAAGACCTAATAATATTGGTCGTAATACTGTTTTTTCTTTTTCTTATAAACGACGGATTGGATGTCATCTGTCGCTTCACAAATGGCACATACAGCGAATTTTGTTTTCATGTTTACACAGGAAATTGATCATAATGCTCGATATTTAGCGAATAATTAAATACTCGTCAATAATTGTCTCTGACACAATTGATATCGTTCACACTTGGTACTGAAAAGCGTAATGAATATATTAGTATATTTGCTCTATAAAGAATTACTCATCCAATGAACTTTTATTATGAAACTGATATTCATTAAATAGATGGATGAAACTATTGTCAAATCGTATTATAAGTTTCTCAATTCTCTTGACAATAATTAAGCATATCCTACTTCTAATATAATTTCTACAGTGATATAACTGATATACTATAGAATACTATAGAATTATTTGTAGTTAGAAATATATAGGTGAAACAAATTAGCGATTAAAGAAAAATGATTTGGGACTAGAGCTATAATCACGCATTTTGTTTTTATAAGAACAGTGTTATCATATCGACACTGCGCTATATCAAATATTGTATTGATTACGCCAGATTAAAAAATCTCTTGTGCCATTTACTTCGTTTATCTTTTCACTTTAAATTAATGTGGTTTAACAAGGCCTGAATTCTTATTTCTATGCATTGGAAAATGCGTTTACAAAATCTTAAGCTAGATTTACGAAAAAATGAGTATTACTTGTTGTAAATTGATATAAAACACTGTACTTATCTCTCACTTCCTCCGCAAAAGAAAATCGTTGGAAGTATATCTCTCAGATACAACTGCCTCTCACTCTATACACAGTAACACTGCGATATTCTTGCCATTCGCGCGATATATAATTCTAACTTATAAATAATTTACGCGGCTCGAACAATATTACGTTTAGATTTTTACCTTACCAGTTTGCATCTATCCACAAGTCTTCAATTTTCACTCGTCCTAAAATAAAAAAAGTTTTGATTTATCATCTTTCTTGTAAATAAATTGTATACAAATTTTTTTCGACTTTAAAACTTATTACTTCCTACTGCCATTTTTATTGAAATGTAAAAAAAGAAATTGCGGCACAAAAGATTGTACACTCACATATAGTATAACTACTGAGAATGCAAAGTTATTAAGCTACTATACAATAAATACATAACTACTTAAGAACCCGAACACAGCAAATGACACCTACCCATTCGTGTTCCTCGACACCTTCCATGTGATCTTGTTCTAGTGAACACTGGATGACATCTCCCACAAAATGGCTCATAGTTTTCTGGATCTGATGCACACATACCACACAATATGCTCAAACATAATATGAAACATGATATCATGATATCTCATAGAAGCAAGAATACTCCATAAATACAATTTATGGAACTTTAATAGTATAGAAAATTGTTTTCTAGATAGCTTCAAAGCATTTTTATTATTGAATGCATTTTTTATTATCGAATAATATTATCAATCGAGGAATAATTTATATAACTCAAGCTTGTCACACTTTACAATGTTGCAAGTCATTAGAGAACTACATATCAATGTCGAAGCTTATACATGCAGCCGTCCAATCGTGATTTTACTCCTCAATGAAGTCTGATATTACAGATATGCAATTATATCTTGTAAGAAATAATTTTTACACCAATATCTATTTATAAAGAACATGCAAAATGCGTAAATTTAATTGTCATCTCACCTCTTCTTGTTTTGCCTTAATGTCCGGATTCCATCCTAATCTACTGAAGGGTTGTGTAGTGATACCGAAAGGAGTTGATGATGGTTTGCTCGCAATTTGGGGAAGTGTAACTGCACTTTGGGATTGATTCTCAGTTACTGTGAATAAGAACTCGCATGTAATAGATATTTTCTCCTATTTTAACAATGTAGCATCTTTATTACTTACAATTATCCATACCAGGTGGTTTAAGACTCATTCTAGATGGCTGTTTATTGCCACCGTTAAACCACTCTGACGCGGATAAAGTCGGTTTCCAGATAACTTTGGTTGGAGGAAAGAGATCGTCTTGGAATAATTCGCTCTAATTGAAACAAATGAACAGATCAGCACTTTCATGTCCGTGATTTCATATTATATATATTATGTGCGTAGTATGTACCTTTATACGCGGCACGGTAAAGCTTAAAGGCTCTATTGTGTTATTTGTTAGTCTCAAGGCAGAGGCAAATTCCACGCTGGCCACGTCACATTTATTTTTTGGGAGAAAGGACAAGCCCTGGTGCAAGCTACTGCATCTATGATGACTTAATGGACAGCAATATGGGGCTTCCTCGGTTACTTCAAACGCATATATTGTGGAATCACCCTAAAAATAATGTTCCAAAAAGAAGAGTAAGATTATGGTAAACTTCTCATTTAACTTCAGTATAAATTAAACTTCAGTATAAAAAAAGAATCTTACACGTCCAGTTAGGAAAAGTGTGGAGCTATCTTCGTCATAATATGGCATTAGTATGGCAGGTGAGACATCCAATCCAACAGTGTTCAAAGGAGCACTCAAATTGTCCGCTTTAAATACGTAAATCTGTCTTTCAGAAACTCTGGAAGATATAGATTTCGATCATTACTTTCTCTATACGTTTCTTTTTATTATATGTCAACAAAACACGTGGCTTTTCGTTGCGCTTACTTGTCAAAGCCCATTACAACGAGATATCTGCCTTCAAGCGCCCATACGACTCTTGCTCCTCTCGTTCCGACAGGACCCTTTCCTTCTTTCACAGGAACGTCGCTCGATCGAGGTTTGTAGATTCGTAATTTACCGTCTTTGCACGCGCTGGCAAGGTATTGACCGCACGGTGACCATGCCAAACTAAATATTTGATCAGTATGACCGGTCAACGTGATTTTCGCAATCGCCGTTTCGGTAGATGACAAGAGCGACAAATCCCAGATTTTGACGGTCATATCGTACGAAGCGGATGCAAGAACATTTGACGCCAGTGGATGAAATTTGATCAGATAAATCTTGTCGGTATGGGCTTCTATGATGTGTTTCGGTTCGTTTGTCGGTTCTGCTAAACCAGACTCAGGTATTTCCCACAAGCGAATTATTCCATCGTCACAAGCTAGCACAAGCAAATTCTATTATTCTAACATCTGGATGGAATAACGTATTTCTTTTTTGTTATAATTTCCAACTTCTATACTTTACCAACTGCTAGTCGTTGATTATCGAACGGATCCCACTGAAAGTCCATTACAGTCGCACCGTGGACTAATGCTGGCATAACTCCATCAGGTAGTCTTCCAGTTTTCTTCAATTCCAATACTGCTATTTTTCCACCTGGGCCACTCAAAGGTACAGCCACTCGATCGGGATTAGCTACAAATTTATGAAATAAATCCGTTACGTTTATCACATTTAAAAATCTCTTCAAATCTAGTCTTATTGGGAAAAGGATAATCGTACCGTGAAAGCCATCGCATTCGCCGGATACTTGACGACTGATATTGCGTACATTCTCAATGTGTGTAGATTTGTGTCCCGGAGTACCCTTCAAGTGCCGAAACTTGGACACTCTTCCTGTATAACAATCAAGGAATTTACGTTAAACATTGCATCAAGAAAACAACTTTCAAAGTGTGCGCAACCCTTACCGAAAACTGTCGACGTCCTTTTTGATGCTGGCGTCACAACTGGCTCCACCTTTTCCAATTTAGGATCCATGCTCTGCTGTCGTAACATGGGAATGCTCTTCTTCGTTTCGTCTTCTTTGATCACCTCGCTCTTTGCCTTGAAGGAATCTCTCCGTCTCAGCATGGTCGGCGAACCCATCGCCTTCTCTGCCAAATTCCCATCGGTGACAGACACAGATCGACTCTCGTAAAGGCGCCGCCTTTCGGCGATTGAATTTCTATTCGTGCCACGTTCGAAATTTCCAACATCCTCGTTTTCGGGCGATTCGTCCTTTACTTTCGTCTCGAACACTTTGCGTCTTTCTGCGGTGCTTGGTGTCTTCGGCTTGTAACCAGAGTCACTCGAATTAGCATCTTCCTCGATGGAACTCGAATCACTCTTGCCATTTTCCGTATCTTTTGTGCGCTCATTAGGTGTTAAGGTCGGCGACTTATCTGCTTCTGTATTATGCTCTACAGTATTATTAATTTCATTCTGATAACCATTGGTGTTGCTGTCATTATTCGGTGCAAGTGGTACAGAGAAGACCTTGTCAAATGAAAATTCCTGGCTGCTGGACTTTGCTTGGAATGGTTTAGGACCAAGTCGAGGCTAAAAAGAAAAAAACAGAAATAAGAAAATTTTTTATTTGTCCCTCTATCCTTTAAAAATTGTTATTAACTGTTAGTAATGGTATGACAATGATGATATGAATGTGATATAGAAAGAAACTGGGCCACATGCAAAAGTATCACGCGTTGTCACAGAAATCAGATACCCTCTATGTAACATTAATTTTTTTTTTAAGTTGATTATAACCTTATATCCGCCGATCGCATTAGGATTCACTGATGTAACTACTGATCCGGGATTTGGCGATGTACGAGGACGTGCCACAGGTTTTGGTTCCTCCTCGGAAATACTGTTGGCTCTTGATGCTCTCGGTAAAGGTTTTGGTGGAACGGTTTGTCCTCCATTTTGTATCTTGGTCTTTTCTTCTTCTGTCTCAAGTGGTTTTTTCGAATCTTCAATCTTCTCGTTATCGTTCTCCATATTGTTGTCATTTTCGTTCACGTTTACGCTCTGCGGTTTTGAGAATCCTTTCGGCGCAGAAATGACCAAGGGTTTCGGTGGCCGGTTCGTTTGTTCTACTTTAATTTCGCGCTGATTGTCTTTGAGCACCGCTAAGTTCCCTTTGTGTACCTGGAGGTACGTTAAATTCCTTAATGACCGCAAACCGCATGCAAACGAATCTACACTGTCCGATACTTCGCACTCTCGATATACATTTCTGCATAATCGACGCGATAATTTAACAATAGTCAACAATTAGTTACATTCACATTATTTTTACACATATGTACACACATGACTTTTTGTACAGAATAGACAGCAATATACAAAAATAAGGTATACGAATGAGCTCTAATTAAAGCTTAAAGTGATTAAATTTGTTGAAAGTAAATTTACAGAAAGAGATTATCTCATGGCCATATAGACAATACAAATGTTTTTACATTTCGTACTATTACTTACACTGTAGAATAAGCTACAACATCAATTGCCATTTATATTACACGTGCCAGGAATAATAGTTTGAATGGTGCTAATGTATAAATTATAAAACATATATTGGATATCTGAAACGTGAAAAAAATATACACAGAATATGGAGAAAGAAACTAAATAGCGCAAAATAAATGTACACATAATTAATAGTAATCAAATAATTTAATAAATATAAGATCCTGCAAATAATTATACATATAGAGATATAAAATATTATATAATAAAATTATTTCTTAAATTATATTCTATTTATCCCTTACATTTATATACCTAATACATAATATTGTACCAGCAATCACTGAAAAATTTAGCACTTATATAGCATAAAAAGTACATTGTGAACATTTATTATATAAAATTAGCTCATATATTCAGCAAGAAATTTTTAAATAAAGTTACGTTGTAATACTTCTACAAACAAAATAACTGTTTTGTATAAAATAAGTGACTTCAAATTGATTACTTCTTTAAATTTTAGAATGTAACATAATTTACTTAAAAATATATATTAAAATAAATATTGTAGTAAATACATGAATAAATTGATATTATAACTGAATATTTATTTTCAAAATCCAGTTATTTTAGAGTAAATGAGATGATAATGCCAGAGAACATTATGATGATGAAAAGCATGCGGTGATCGATGATTTGAATTTGAAGCAATTATATAACTGATATTTACAAATAAGCAAACTTTTAACGATCAAAGCTACTTCAAATGTGTGCCACATTAAGAAGAGAGATATTGGAATTTCCACAGCATTTATTAAAATGTTTACTCACAGTAATCGGATCTTCGCCCTTGTTTCTTTTAGCAGGATCTAACGATATCTTTGGCACAGGTGCATTATGACCCTTAATCCACGCTGTTGCGTTATTTTGAGCAACGGGACCAGTTGTGTCCGGATAAATGTCTGCATGAAAGTCTCTGTATGTCTGAAATTTAATTTTTATTAAAAAGTTTAGATATATGTATGTTGTATGTGGCATTTCACGTGTATAAACAGTATTTAATACAACTTACTTTTCGTGGAACCTGATACATGATAGGAATCACCATATTAGAGGTGAGTTGCAACAGCCTGTTAACTTCAGCCTGCATTACATTTAATGCTCGTTTAGGAACCAGGCATACTCCTTTAGTTTGTTCACCGCTGTGACGAATTCCTTCTACTAGATAAGGATCTCTATCTGTGACTTCCATGTACATAATGGTGGTGTCTCCTTTGCCAGCAAGGAAGAGCATATTTGTGTCGGAATCGAAAAGCGGCATCAAAATACTATAAAATATATTATATATATATACAAATTATTATCTTGGTAATTATACTTATTGTTAGTGATACTGATTAAATAAATCTCAAGTCTTTCCAAGTAAAAAGATTGAATTTAACTCATATTTACCCAGTACTACAATCTAATTCCAATGTTTTCACTGGGTCATTTAAATGCCTCAAGTCCCTAATGTAAACTTGACGAAGTCTTGCTGCATCAAATCCTGTGGTGAGTATTCTGTCGCTGTTTAACCAGACTATTCTGGAATCTTTAATACTTTGGTGGCTCGAGCATGAATTAACGATACATGTCGATGCCCGCGGATCTATAATCCTCAGTTGTTTGTCCTTGCAGGATGTCGCTAAAACACTACCGTCCTCCTTCCAACTTACAGACTGAATTACTTCGGTGTGATCGCTATTATTAGCTGCAACAACACGAATCTCATAAATAAGAGTAAAACAGTGAGTGTTAGTATAGGAAGTTACAAAATATTTACAGAATAATTCCTGTTGCGAGAGAACATCCCAGAGCGAGAGATTGGTGAATGATGCAGTGGTCAGAAGATGTTCGGCAGAAGGATGCCAGCATACTGCTTCCACTCTTCGCTGACGGTGCGAGAACGTACATTCTGGATTGCACAAGGATTCTTCCAAACCACTTTCTGGGATGTGCCATAACTTTACCTAATTTTATACAAACAGAATTAATTTAATCTCTTAAAAAATGAAAATTTTTGAAAATTTTACATTTATTCATCTTATGTTCGCTGAAAATGAAGCACTAAGATGCTTACAAGACAATCCTGAGACCCAGTTGCGAGCAAGCCGTCATGAAATGGAGAAAAATCCATATCCGTCACAGTATCTGCGTGTGCATGAAGCAGTGGCATAGTCTTGCTCTTTCTGCCACAATCCTCCAGCGGCAATACTGCCAGACTAGATCCTTTGGAAGATAAGAACAGTTTTGTTTAAGAATAATTTAGAAATAAAAATTAAAGTTTAGGAGATAAGAAGATTGCAGATCAAGAGTAGGTATACCGTTATGATCAACATTGAATGCCATGAATGCCGCGGATGCTGTTATATTATTCCCATAGGTTTGGTACGATCCCACGGAGATATCCCGAATACAAGCCTCCGGCTTAGGAACAATCGGCGCTGCATTTTTGTATTTGGACGCTTTAAAACGCCAAGCCATTTTGACACTGTTGACTCAGTTTAAATGTCCAGGTAATCCACTTAAATCATGTAATCTGGAGAAAATAAAAGTATAACCAGGTCATATCATTGGAATTTCATTAACAACAAATTTCGAAAGATTTGATGTAATCAGATATTATTTGCTCTATCTTGAACACTCTTAAAAATGTGCGATTATTGAGAAGTGTAAGATATTTGCCGAACATATGTACGGAGTATTGCAATTTTTTAAGAGACATACAGATACAATTTTGGCGCAGGACAAAGGCGGACGTCCGCGGAAACCTTTGCGGGGACAATTCTCACGAGAAAACTCAATCGGGATTTCGCGCAGGGGCACTCGAACACATGCGAACAAATTGCTAGCTGGGCGTTGCTCTTGGCACGGATAATGGTAGGGAGAAATCGACGCCGGAGTCTCTTTCTCTCTCCAGGTCGGGCATCAACCGCGTCGGTGACAACAAGCGAACGACGCCGACGCGATTCACTCTGAGGTCTGAGCCGCCTGAGCAAAGCCGTGCGTGACTAATAATTTGGGGGTGGAGAACCACCCTACCCTTCGTGGCGACGTGTGGGGGTCGTGTAGACCGCCGCTTGGCGTTGCCGCAATGACGCTGTCAGCGGCGACGTGTAAATCGGCAAACGAGAGACGCGACGGAGGGATACTCCAGGATACTCACGATTCGCAAATCGAGGCGCGTATCACACGCCTCTCGTTTCTCCGACTCGCGTTTCCGCGGCGAGTATCCGGGAATGCAGCCGGCAATGAACAATGAACACGAGAAGACGACGAGAGCCAGGCGTCACCGCTCTACGTTATACTCTACCGAGGCTCTGACCAAGCTCTCTTGACAGCCGGAAGCAGGAAAATCCCCCTCCATCCTCCTTCGGAGCGCTGCACTTTATCCCTTCCCCACGATAACATTGTTTGAAGTCTCTCATAGATATATCGGCGATTACTTTCCTCATATTTGCACTGCTGTTGCTTAATAACATATATTTCAAAATTGTATCTATAATACGTTTATCTTTATTTATGTTCATTTATTCAATACGCGGCATATATACCATATATATACTTTCCGATATCGATATATTTTTCCGATTAAAATTACGGAATAAGATATGTGGGATTAAAGAAGAGATACAAAACTAAAAAAAAAATTACAAATTTTGTGACACACAATTTCGCGTGTAGTAAAAGTAATATTATTCTTTTAAAAGAGCCAGCTGCAGTAAAGGCATTACTTTTAATGAGGATAAGTCTGCTAACACAGCCTGAAAATAGAAGAATATATATATATATATAGATACCAAAAAATATAGAAATATATTTATATACAATTGCATATAATTCATCGTGATATCATTTCTATACCTCTACATTCTGTTGGGTATTAACTTGCAGTAAGTTTTCTTTTCGAAAACTCAATATCGTCACCGCTAATAATGGAATAATTTCCAAAGAGTCATAACCGAGAATTAAATCCCAAAGATACAATAGCTGTTCAGGCGGTAAATGGCCACTGAAGCCCCTCATGAGCCATTTAAAAACTATTTTTATGCTGAAAATGCATACGCATTTATGGATGGCGCAAATAACGTCATCGGAAGAGAAAGAGGTAAACTTGGGTAAACTCACGGTTGGATGTGTATATTTTTGAAATGGGCCCACAACTGCGGTTCATGGCATTGCAGTAATCGTTCAAAAAGTAAGCAGAGGGCAACTATACCTTGTTCATGGCTCGATACAGTGTGCAAACGAAACCAGTATCTCAAGTAGAACGCACGAAAAGTATAATACATAGCGCAGGGATCATCATATAAATAACAAAACGGCGTAGCTGGTATAAAAATATTGCTGATTAATTGATTAGATTAAAAGAGTATATATACATATGTCATATCTTTTGCAATTCCTTACCATACATTGTAAATCCGTGAAACGGAATAACGCCGCTTGGTGGGAAGACCAAGGTATTTTCCAGCGTCGCTGGTTTGCCTTGCAAAACCGCGTGGATCACCTGACCCCCGGCACTTCTATCTGTTGTGACTGGTGCGAGAATCTCGGAATCTCTTGAGAAGCACAACATTGTCTTGTACAAAACGTCTTCGAATACAAAGTACTGATCGTCGTTCCTCGCCGTTAATTGTACGTCCTACAAGGTTGTATCCACAAAATGTTTCACTTTGTGTCTTTTACTTTAAGAGGGGCTAATGTAATTTTAAAAAATATGCAAATTACCATTATTATCAGCTTGTCTACTACAATATCATATTGCAAAACCATGTTTTTCAATTCCTCATAATATTCCACATCCTAAAATAAATTATTTATATTGATAACCAGACATCACAATCTTTAGCTCAGCAATGTACGTATAACAAAGATATCAATCATACATTATCTTTGATAACAGATCCGAGAACGAGTGACCAGATACGGCCGCGCAACGCACGAGGGGATCCTCTTTTAAGAAACTCTTGAGCAATCGGGGCATGATTCGAGTTCAATACTTTTTCGCCAATGTGCGTACGCTCGGCTTCCAAATTTGGGAAGTTTTCTGTGGCCGGCATATCGGGATTTACTCCTAGTAACGGCATTCCCTGCGCTAATTCTGAATACATACGTCTCTACACAAAGAAATTTTCTATTCATATCTACATACAAATACATAAATTATAAATTGCAGAAACGATTGGATAGAATTTGTACCAATTGCGCGAGCGTTTTTACACTAATTTGTATGTGACTGAAATCCCAGTTTAATTCGTCTCTGAAATGTTTCGAACGAATTTGATATAGATTTTTATTTCAATAAAGCTGGTTTGATTTCTATTCAAATCTATAATTACACACGGTTGCTTTTTGAACGATGGATCACGTATGGAGAACAATACATCCAGAAAGTCCTTCGGCGCGTACAACGGCCGGTATTGCGACAGATCTGAAAATCATATACTCTGTGAATAATCTCAAGCAAAGCTTATATTGTATCTTTAAATTTGCTATATAACATTTTTACCGATGTCGTAAGTGCTCAATTCATTCCACTTTTCGGCCAGCTCGTCTCTATCGGTAGTAGGCCTTATACGAGCCAGTGGAATGTTCAATTCACTGCATGTCGAGTTCAACGATTTCTGTATGCGCCGTTCCCATTGAATCTGAGTCTTCTTCAGGTAGCTCAGGTCAGCTGTCTGTATGTGCGAGACTGACCGAGAATGTAACGAGCCCTAGATAGATAGAAAGAAAGAGAGATCCACTTTGGCGGATATTTTATAATTGAGAAAATTCATTGAGGAGTACCCGCGATCGCGCCCAGTGAAACACTGTGTTCCGGATCTCCGTCTCCAGACCGTTATCCTTGAGTGCCGCGACCAGCGAGTGCTTGAAATCGTTCCTGTCCACGGCGGGCGACGCGACGAGCCTCTGCGAAACGACAGACCGGAAAATGCAACGCCTCCGCTTTCAACGGCCGTTCGAACAATAACTGTCAAACACTCACTTGTATCTCGCTGTAAAGCGCCCTGTAATTCGACATACTCTGTATATCGTCGGCAAGCTTCCGCGCCGTCTTGTCGAGCGAGCTCGCACCTCCCGCGGCCCCCTCGTCCATTTTTCCTCGCGAGATCGTCCTGGATCGTCCCGCGAGGCGCGAACGCGCTCGGAGCGAAATCGAAAATGTGCGCCATTTTTAAACGGACATGGTTTCCGGGGCAACGCACGCAGTGCTGGACTCGGTCTACGGTGGGCCCCGGGTCCGCGGGGGACAGATGGATTGGAAAAGAAATTAAGGTGGTTCTTGCAGTACTTGCAAGTTAAATAGGCAACTATTTTTATTAAAAATCAGCATATAATTAGATTAATATAATTAGATTAATTATTTATGGCCGGTATTCATAGTCGGATCTTATATTCAAGATCGTCTTAAGTCGAATCTGGTCAGAGGCACTCTTAAGACTCCATCCAGCCAATGAAATGACCGTATTAGCACCTTAAGACATTACTTAAGACGGTCCTGAAATAAGATCCGACTATTATGAAAACTGGCCACAGAGCCGTATTAGGGTCTTCAATAGTGCCCACATCCCGTTAATTTAAAAATATCTTTGAAAAATAACGAGAAAATATTTATTATTAAAGGGTATCCGGAGAAACCCAATTTTAACGTAGATAAAATTTTAGCGCCGTAACTTATTTTTCTTCTCTTCCCAATCCCATCTTTCTTCTCCTTTACGGAAGACTTTCATTTGCGAGTTTGTAATATTCAGATTGCGATATTCAGATAATTGTATTTTCCGCTTTGTGAACCTGTCACCGACAGCCACAAATTTGTAGTGGGCGTTGGATTCCTAAATCAGATTGAGAGTTAATCATTAATACGTGATACGTAATAAAATTAAAACATCTTGATTAAAAAGATACGCCTAAAATTCGAAAAAAGAGATTCTTGTACCCTGTTTTAGCAAAACCTGTCCACATTTGCGTTAAACAATTTATCATTTTATAGTCTTCCGAATCAACTGCAGGTGGTGATAAGCCCAAATCTTTTATCATATTAGGATGAAATAGGTACGCCAGTTCCTCGGCATGAGTCACGCCTATAAAATATTATCACTTAACCGTTAATTAAATCTGTAAATTAATCATCTAAATACTTTAAAAGATAGATTACTTTTTAAATTAAACAATATAAAATAAAACCATTTTTATGTCTTTAAAATCATATAGATTTAGAAACTAAGAAATTTAGAAATATTTGGAGTTATTTTATGTTGTAATTACGATATGTGTAATTACAACATAAAATGATATACATACCCTCTAAAATTAAAAGTCGTTAGATAGTTTTGAAGTAATTACAAGTTGTTAGGTAGTTTTAAATTAATTAATCATAATACCTGGAACCTGAACCTTATATATTTTTCTCAAGGAATTATTTTCATTATCGTATGAAAATTGATACAGATACGTCGCTTTGTTATCATTATTATTCAACTTTGTCTGAATATCCACTACTTTCATTATACTACGACAGAAGATTTTGTCGCTGATAAAATCAACGTAATTCATTAGAGTTTTCTCTGACACTGCTTTGTCACCAAAATATAAAGATTTCAATTCCTCGAGTGTGACTGATATTTTTGATAATGTAGATAAACATCTGGGTAATATGGTTTTCTTGAAATCGGAATTGATTGTTTTAAGATCCTCTTTGCTTATGACTGAAATAATTTTAAAAACATTTTAGTATTATTATCTATACAGATTGTTGCATGATAAGTAATGAATATTTTAACAAATCTTTCTTTCAAGCTAAGAAATAATTAATTTAAGCACATTTGCCAAAAAATATGTTGTCAAAACATTATTTAAAATAAAATCCTTATTATTTAAAATTATTTAAAATTTTTCATATAAGTAGTATCTGATAAAAAGAGTGCGGTATGATACATATACATATGTACATATGTACATATGTATAGGTATGTACATATATAGGTAATACTCTCTCTGCATATGAAAATATACATTTATTTTAACACATTGTACGATAAACTTAACTATAGAAGTATAGACAAACGTACAAAGCATACAATAAAGTTATCTTAAAACAAAAATGTTGTTCTGGCGACTAATTATGATTCTTATATATGCATTCCAAAATCACGAATTAATAAAATTTATTAACTCTATATAAATATGTATATGTAGGTACAATATTATTCGTGAAAATTTGATTTAATTGTAAGCGTTGACAGTGTATGTTTGCTAAATCACCTAATACTAATGTAATGTTATTTTGAACAGAACACATTGTATGAAAATTCGAAGCGATTAAAAATATACTTTGTAGAAATAAAAATAAAACTCACGGCCATTAAAGCTACTGCATACAATAAAAGATCCTTCGCAACTGGTAAAACCTAAGAGAAATGGTACTTTAACCTCGCGGCACATATATAAATGTCTCTGGATCCTTTGGGAAAAATGGATTCGACGATTCGTGATCCAAAGAGGGTGTAAATATCAAGCTATATTGTTTACGCTTCTGCGAAGAAAATATTATCAAAGAAAGTATTATATTCGCATAGACTAAAAATAGTAGCCTGCATATACTATATAATTTATCGCACTCGTATAATTACGATTAAATGTTCAGATAATTACTGATTCCATCAAGAGAAACTTCCGTTCACTCTCTATAAGCTTTTTCGCATCGATTGTTTTGAGAAACTCGTAAGCGACTTTTGGATCTGCGGTCGCTTTTCCAAGTTTCTCGGCGAGCCGAAAACCTTCGTCCGAATGTAGTTGTCGTTCGATAAAAGCCCAAGGACACCTTAGAACGACGCTTTGCGATATCGCTTTATGAAATAAATCTGTAAAACAGTCGCAACACAAATTAGTTCCATACATCTTGACATCATATAATCTTTTTTCTTTCCTTTTTGTAATGTACAAATTATTTTAGAATCAATTTAGGTTCTTGTAATCATTGATTCCTTGATCACATTGTGATTGATTTTAACTTACTAAAAATCTCTCTCTCTCTCTTTCTCTCTCAGAAACTTGTTAGTTGTTTTATCAATTTTAACATTTCACTAATATGACTTTATAATTAAGATTCGAATTAATTATTTAAAAACTACAACTAAAATTTTTTAAAAATATATGAAATTAACTGAGAAAGAAAAGAAAATAAATTTACTATCTATTTAATAGATTCATAGAGTTTCTATTTTCTATATCTAAACCCTCGGTTGTCACACGGGGTCAAAGTGACCCCATTTTTTTCAAGAACTCACATTTCTTTTAGAATTTTTTTGAACCTGATGCCACTTAAAAAGTTAATTTTTTATAATGAGACATTTTACAATGTTTAAACTTAATTCTAGAATTTTTTGCGATTTACTTAAACTGTAATTAGTTTTTAAACAGCATGCTGCTTGACCCCAGTGTGACAAATGTGTTCGAAAAATGAGGTGTGACAACCGAGGGTTAAGAATGAAAGGTCTGTAAAAAATCAACGTCTCCAAGTGAAATAATTGCATGTTGAAATAGATTTAATATAAACACTTACTAACAATAAGTTAAATGCCACAAACAACATACAATTATTGTATACTGATACGTACCTAGAACGCCTAGTCTATAATTCAAGGTAACCAAAACTACGTCTTTCTGCACTATGTAATCGGGGCCATAGAAGAATGCATCACCGGAACTGGTATACAAGGCACCGCCGTGTATGTAGTACACCATAACCGTACGTTTTTTCGAGGGTTCAATTTTCGTGGTGTACACATTTAAATAGAGACAATCTTCATCGCCCTCAATTTTGCGTGTAAACTCATTTAATTGAACGGCGATGTTTCCGTGCTTTGAAGCGTCTCTATCACCGGACCATGGTTCCGCTGGTACCGGATCCTAAATATGTAAAATCTGTTAATATATAGGGATTTTCCAAAATTCGTGCACATCGCGAGTCTCTGTTTCAGAAGAAACAACCTTTTCACAACACCTCCACGGGAAGTTCGACTTTTATATGATTTCATAATACATTAATCTGATAATATTATCTTCAGTAAAGATAAAATACTTTATATCTCAATCTACTTACCAGATGATATATCAACTATCTTTATTTGTCTTCGTGAAAAGCTCGTGTCGCTGCACGATCTATAATTCGCGAAATACCTAACTTGCGATAGAATTCTCTGCTCATATGTTTATCGATTTATCAACAGATATGTTTAGCATTTTGGCTCGCCGTTCGACAGTATTATTTTTGTCGATGCTAACACGGGGACACATAAATATCGTTTGAATTCAAAATTCGTTTAAAAGCACGTCAAAGTCGCATACTTTAAGAGTAGAAAAAATTCTGTTACTTCCTTCGAAATTATTAAATTTCATATTTTAAAAAGGTTTTTAAAGGAGATTTTAGAGGGTTTGTTTGCGCGCGAAAAAAGTCATCGTACATGCCACAAAGAATGCATCCATTATTTGCTTCAAAAACGTACTAATAATAAATAATATAATGCATATTAAATAATATATAAGAGATAATATATGTATATTGTATATAATAAGACAAATGGGTACACTCTGTGCAATGCTGAATTTTTTTAAATTGCTTTAAAAAATATCTTTATTATATAACTCACATTGCGCTTTTACACCTATAATATTTGTAATATATGCGTATCTTTATTTTATTCATTTCATATAAGTCGAACTAGCAACTTTTATATTATATGCACTTATTCCTACGAGAAACATTTTAAATGTTTGAAAAACTGAAAAATTTAGGCGCGTTTCTCCCAAAATAGAAAACCGATATTTCAATGAGAATTTATGTGTGCGTGTGACTATTTTATAAAAAAAAAACTTGCGCAGTAATAGTTTAACTTATACAAAAATACACTCGCAATTCAATTATCAATTATACAATAACGAAGCAAAATAATGTTTATCGTAATAAAATACCTATTATCGCGGTGGATACGCATATAAAACTCACTCGCCCTAGTATTTAGTTCCTTCGACTCATTTTATCAACAGTGTTCAAGATTTAATTATATGTGTAAAAATAATATTTGTACAAAATAGTCGTGATAGTAGGGTCTTGCATTCTTCGGAACTTTTCGATTAATCGATCGTATTTTTCCCTTCTTTGAAGCTCCATTCTTTGGATCGATACCTTGGACGGTAACATCATTACAGCCATAAAACAGGAATACGTATTATCAGCCTCAATAAGACCTTCTATGATGCTAAACCGAAATTTGTCCTTTTCGATACATAGCGTGGATATATATCCTTCGGAATATATCCCATAAACATTGCACATCAAGTTCTGGAGAATCGCAGTCATGAACGAGATTAATAGCGGCGAAAAGATATTGATTAATTCGGGCAACTGTTGACCAATTCTCAGACCAAAAGATTCCTTGTTTGAAGATTCCATGCATTCTTGCAACGTCTTCGCATACCGTAACAGCAAATAAGACTTCGCATCCTGTATAGGTGACAAATCGGATGAAAATATCATTAGCATATAATCGATGACTTGCGAATTAATAGACATATTGGAGTACTTATTAACGTAGAAGTAGTAGCATTTTTTAGCATAGGCAGTAACGAAATCATTTATGAGTAAACGCACGGGTTTGTTTAGAGTGTCTAGACAGAAGTGTGGATTTTTAAGAAATTCAGGCACGTCCCCATCAGTTGTCACTGCATTGACAAAAGATGTCTTGCTCAAGACCTCGATGAATACTTTAGAGTGTGCTGCGTTTTCGTCCTTATCCTCTGGACAAATGTACAATATCGTAAAGCGCCTCGCTTCTTCAGAAACAGCAGTATTGACGTGGAATAAATATCTTCGAAGTATATTCTCGACGAATTCTTCGGACAGAAGGTTGAAAACGGTTGATATGGTAAGCATTCTCAAATACTTGACAGTATATTCGTTTACCTTCTTGACATCTAATCCCATTTCTTGAAAATTATCTATCTTTTTAAGCCATAGATCAAGATATTTCACGAATACTTTAGAGCGTGCTGCTTCTTCGTCCTTATCCTTTGGACAAATGTACCGCATCGTAAAGCTTCTCGCTTCTTCAGAAACATTAGTATTGACGTGGAATAAATATCTTCGAAATATATTCTCGCCGAATTCTTCGGACAGAAGGTTGAAAACGGTTGGTATGGTAAGTATTCTCAAATACTCGACAGTATATTTGTTTACCTTCTCGACATCTAATCCCATTTCTTGAAAATTATCTATCGTTTTAAGCCATAGTTCAAGATATTTCACGACATATTCGTCGGGGATGTCAGGAAACATCTTCATTTCCGAAAACAGCCCTTCATCGTTAAGATTCAACGTCGACACAGTTTGACAATATAGCGACCAAGTTTCGGGTGTTGGCTCTGTAAAGAACAATTTCTGGGCCGCTTTGAACAAAACTTGTCGTATTGAATAATGGTTCTCGGTCGGCCACGTTTTCTGGTAGAAATCCATAAGCTCACGCACGGAAGCTATCAAGTACATCAGCCTAATCCCATGCTTTCGCACGCTCACGTGCATACTCGTCAACTTTTCCGCGGTTGATATCACTTTGGGCAAATAAGTCCGCCTACTTATATTCGTTAATGTCATCAAAGCTATTGACAAGTAATCTCCTGTGCACAATCTAACGACGAGATCGAGAGGCACTGGCGGATTAGAAAGTCTCATGCTCAACGATAAATCTCGCACGAGCTCGTACTGCTGGTAGTCATCCTTGAAATTCGGATGACTAGTATCTATCGTTGTTCCCGTAGGCGTGAGAGGATCGATTAGTTTTGTCACTGCATCACCGTGAAGTAGAATGGCCAGAATAGCTATGCTAGACGATATTTCACTTTTATCTTTGTGTACATAATCCACGCAACATTCGGCAAATTTAACGGGTAGGTCTTTATACCAACGCATGGCCCGGATGAAGCGTTGCACCTGTTTGCAATAGCAGTTCTTCTTGCAGTCTTCTAAGTACATTTTCCAACAATGCAGTATACTTTGTAAGTCTCGTTTCAATAGAGCAAGCGCCGCGCCTGACGTTACTGTCGCGATATTTCCTGAATCATATGGAAACCAACTGCGATATAGTTCTGGTTCATTTTCTTGTAATACGAGTTTTGTATGCAGAGTAAACCAGTTGGTGGAGTTGGTGGAGTTGGTGGAGTTGGTGGAGTTGGTGGAGTTGGTGGAGTTTTGTATGAGTAAACCATGTTCGGAAGATATCTCTTCGCGAATAACATCTATTAGCCAAGGATAATCTCTAATTGTCATTTTTTCTATCTCGATGCGCGAACGTTTACATCTATCGTTGAAATCGTACATTGCTTCGAAAAATCGGCAACATTGATGTCTTTTTTCTGTGAGATCTTGCAAAGGCTCTTTTTGAATGAGATTTGCGAAAGTTATAAGGCATTGTTTCTCATATTGTGGATATCCTCTGAGTATGTAGAAGCCTGTGTGATAATTATACATTGCGGATTCTTGATAATCTTGCATCATGTCGAGCAAATCCTCAATTGGCATATTATGTGTACATCTGAAAAGTACCATAGTCTCGAGTATCTTCATCGGTATGCATTTATTTTTTATATAAAACAATTGAGCAATTTCAACTACAAGGGAGCCCTGCTTTCTGTTTAAATGAGATACATCATATATTTTGAAAAGACAATCTAACATTCCTTGAAGTACAGTATACCTTTCATTTTTATGTCTATTTAAGAAATATGTTAAGGTATCGGACAATGCATCGTCATCCTCATTAATCTTACAAGCGTAAATCATTTGTTCAATTAAACTAAGCCTATCTTTTTCATTTGCAGTTTTATTTATTGCTTCCTTGATAGCCGGTATCGCTTCGTTAACAGGTAAATAACAAATCCAAGCTGTCTCGTAAGCCCCCGGAAGGCCCGGAATCGCACAAAACATCTTCCCGATTTTAATTCTAGCTTGTTTGATCCGTTCTTCGACAGGTAATAGTCGTAATAAATTTGATGTCACATTCACCGTCTGGAGAAAATTAGCATTGTATTTAGTTTCATACGATGTACGTAGCAGCTCGTATTTCTTATCATGTGGATAATATTTTAAATAATTGAGCATAGTTGGCATAGTATTCGTCGAGAAGTTATACATGGCGTCATTATTAGGCAAGTTATTAGGCAATAAACCCGGAAATATTCTTTCCATCAAATGCTCATTGATTTTCCGCAGTGGTAAGATGCGGATGTACATACGTGGCTTTTCTATCAGGTGTTGCTTGGCTTTTTTCAAAAATATTTCAGCACACGTGTTGCTCAAAATAATACGCGGTTCATAAGTCTCGTACAATTCCACGAAAGCTTCTAAACGTCTTTTTATTAATTTTGGCAAGAAATACACGTATTTATTGATGCCAATCGCCAAGGGAGTGCGCTTAGTCGTTGAATTTTGTTCTTGGGGTTTCAGTAATTTGAGAAAACGCACTACCAAATCAGGATTTTTGTGAAAGAGCTTTTTAACAAATTCGACAGGCAGCACGAATCCCTTCTCCTCGATCGTTTTACAAACAAAATCATCGTCGCAAGCCATGAACAATGGATAAGCGGTTTGAATGCTATAAATAGATGATACTGCCGTGAACATCTGCTGTGCGAAAACCGGATCCTTGCCGGACAATCGATGTGCGAGAGTAATCACGATACGCTTCCTCGTGTTTACGGAAACATAAGGAAAGAGACGTTCACAGAAGTACGCGACGTCGATGATCTCCTTGTGGCTGCCATCGAAAAACCAGGACGCCTTAAAAGCCCGGTTTATTATCGTCAAATCTTCGTTCTTGAGCGCCGACGTTATATCCTCGTGCCTCTTCTTCTTAACGGCAATTTCTACGCGCAGTATAGGCAGCAATTCTGACGGAAGCTGCTCAAGATCCTCGCTATCCTGATGCAAAACCAATCTTTCGATCCAACGCCACTTCTCACCGGCGGTGTTGCCCGGTATCTTTTGAATCGCCTGCAGATAAGGCATCTGCAAGTCGCGAGGTATCTCGCAGTCCGTTGTGACGCTTAAGGGGTTACAGGATCCTGAAAGAAGTAAAAATTAAGAAAAATTTAAAGGGTTGTAAAAAGTTGTAAATTAATAGGAGTATAAATGTTTTGTTACGTATATTTACTAATTGTAAGTACATTTAAAAATATTTTAATATAAAACAATTAAATTTTATGGTGCATATTAACATCATTATGCTCATTTCAATTCTGTTCTGCAAACGAATCATATACTTTAACAGTATAACCATTCTAGACTTAAGGAGGGTGGTTGCTCAAATCAAAATGATAAGAATTAGTTCAAATTTATGGAGGATATTCGTCTATGGAAATCTGCCATGCAAAAGTTGAAGACAATTGTCTGCATGGTTGTCGAGTTATTAATTATTGAAGTTATAAACTGTCTGCATGGTTATCGAGTTATTAATTATTGAAGTTATAAAATTCAATAATTAATAACTTCAATAATTAATAACTCGACAACCATGCAGACAATTGTCTTCAATTTTGGCATGGACGACTTATTCCCATAGACGAATATCCTCCATAAATTTGAACTAATTCTTATCTTTTCTTTTTAGCTGATTTGAGCAACCACTTGAAGATAATTGTCTGCATGGTTGTCAAGTAATTAATTATTGAAATTATACTCTTATACATCGGGCGAAACATAATATAATACATAACTCATACATAGCCAAAATATTAAAAGTGCAAGCAACGCGTAAGTACGAGCAATGCGAACACACCTCTAAATTTTCCCCTCTTGCCGCGCCCGCGCCGCCTGCCACTCAGCGGGACCCTAGCCATCCTCCTTAACAAGAGTGATCTGAAATCAGTTTAATTATACTTTGGTTATTTATTAGGGTTATAGTTAAAACCCTGGTCGGTACCTGGTCGGTTCACAGAGCGATTTGAAAAAAACAATATTTCGCTAAATGGTAGTTACATAAAATCAAATTTAATCCTTTCACTGAAAAATTCTAGCTTGTAAAATAAATAACTAATGCTATTAATATTTGCAAAAAGCCTTCGTGAACCGATGCA
This sequence comes from Leptothorax acervorum, assembly GCA_035220615.1. NCBI lineage: Eukaryota > Metazoa > Arthropoda > Insecta > Hymenoptera > Formicidae > Leptothorax > Leptothorax acervorum. Next base: position 141,647 of record JASTWQ010000397.1, read on the forward strand.
GACAAGTATGAGAAATATTTGTGTAAAATATGAAATTAATCGAATAAACCGTTCTCAAGTTATCGTGATTACAGTTTTAAAAAATGCTATTCTAAAAAATGGACTCAAGTAATATTGATATTTACTATAAAATTTAATTTTTTATACTAAGATATTGTTAAATGTATTTAATAGACATACGTAACAAAAAATCCATACTCCTATCAGTTTACAACTTTTTACACTTTCCCAAATTTTTTATAATTTTTACTTTTGTCAGAGTTCTGTAACTTCTTAAAGAAAAACAAGCAAACGAAACGAAACAAAAATATTCTATATGTAGGTATATATCTCGTAAATAGCGTGTGAGAATCTTTGCTTTATCCTCTTACGTTATTCGGAATTTTTACTTTCGTTTAAGTAAATCTAAACAAAGATCTTGTTCGTGTATTGTCGTTCGATTAGCGGAAGGTCAAATCGAGCGGAATCGACGCTCGCGGTAAACATCTTGGTAACGGAAAATTTTCGCATAGAAAACGCACGTTACGCGATCACCTGGGAATTTAGAACATTACCGTTCTCGAAATGCACGATGCGCGATTAAGTCCATGACAGAAACGGAAGACCGTTTTTTAATTTGTCAGTTGCGCGAAAGCTCTGCTCTGTCAGATCTTCGGCCGAACGCGGTACGCAACTTATGATATCGTCCGTATATGCAATTAATTACAAACGTTACTCGCACGAACTAATTAACTATCATTATACAATCTCACGCACATTTAACCGGCTATAAATTAAATCCCGTCTAATTCCGGTCGATTGCATAATGTTTTGTAATGGTATTTTCCACGAACTTCGCACCGTGCATGATATCGTGGCCCGCGTTTTTTCTTACCTGTTAACTTTGACCGAAGGATTCACGAAATTAATGATCGATCAGCGATGTGCTCGAACTTGCCAAAGCCAAAGTGGCCAAAGGACTGTACATGACTGTACAACGGCGAAGGAATGACCAGGAGCGACAGCCTCGTGTGAGAAACGCATGCGCCTTGTGTTTCCCACGCGAGTCCCGACAACGTGTTAAGAGCAGTGATGTATTAACTTAGAATTATACTACGAAAGTTAGTTGCCTTATTATTAGATGACGCTCTGAGCTTGCTTATTTCTTATTTTTCATTTATCTCTCAGCCATGTTATGCGACATATACGGCAATGATAATAAAGATAGTGAAACAATGCGTCTCATTGTCAGTTGAATTTAAAGTAAATTTTTTTCCAAAGAAAATATTAACTATGAGAATAAAAATAACAGGTATTATCCATAAAAAACCTTGACAGCAAGTTCTCAGAGTTTAATTCGACGAGGAAGACAATTTTATGTAACAATCAATCAAAAAATTGCTTTTAAATTTAAAAGAGTTGAATATGTGTATATATTATAAAACTCAAAAAAATAACTGAATAAGCTGCGTGATCTGTGCAGGATATACAAAATAAATACATATATGCCATAATAATAATAGTAAAACGTGCCAAATTTAATACAATACTAAATATAACAATATATTTTATTATTTTTTCTAATTTTATTTCCGCTACGATTTTATAGTTAATTTTATCTTGAGAAATCCTCAGTATTTAATTAAAATGCTTGAAATTCAACAACTATAATAATAGTGTTGCATTATTTACTAGTACTTTTTAAGTTTAATTTGTGAAAAATTTCTTATTTTTAATAAGTCGTAGTTCGAAAAACATTAGTCTCCTTATTTCTACTAACTAAAATTGATCCTGTACTTAAGGGGATCCTGCAGCCGTATGATTTATCGATGGAAATGTGATTTTTGCACAGCTGCCATTATTTATACGAGCTGTTCGTCTGTGATTGGTTGAATTCCCATTCCAATCAATCAATCAATCAATCTCTCTCTCTCTCTCTCTCTCTCTCTCTCTCTCAGAAACTTGTTAGTTGTTTTATCAATTTTTACATTTCACTAATATGACTTTATAATTAAAATTCGAATTAATTATTTAAAAACTACAACTAAAATTTTTTAAAAATATATGAAATTAACTGAGAAAGATTCTAAATTATTGTGAGTGTATCGATAAGTCTATATCGACAATATATATTGTACCTTTAGCTAATGGAGACAGAGTTAGACAATGTACGAGGGCTCCACCAGCACTTTCACCGAAGATAGTGACATTTTCTGGATTTCCACCGAACTTTGATATATTTTTCTGGACCCATCGTAACGCCGTGATTATATCTTTCAGACTTTGTTTGCCCGTTGCCACTTTGTCGTTAAGATTTAGAAAACCTGAAGTTATTAATGTATTTTTTTCACATAAGTCGATTCGTTTAAGTTTCAAGTAGATGGTCACTTTATATTTCAAGTAAATTGCCCCATAATTTGTTTCTAATACGCTGATCGTAATGAGTGGTAAAATATAAATAATCTTATACGCAAAATGTAAAAAAAAAAAACGTAATTGTAAATGTAGTATAAACAGATGTGGATTTAACTGTCTTTCTTTTATGTATGAGTCTATATATTTTTGAAATGTTTGACTTTAACCCTCGGTTGTCACACGGGGTCAAAGTAACCCCATTTTTTTCCAGAACTTACATTTCAATTAGGATTTTTTTGAACATGATGCCACTTAAAAAGTTATTTTTGGTAAATATACCGATCAGGGGACCATCCCCCGATGACCTTGACCTTGACATATTTTGTCAAGGTCATGACCCTGAGTGACCTTCAAAAGTTTTTAGCCGTCGCTCGTTGTTTGTTAAAAAGTTATGAACAAAAAAAGTTTGACAAATATAGCAGTTATTTTGAGTACTACAAGACATGAACGACTAATATGTATGTGGAAATAATACATGTATGAACGAAGGAATTTCATTTAAAGCAGCGAATCGTTGATATATTGAACAGTTTTTTCGTTAAAGCAGTGAATAGAGAGTGTGTTCTTCAACTTACAAAGCACATACTTGTAAAGCGCGTCACTAACCTATAGGTTGATGACGCGCTTTACAAATATGTACCAAAAAAAAAAAAAAATTTTTTTGGTGGGGAAAATTATTTAAAGCAGTGAATTGTTGGTATATTGAAAGGAAAGTTATTTAAAGCAGAGAATAGTTGGTAACTTTCCTTTCAATATACCAACAAGTCACTGCTTTAAATAATTTTTTCCACCAAATTTCTTTTGTTTATAACTTTTTAATAAACAATGACCGCCAGCTAAAACTTTCTGAAGGTTACTCAGGAGGGTGACCTTGACAATATATGTCAGTCAAGGTCGTTTATGCCTTTTAATACTCAAAATAACTGCTATATTTGTCAAACTTTTTTTGTCAATAACTTTTTAACAAACAACGAGCGACGGCTAAAAACTTTTGAAGGTCACTCAGAGTCATGACCTTGACAAAATATGTCAAGGTCAAGGTCATCGGGGGATGGTCCCCTGATTGGTATATTTACCTTATTTTTTTATAATGAGACATTTTACAATGTTTAAATTTAATTCTAGAATTTCTTGCGATTTACTTAAACTGTAATTAGTTTCTGAACAGCATGCTGCTTGACCCCAGTGACAAACGTGTTCAAAAAAAGAGGTGTGACAACCGAGGGTTAAGAATGAAAGATCTGTAAAAAATCAACGTCTCCAAGTGAAATAATTGCATGTTGAAATAGATTTAATATAAACACTTACTAACAATAAGTTTAATGCCACAAACAACATACAATTATTGTATACTGAAACGTACCTAGAACGCCTAGTCTATAATTCTTTATACCGTACGTTTTTTCGGGGGTTCAATTTTCGTGGTGTACACATTTAAATAGAGACAATCTTCATCGCCCTCAATTTTGCGTGTAAACTCATTTAATTGAACGGCGATGTTTCCGTGCTTTGAAGCGTCTCTATCACCGGACCATGGTTCCGCTGGTACCGGATCCTAAATATGTAAAATCTGTTAATATATAGGGATTTTCCAAAATTCGTGCACATCGCGAGTCTCTGTGTCAGAAGAAACAACTTTTTCACAACACCTCCACGGGAAGTTCGACTTTTATATGATTTCATAATACATTAATCTGATAATCTTATCTACAGTAAAGATAAAATACTTTATATCTCAATCTACTTACCAGATAATATCAACTATCTTTATTTGTCTTCGTGAAAAGCTCGTGTCGCTGCACGATCTATAATTCGCGAAATACCTAACTTGCGATAGAATTCTCTGCTCATATGTTTATCGATTTATCAACAGATATGTTTAGCATTTTGGCTCGCCCTTTCGACAGTATTATTTTTGTCGATGCTAACACGGGGACACATAAATATCGTTTGAATTCGAAATTCGTTTAAAAGCACGTCAAAGTCGCATACTTTAACAGTAGAAAAAATTCTGTTACTTCCTTCGAAATTATTAAATTTCATATTTTAAAAAGGTTTTTTAAAGGAGATTTTAGAGGGTTTGTTTGCGCGCGAAAAAAGTCATCGTACATGCCACAAAGAATGCATCCATTATTTGCTTCAAAAACGTACTGATAATAAATAATATAATGCATATTAAATAATATATAAGAGATAATATATGTATATGGTATATAATAAGACAAATGGGTACACTCTGTGCAATGCTGAATTTTTTTAATTGCTTTAAAAAATATCTTTATTATATAATTCACAATGCGCTTTTACACCTATAATATTTGTATGCGTATCTTTATTTTATTCATTTCATATAAGTCGAACTAGCAACTTTTATATTATATGCACTTATTCCTACAAGAAACATTTTAAATGTGTGAAAAACTGAAAAACTTTAGGCGCGTTTCTCCCAAAATAGAAAACCGATATTTCAATAAGAATTTATGTGTGCGTATGACTATTCACACTCGCAATTCAATTATCAATTATACAATAACAAAGCAAAATAATGTTTATCGTAATAAAATACCTATTATCGCGGTGGATACGCATATAAAACTCACTCGCCCTAGTATTTAGTTCCTTCAACTCATTTTATCAACAGTGTTCAAGATTTAATTATGTGTAAAATTAATAATCGTACAAAATAGTCGTGATAATAGGGTCTTGCATTCTTCGGAACTTTTCGATTAATCGATCGTATTTTTCCCTTCTTTGAAGCTCCATTCCTTGGATCGATTCCTTGGACGGTAACATCATTACAGCCATAAAACAGGAATACGTATTATCAGCCTCAATAAGACCTTCTATGATGCTAAACCGAAATTTGTCCTTTTCGATACATAGCGTGGATACATATCCTTCGGAATATATCGCATAAACATTGCACATCAAGTTCTGGAGAATCGCAGTCATGAACGAGATTAATAGCGGCGAGAAGATATTGATTAATTCGGGCAACTGTTGACCAATTCTCAGACCAAAAGATAATTCCATGTTTGAAGATTCCATGCATTCTTGCAACGTCTTCGCATACCGTAACAGCAAATAAGACTTCGCATCCTGTATAGGTGACAAATCGGATGAAAATATCATTAGCATATAATCGATGACTTGCGAATTAATAGACATATTGGAGTACTTATTAACGTAAAAGTAGAAGCATTTTTTAACATAGGCAGTAACGAAATCATTTATGAGTAAACGCACGGGTTTGTTTAGAGTGTCTAGACAGAAGTGTGGATTTTTAAGAAATTCAGGCACGTCCCCATCAGTTATCACTACATTGACAAAAGATATCTTGCTCAAGACATCGATGAATACTTTAAAGCGTGCTGCGTTTTCGTCCTTATCCTTTGGACAAATGTACAATATCGTAAAGCGTCTCGCTTCTTCAGAAACATTAGTATTGACGTGGAATAAATATCTTCGAAGTATATTCTCAGAGAATTCTTCGGACAGAAGGTTGAAAACGGTTGATATGGTAAGTATTCTCAAATACTCGACAGTATATTTGTTTACCTTCTCGACATCTAATCCCATTTCTTGAAAATTATCTATCGTTTTAAGCCATAGATCAAGATATTTCACGACATATTCGTCGGGGATGTCAGGAAACATCTTTATTTCCGAAAACAGCCCTTCATCGTTAAGATTCAACGTCGACACAGTTTGACAATATAGCGACCAAGTTTCGGGTGTTGGCTCTGTAAGGAACAATTTCTGGGCCGCTTTGAACAAAACTTGTCGTATTGAATAATGGTTCTCGGTCGTCCACGTTTTCTGGTAGAAATCCATAAGCTCGCGCACGGAAGCTATCAAGTACATCAGTCTAATCCCATGCTTTCGCACGCTCACGTGCATACTCGTCAACTTTTCCGCGGTTGATATCACTTTGGGCAAATAAGTCCGCCTACTTATATTCGTTAGTGTCATCAAAGCTATTGACAAGTAATCTCCTGTGCACAATCTAACGACGAGATCGAGAGGCACTGGCGGATTAGAAAGTCTCATGCTCAACGATAAATCTCGCACGAGCTCGTAGTCATCCTTGAAATTCGGATGACTAGTATCTATCGTTGTTTCCGTAGGCGTGAGAGGATCGATTAGTTTTGTCACTGCATCACCGTGAAGTAGAATGGCCAGAATAGCTATGCTAGACGATATTTCACTTTTATCTTTGTGTACATAATCCACGCAACATTCGGCAAATTTAACGGGTAGGTCTTTATACCAACGCATGGCCCTGATGAAGCGTTGCACCTGTTTGCAATAGCAGTTCTTCTTGCAGTCTTCTAAGTACATTTTCCAACAATGCAGTATACTTTGTAAGTCTCGTTTCAATAGAGCAAGGGCCGCGCCTGACGTTACTGTCGCGATATTTCCTGAATCAGATGGAAACCAACTGCGATATAGTTCTGGTTCATTTTCTTGTAATAGGAGTTTTGTATGAGTAAACCAACTATGTTCGGAAGATATCCCTTCGCGAATAACATCTATTAGCCAAGGATAATCTCTAATTGTCATTTTTTCTATCTCGATGCGCGAACGTTTACATCTATCGTTGAAATCGTACATTGCTTCGAAAAATCGGCAACATTGTTTTTTTCTTTCTGTGAGATCTTGCAAAGGCTCTTTTTGAATGAGATTTGCGAAAGTTATAAGGCATTGTTTCTCATATTGTGGATATCCTCTGAGTATGTTGAAGCCTGTGTAATAATTATACATTGCGGATTCTTGATAAATATATATTGCGGATTTTTGATAATCTTGCATCATGTCGAGCAAATCTTCAATTGGCATATTATGTGTACATCTGAAAAGTACCATAGTCTCGAGTATCTTCATCGGTATGGATTTATTTTTTATATGAAACAATTGAGCAATTTCAACTACAAGGGAGCCCTGCTTTTTGTTTAAATGAGATACATCATATATTTTGAAAAGACAATCTAACATTCCTCGAAGTACAATATAGCTTTCATTTTTATGTCTATTTAAGAAATATGTTAAGGTATCGGACAATGCATCGTCATCCTCATTAATCTTACAAGCGTAAATCATTTGTTCAATTAAACTAAGCCTATCTTTTTCATTTGCAGTTTTATTTATTGCTTCCTTGATAGCCGGTATCGCTTCGTTAACAGGTAAATAACAAATCCAAGCTATCCCGTAATACCCCGGAGGGCCCGGAATCGCACAAAACATCTTCTTCCCGATTTTAATTCTAGCTTGTTTGATCCGTTCTTCGACAGGTAATAGTCGTAATAAATTTGATGTCACATTCTTCGTCTGGAGAAAATTATCATTGTATTTAGTTTCATACGATGTACGTAGCAGCTCGTATTTCTTATCATGTGGATAATATTCTAAGTAATTGAGCATAGTACACGTCGAGAATTTATACATGTTATTAGGCAATAAACCCGGAAATATTCTTTCCATCAAATGCTCATTGATTTTCCGCAGTGGTACGATGCGGATGTACATACGTGGCTTTTCTATCAGGTGTTGCTTGGCTTTTTTCAGAAATATTTCAGCACACGTGTTGCTCAAAATAATACGCGGTTCATAAGTCTCGTACAATTCCACGAAAGCTTCTAAACGTCTTTTTATTAATTTGGGCAAGAAATACACGTATTTATTGATGCCAATCGCCAAGGGAGTGCGCTTAGTCGTTGAATTTTGTACTTGGGGTTTCAGTAATTTGAGAAAACGCACTACCAAATCAGGATTTTTGTGAAAGAGCTTTTTAACAAATTCGACAGGCAGCACGAATCCCTTCTCCTCGATCGTTTTACAAACAAAATCATCGTCGCAAGCCATGAACAATGGATAAGCGGTTTGAATGCTATAAATAGATGATACTGCCGTGAACATCTGCTGTGCGAAAACCGGATCCTTGCCGGACAATCGATGTGCGAGAGTAATCACGATACGCTTCCTCGTGTTTACGGAAACATAAGGAAAGAGACGTTCACAGAAGTACGCGACGTCGATGATCTCCTTGTGGCTGCCATCGAAAAACCAGGACGCCTTAAAAGCCCGGTTTATTATCGTCAAATCTTCGTTCTTGAGCGCCGACGTTATATCCTCGTGCCTCTTCTTCTTAACGGCAATTTCTACGCGCAGTATAGGCAGCAATTCTGACGGAAGCTGCTCAAGATCCTCGCTATCCTGATGCAAAACCAATCTTTCGATCCAACGCCACTTCTCACCGGCGGTGTTGCCCGGTATCTTTTGAATCGCCTGCAGATATGGCATCTGCAAGTCGCGAGGCATCTCGCAGTCCATTGTGACGCTTAAGGGGTTACAGGACCCTAAAAGAAGTAAAAATTAAGAAAAATTTAAAGAGTTGTAAAAAGTTGTAAATTAATAGGAGTATAAATGTTTTGTTACGTATATTTACTAATTGTAAGTACATTTAACAATATTTTAATATAAAACAATTAGATTTTATGATGCATATTAACATCATTATGCTCATTTCAATTCTGTTCTGCAAACGAATCATATACTTTAACAGTATAACCATTCTAGACTTAAGGAGGGTGGTTGCTCAAATCAAAATGATAAGAATTAGTTCAAATTTATGGAGGATATTCATCTGTGGGTATCTGTCGTCCATACCAAAATTGAAGACAATTGTCTACATGGTTGTCGAGTAATTAATTATTGAATTATTCATTTTTGCTATGTCGCCCGTGTATAGGAGTATATCAAAATGATAAGAATTAGTTAAAATTTATAGAGGATATTCGTCTATGGAAATCTGCCATGCAAAAGTTGAAGACAATTGTCTGCATGGTTGTCGAGTTATTAATTATTAAAGTTATAAATTGTCTGCATGGTTATCGAGTTATTAATTATTGAAGTTATAAACTTCAATAATTAATAACTCGACAACCATGCAGACAATTGTCTTCAATTTTGGCATGGACGACTTATTCCCATAGACGAATATCCTCCATAAATTTGAACTAATTCTTATCTTTTTTTTTTAGCTGATTTGAGCAACCACTTGAAGATAATTGTCTGCATGGTTGTCAAGTAATTAATTATTGAAATTATACTCTTATACATCGGGCGAAACATAATATAATACATAACTTATACATAGCAAAAATATTAAAAGTGCAAGCAACGCGTAAGTACGAGCAATGCGAACACATCTCTAAATTTTCCCCTCTTGCCGCGCCCGCGACGCCTGCCGCTCACAATCAGCGGGACCCTAGTCATCCTCCTTAACAAGAGTGATCTGAAATCAGTTTAATTATACTTTGTTTATTTATTAGGGTTATAGTTAAAACCCTGGTCGGTACCTGGTCGGTTCACAGAGCGATTTGAAAAAAACAATATTTCGCTAAATGGTAGTTACATAAAGTCAAATTTAATCTTTTCACTGAAAAATTCGAGCTTGTAAAATAAATAACTAATGCTTTTAATATTTGCAAAAAGCCTTCGTGAACCGATGCAGACAAGTATGAGAAATATTTGTGTAAAATATGAAATTAATCGAATAAACCGTTCTCAAGTTATCGTGATTACAGTTTTAAAAAATGCTATTCTAAAAAATGGACTCAAGTAATATTGATATTTACTATAAAATTTAATTTTTTATACTAAGATATTGTTAAATGTATTTAATAGACATACGTAACAAAAAATCCATACTCCTATCAGTTTACAACTTTTTACACTTTCCCAAATTTTTTATAATTTTTACTTTTGTCAGAGTCCTGTAACTTCTTAAAGAAAAACAAGCAAACGAAACGAAACAAAAATATTCTATATGTAGGTATATATCTCGTAAATAGCGTGTGAGAATCTTTGCTTTATCCTCTTACGTTATTCGGAATTTTCACTTTCGTTTAAGTAAATCTAAACAAAGATCTTGTTCGTGTATTGTCGTTCGATTAGCGGAAGGTCAAATCGAGCGGAATCGACGCTCGCGGTAAACATCTTGATAACGGAAAATTTTCGCATAGAAAACGCACGTTACGCGATCACTGGGAATTTAGAACATTACCGTTCTCGAAATGCACGATGCGCGACCAAGTCCATGACAAAAACGGAAGACCGTTTCCGTTTTTTAATTCGTCAGTTGCGCGAAAGCTCTGCTCTGTCAGATCTTCGGCCGAACGCGGTACGCAACTTGATATCGTCCGTATGCAATTAATTACAACCGTTACTCGCACAAACTAATAAAATATCACTATACAATCTCATGCACATTTAACCCGCGGCTATAAATTAAATCCCGTCGAATTCCGGTCGATTGCATAATGTTTTGTAATTGTCTCTTCCACGAACTTCGCACCGTGTATGATATCGTGGCCCGCGTTTTTTCCTACCTGTTAACTTTAACCGAAGGATTCACGAAATTAATAATCGATCAGCGATGTGCTTGAACTTGCCAAAGCCAAAGGACTGTACATGACTGTACAACGGCGAAGGAATGACCAGGAGCGACAGCCTCGTGTGAGAAACGCATGCGCCTTGTGTTTCACACGCGAGGCCCGACAACGTGTTTTAAAAGCAGTGATGTATTAACTTAGAATTATAGTACGAAAGTTAGTTGCCCCATTATTAAATGATGTACTGAGCTTGCTTATTTCTTATTTTTCATTTGTCTCTCAGACATGTTATACGACATATACGGCAATGATAATAAGGATAGTGAAACAATGCGTCTCATTGTCAGTTGAATTTAAAGTAAATTTTTTTCCTAAGAAAATATTAACTATGAGAATAAAAATAACAGGTATTATCCATAAAAAACCTTGACAGGAAGTTCTTAGAGTTTAATTCGACGAGGAAGACAATTTTATGTAACAATCAATCAAAAAATTGCTTTTAAATTTAAAAGAGTTGAATATGTGTAGGTATATATTATAAAACTCAAAAAAATAACTGAATAAGCTGCGTGATCTGTGCAGGATATACAAAATAAATACATATATGCCATAATAATAATAGTAAAACGTGCATAATTTAATACAATACTAAATATAACAATATATTTTATTTTTTCTAATTTTATTTCCGCTACGATTTTATAGTTAATTTTATCTTGGGAAATCCTCAGTATTCAGTTAAAATACTTGAAATTCAACGACTATAATAATAGTGTTGCATTATTTACTAGTACTTTTTAAGTTTAATTTGTGAAAAATTTCTTATTTTTAATAAGTCGTAGTTCGAAAAACATTAGTCTCCTTATTTCTACTAACTAAAATTGATCCTGTACTTAAGGGGATCCTGCAGCCGTATGATTTATCGAAGGAAATGTGATTTTTGCACAGCTGCCATTATTTATACGAGCTGTTCGTCTGTGATTGATTGAATTCCCATCCGCGATCCGCAATCTCAATCCGATCCGCGTCCGCGATATGTACTGTCACGGGCTTAAGACGATCGTGAAATAAGATCCGACTAAGAATCCTGGCATATGTATGACATCTTTAGGGCCAGCGCACGTACATTGCCGTAGCGTCTTACGCCACCTTACGTAAGAATCGCCTTACGCGACACGTAAGCCAAACGTACGGCAACGCACATAGAAAAACGTAACGCAACATACCATACGTTACATGCGTTACGTTACGTTTTTCTATGTGCGTTGCCGTAGGTTTGGCTTACGTGTCGCGTAAGGCGATTCTCACGTAAAGTGGCATAAGACGCTACGGCAATGTATGTACAATGGGGAGCAAAAGTGAGTTCCTTTTTCGGTGTAGATGAGCATAGGTAAGTATGTACGTGCGCTGGCCCTTAGGGTGCGTTCCACTTAACGCTCGCAACGCTCATAGAATCATTTCATCCTTGTTGTTTGTCAAATGTTAAACAAGAATCAATGATGCTCACGAGCGTTGTGAGCGTTAAGTGGAACGCACCTTTAATGTTATATGACCAATGTTACCCTCTACGTAATTAAAATATTGAGACCATGGTGTAAATAAGAAAGGTAAACCATTCCGATGGATGCTGATGGATGCACAGTAGATTAAAAGTAGTGAGGAACAGTCAATTACGCTTTGAGCTATTATGCGAAATTCAATATGGCTGCTTACTGAGTTTTGTCGCGTGCTGTCACATTGAATGCGTTGAACGCATTGTGTTAATTATCGTAATTGATTATCGGTTGTTGATCGTGTGCACAATGTGCTGAAAATGCCAGTGTGTTGTGTTAAAAATTGTAAGAACCGAACCGGTCGTAGTAATAGAAAATTACAACGTATTTTTGTTTTATATATGATCCGATTTAAGACTTTGTGTTGTCTGGGAAGTGATAAAATTCCAGGAACATCAGTATCTACAATAATAATTTAATACAAATGTACAATATACAACATAAAAAATATACAATAATAAATTCTACAAATATTAGTTACACACAAACACATTATACAAGTACAATACAAATATGTATATAATAAATTATTATAATAATTATTATTATACCACGTAATTAACTGCAATTGATAAAATGATTACAGTGTACATGTATAAAGAATATTTGTAAATAAGTGAGAATATACAAAAAAATAACAAATGCTATTTTTTTTCTTTTTTTTATATGACTTTTTCAGGAACCCAGATAGTTTATATTACTCCAACTATTGATGAGTTTGGGTTGCTTCAGAAATTTAAAGCTTCAATAATAAGTCTAATAATTGAAACGGAAGCTTTGATTTATATAGCTATGGTTATGTTGCACACAAGTTTTGGCATAAATACCCGGAGTTAGTTCCTACGAAAACCCTTATTCTGACAGATAACTGCCTGTCTTGCATATCTAGAGGAAACTGTATATATCCCTCCAAAAATTTGCAGACAGCGGCCAGTATTATGAACGAAGAATTCCTAAAATTTCTTGGGCGCTTATTTAGTAAAGAAAGTGGTATATTTGATAAGTTAACAAGCATCACGTGTGCAAAAGTTTCTTTTCCCGCGCTTGTGTAACCGCGTGTACGAACCCGCACGTACATACGCCTGCGTCAGATTAATCAAGAAAGGAAACAAAACTGTACCAGAAAAGAAAAAAGAAAACTCAATTAACATATGTGTAACAAACAGTCTGTATAGTTATACGTCGCTTTTGTAATATTTATATTAAATACAACATATTTTTATCCAAATTGCATTAGACACAATCTTATTTCATTTTTGATACTTTTAAACAGCGCGCTGCCTAATAGCTCAAGCTCTGATTGGTCAAGATCTCAGACCTCCGCCATTATGCGCAATGGTTCACCTTCCTTATTACACCATGATTGAGACGATAGTCACATCTTTTACTAGAGTTGTGAATAGTGAACCGTGTAAAGTGAATATATGTAGCGCGGCAACGTTGCAGTCTTCGTCGCCGCGATCTGCAGGCTATATTGTATACATAACCTACGTACAAGTGTGAAATATGAGTGAGCAGCCTCGACATAAGGGACGTTTCGAGACGCAACGAAAAATTGAATGGAAAAACAACATCATCGCCGCAGCCAAGCGAAGGAAATTAACATCTGACGTAAAGCATGTACGTAAAGTCGAAGGTCAGCAAATCGTAAATATCGCGCGAGTTGCGGAGGATTTGTGGTGCGAGCCGTGCAATAAAGCACTTTCGACACATTGATAGTGAAACCATATATGCGGTTTGGCAAACATCTTCAAAGTGCGGTGACCAAATTGCACCATGATAAAAAGAGTCGATACTTGTAATCGGATGCGCCATCAGCGCCATACGCATCAGCTGACACGTGCGACGTTGCCAAGCTGCCGCTCGAGTGCAGCAATCACTTCCGTTTTGTCGAAATAGTCGAAAATTACGTTTTATTATTATATGGTACGGTTAATGAACTCGGGCTTTCGTCAGTATCTTATAAAATATTTATTGTATCGTTTCGTCAATTTTTAGTTTATTCATATAGTTTTGAAATATTGCCATTTTTGCAGGGTAAGCGCTCTAGCCTGCTTGTTTTTCGCTTTAGGGTCTATACCCATCGTGTTAAATTAGCAAAGGGCGCGTTGTTTACGATCACGAGCATATATCTCCGGAACCAAGCGGTTAAAAGATCCTAAACTTTGCAGGCAACCTGTAGGAACCTTAATCTTTCCATTCGTCGCATTTTTACCAGCTTATCTAGATTTGATGAAAATGCAAGAACGCCAAGAACCACCTTAAGGGTCTACAGGATAGGGTTCCTATAAGGGAGTTGGGCGAATACCGTTCCCGGAAGTGTCGCCATTATCCGTTAAACTGTATAAATACAATACGTATACGTTACTTGTATTGTTACGTTCGTTACAATAAAGTTAGAATAGCCTTTTTTATCTTAAGATACATTAAAATTTTATATAGTGGTTACGATAAAGGATTTACAATTTATCATCCTTTAACGGAAAATGGCGACTTCCGCCACATTCGCCCAACTCCCTAATGGCTCCTGCACACAGAACGCGGCAGCGCTTGCCGCGCGGCGGAAGTTAGTGCCACAGCCAACCAAATCTTTTGCCGCGCGGAAAAAGTTAAACTCGATCCAACTTTGATTGGCTAACGCGTGAGCCACGCGTTATTCCCTAGCGTTACCGCGTCCTGTGTGCAGGAGCCATTATACGAACCCTACTACAGGAGTCACGGTGGAGACCTCACGCGGCAAGCCGTAAATTACGATTCGTAAAATTCATTTTACGGCCAAAATAATGAAAAAATTGCGTTCTACCTGTGATATTCATAATCAGCAACATCTCCTTCAAGGAGCTACAGTGATTTTTTGGAAAAATAGCCAAAAAATTCGCATAAGTACAACTCTCCGCGGTTCAGGTGTAGTTATTTCCAAATTCTTAAGGCTCCTGAATACTCGTTGCTTTTATCCTTGTTTGATGACGTCAGAAGCGAGAAAGTAGTGGAAATGACACGTTGAGAATTCTTGCGTGTCATTACTAAATAAAAAGATATTTGCACAAAATAACACTTCAGATCACTTCAGCACACTTCGAAAATACTTTGTGGTTTATACCTTTCCCTTGACAGTTAATAAACAGCCGTAAAATGAATGTAATACGAAACCTAACCATGCAGGCTTATGCGCAGGCGCTGGCAGGCGCATAAGCCTGCCTGTTTTGCATTCATTTTACGGCTGTTTATTAACTGTCAAGGGAAAGGGATAAACCACGAAGTATTTTCGAAGTGTGCTGAAGTGATCTGAAGTGTTATTTTGTGCAAATATCTTTTTATTTAGTAATGACACGCAAGAATTCTCAACGTGTCATTTCACCTCATTTCTCGCTTCTGACGTCATTAAACAAGGATGTAAGCGACGAGGATCCAGAAGCCTTAATTGTATTTATTATAAATTTTTAAGAGCCAAATTGCAAAATCCGGCTCTGTAGCTCCAATTCTAATAATGTAAGGAACACAACAAGACAAAGTTCATGAAAAAATATCAATTTTTCGAGACATAAAACCAAATTTACGAATATCACTAAATCTCGTATTTACGGCCAAAATAATGAGAAAATCGCACTTTAACTGCGATATTCGTGATCAGCAGCATCGTTTTCAAGGAGCTATAGGCGATTTTTGGGATAAATAGTCAAAATAATTTGAATGGTCGTCGTCGCCATAATTATTCATGTTCCATCTTGATTATCTCGTACTGTGACAATATTTGTCAAACCCATTGCAGTGCGTCTGGTGCATTTTTTAAGAAGCAACTCTGCAGGTCGGTAACTCTGCCAATCTAATCACGCGCATGACGATGCAGCCACTTTGAACTTCCAGGTTAGGGATGGACTTCCGGGGTGACTTCCCTGCAGGTAGCATTCGGCTGACCTTTTGTCTAAAAGACATCATTAAGATGTCTTTAAGATGCCAGAAATCTTAAAGATGTCTTTATGATGTCTTTTAGACATTAATTGCTACCTGGGTTTGACCAAACGGAGTTGCATTCATCCGTTCTTTTATTATAAGGTCGTCTCGAGAGTCGAGATGCTGTACGATATTATCTCATTCAGATCAGATTTAAGACAATATATCTTACATACACATATATCTTATATATATATTTACTATAAAATCTAAATACCGCGTTTAATCGGCGATTATCCTGTCGAATACCTGCGATATTCTGTTAATTTCCATAGAATTTTTTTGTTAGACACGCGAAAGAAAATTTAAATGAATCGGCGATTTAATTAACTTGTCAAAAGTATATAAATGTACATACGAACTACGAAATCGCAAATTTTTTGTTGTTTAACATATGGAAAGAAAGATCAGACTAAATTAAAGTTAATCAGCGATTTATATATTAAAAATTAAGTAATTTCTATTCTATTTGTTAACATGCAGACAATTTTACTATTTGCTGTTTGATACGTGCATGGAAAGGACGAATTATACAGTTAAAAATTTTGCCATAAGCAATTACCGCTGATTAACTAATTGCCGATTAAATTAATCCGAAAACCGAAGCAAATTTAAAAAATAATAAAAAAGTCGGAACGATAAACTAGTGCTTATAGGAACTCTACGATAAACAAGAAACAAGCGCCATTGTTTCTGCCTTCGAGAGACCGCTGCTATCTCCTTTTTATTGCTCTTTTTCCCTTTCTTTCTCTTTCTGTCTCTCTTTCTTTCGATGTCGATCACATTTCGAATTGGAACTTCTCGAAAAAAATATCACTACGCGAAAAAAAATCATTTTACGGTTTTGAAATCATGCGACCTAACCTCCGTCAGTCGATTCACAGCTATGGCCGGCTAACGTTCTCTTGCGTTCTCTTCCGTAGGAAAATGGCCAAAATTCAAAATGGCGGTGCACTAGACCCGGTGTTGTTTTGAAAGGTGCGATTCTGCTGACGAGCGAGCAAGACCGCGATCCGAGCACCATGGACATCTCGAGTATGCTCGAGGTACAGGTGAAAGTGGAGGCGGACGTCAAGGAGAACGGTGAGCACGGCGTTTAAGGGGCGCGCGACGGTGCCACACGGCACCCGCTACCCGTAGAGTGATTTTCAACGACCTAACCTACCTACATACTATTCACCCCCGCGGGTTTTTTTTCAGTGACACCACGAACGGATCAGGCGTCCAGCGCAACCGGCACGGCTGCCGCACCGATCTCCCAGGAGGAGAGCAATTTCTACAAGCTCATGTTCGGCAACGGTCAGCTCTCTAGACAAGAATCTACTGAATGCCTTGGCTTCTAACGAGTAGTTCCTAATTTAGTTTATAGTTTAGTCTCGCTCTCTAATTACACTCTAGAGCCCGAGGTTTGTCACGAAGGATACGAATTACACGGGAGGCCAAGACGCTTCTCTCAAAGCAACGAGAATTGTGCGTTGTAATGTAAATGTCTAATTTTGCTTTCAGATATCGCATCTGTACGATTCCGTAGAATTCACTGTACAGCCTGCGACACGCACATCGGTTCCGCCCCGGCTCGGGCCCATAATATGTTCGAGCATCCTGTACTCCGAACGTTACTGTGCGGGGATTGTCGTGATTTTTATGGAGATGGCGATTTTGAACAGGGTAATGATTGTGTATTATACGCTGCATTTGTGTGTATATATAGATACAGGAATCTGTATTTTTTTTTCCTGCATTCTTAGGCGACGACGCTACAGATATGTTCTGCAGATGGTGCGCCAATGGTGGCAATTTATACTGTTGCTCATATTGCAGCAACACATTCTGTTATAAATGTATAAGGAGAAATTTTTCGTCGCTGGTGAGAAAGAAGATCGAAGCGGACGAGAAATGGAAGTGCTTTGTATGCAATCCGAGTGATTTGTATAGCGCGAGGGCAATGTGCTGGGCTCTACTTCAACACATACAAACTGTGACAAGGTATTACAAAGATGTAAATATTACAATAACATATCAATTTTCATTGAATTATATCACTTCATTATGAAAATCGTGCAAACCTTTATGACATTCATATTTGATCCAAATATGAAGGTCATAAATAAATAATAAATTGTAAACCATGCCATTATTTTTACTCTTATTTTTTTTATACATGTTACAATTTGTACTTCTGACAGATTGTACCTGCTAATTTTTATCTTTTATTACCGTTTTAATATTATTACCTTTATTATTTATTTATGACATTTGATCCAAATATGAATGTCATAAATAAATAATAAAGGTAATAATATTAAAATTGTAATAAAAGATAAAAATTAGCAGATACAATCTGTCCAAAGTATAAATTGTAACATATATAAAAAAAATAAGAGTGAAAATAATGGGCGGTTCACAATTTATTTAAAATAGACACATATATGATGTAAATATTCGGTATAAATATTGTTGTTTTTAAGGCTCCTGGGTACTCGCCGCGGTATGTGAGATCGTGACGTCAGAAGCGAGAAATGAGTGGAAATGACACGTTAAAAATTCTTGCATTGAATTTCCAGATAAAAAGATATTTGCTTCAAATAACACTACAGATCACTTCAGCACACTTCAGAAATACTCCGAAAACTATCCGTTTCCCTTGACAGTTAATAAACAGCCGTAAAATGAATGTAATACGCATAAGCCTAACCATGCAGGCTTATGCGCAGGCGCTGGCAGGCCTGCATGGTTAGGCTTCGTATTACATTTATTTTACGGCTGTTTATTAACTGTCAAGGGAAATGGATAGTTTTCGGAGTATTTTTGAAGTGTGCTGAAGTGATCTGTAGTGTTATTTGAAGCAAATATCTTTTATTTGGAAATTCAATGCAAGAATTTTCAATGTATCATTTTTCACTCATTTCTCGCTTCTGACGTCACGATTCCAACATGGCCGCGGCGAGTACCCAGAAGCTTTAAATAAATATTAAATATCAGACAATTTACGCACTAACAACCGCGTTGTTACTTTCATTGTCCATTATAAATAACTTTGTTGGTTTATTATCAAGAGTTCTTTGTTCAAGTTTTTATTCATATTTGATTGACATATTTTAGGATACTTGCGCACGACAAGAAGATGACCCCCCAGGAGGTCGAGGAAAAGATGAATTTGGATGAAACAACGTGTTGTCCGCGCAGAAGTAGACGTAAGCGTCGAAGACTCGAATCTAATTCCGAGGAAGAAGACGAAACATACTCACCTAAATTTAATGGGATACCGAGCGATGTAAAACGTAAACCACTAAAAAGGCATAGAACGTCCAGCCAATCTACTACGAACGGCGTTACGAGAGAAGTGCCCTACAGACCGCCAATTCCCATCAGACCGCGTCCAATATCGTTCCTGAGCGGCCAATCTTTTAATGCTGAATCGAAATCTACGATCAGTCACGAAAATTCAGCCATGAACCTGAAACGTATCGTCCTTCCATCGTCTAGCGTGGTAAAATCGAATACCTCGTTACCATCGAGATTCGATCCTAATGCGTTAGGACAACAGACGCCTTTGTATCGCGCATCTCTTATGAACACTTCGGGGTCTGCCGCTTACATTCAAACTCCTGTCACGGTCAATCCGACGAGAATCATTCTTCCACGGCAACAGCCACAGTTGTATCGATCGCAGCAGGCAAGCTCGTATCAACCACAACAGTCAAGCTCGTATCAACCTCAGCAGGCAAGCTCGTATCAGTCGTCGCAGCCACTTCAATCTTCGCCAAACACAATGGTGTCGATACCTAACCCAGTGGACAATCACGGAAGACCCGTATTTCTTCTTTCAAAGCCAAAAGAACTGAATATAACTCCTAACATAATCGAGCTTGATGACTCGAGTGACTCCGATGATGAACCAAAGGTCGTCACGCAGCAAAATAATTTGACGATCGATCAGGGCATTAGTATGGACGTTAATACTCCGTCCAATACAGTTGTACCTGTTGCTCTCACCTGGGAGAATAGTGATGACGATGTTGTGAGGGAGGAACAACCCTTGAGAGAGGTTCGCGCGTCTGTAGAAAAGAACGTTTCCTTCAGTGAAATGATGTTGCCACATAGCCGAGAACTCGACAAACTTTTAAGTAGCGCGAAGGGAAAAATGTATAATTTATTTGACTTGAACAGTGCAATTGAATGCATTGAAGTGGAGGCCCACAAAAAAATCAAAGATTTCTCCTACAAAATGCGTGACATAGTCTTTCAGTTAGTGAGCATTAACGATAGAATAGTACGCCAATACGCCGTGTGGAGGAGATCTCAGAAGACGGAAACGTCGTCTTTGATCAACGAAAATGCATTAGTGTCTCAAGAAAATGTAGATATTCCTTTAGATATGGTTTGCATCAATGATTCTGACACTGAATCCGAGTGCGAGAAATATGAGAAATATCAGATCAGGAAGCCATCTGATGTAATTAAAGATAATGTTATTAAAGGTTGGTTATCTTGTGAAACGAATTTGCATCATGGTGTTGGTGATGATAATGTGCACTCTGCGGACAAAGCAACTCAAGTGTGTCAACTCATTGTCTCGAGGGATTATGAGAAAGCTATCAGTTATTCTGTATGTACGAAAACCGATCAAAATCCGAAGACGGACGATAGTGCTTCAAATCTACCGGCCGAACCTGACAAGAATTTCGGCAAATATGAGGAACAGTTTATCTTCTATTTGCAGAATATCGAGGATAATGGCATTGAAACAGAAGATATGAAAGAAGCAGGCTCATATGAAATGGTACTTCAAGAAGCGGTAGAAACGAATCCACCATTTATTTCAGAAAATATGGAAGGAGCAGGCTCAGATGAAATGTCACTTCAAAAAGCGGTAGAAACGAATCTACCATTTATTTCAGAAAATATGGAAGGAGCAGGCTCGGATGAAATGCCACTTCAAGAAGCGGTAGAAACGAATCCATTTATTTCAGAAAATATGGAAGGAGCAGGCTCAGATGAAATGTCACTTCAAAAAGCGGTAGAAACGAATCCACCATTTATTTCAAAAAATATGGAAGGAGCAGGCTCAGATAAAATGCCACTTCAAGAAGCGGTAGAAACGAATCCACCATTTATTTCAGAAAATATGGAAGGAGCAGGCTCAGATGAAATGTCACTTCAAGAAGCGGTAGAAACAAATCCACCATTTTTTTCAGAAAATATGGAAGGAGCAGGCTCAGATGAAATGTCACTCCAAGAAGCGTTAGGAATGAATCCATCATTTCTTTCGCATTTGTTCCAAGATACTGATTTATCTCTTGTATCTACTGATCAATCGGAAAATTGCCAAGAAGAAAATGAACCAAATTTGAGTAGCAAATTTGATAGCATTATCTCAGTGACCAAAGATGGCAAAAGTGACACACTGGATAAGAATGATAAAGAAATTGTTAATGATTCCACTACTAACACACAAGAGACGAACATGCAAGTAGATGACGAATTGCAACAAATGGAGTCACAAGAGACTCATCTAGATACGACAGATAGAGAAGCGATAATATCAGATAATAACGAAGCAAACTCAAATAAAAACAATAATATAACAAACATGGAAGTAGTTGCTCCCACGGACTTACTCTCAAATAAGGATTGTACTATTATCGATGATTAATGAAAGGGATTGTATGTTAATGTACTGTTTTTTGTTAAATACTCTTATGATCCAATTGTAATTAATTATTAATAGAAATGCATTTTAATTTGATTAAATTTTGATATTTTTTCGAAAAAGTGCGATAGTTCATCAGTAAATTGTATTATATAAAAGTTGTACATTTTATTCCTAGATTTTAGAGGTCCGATGAAGTAGAAAACATTTGTTTTCAAAAAAGCTTCTTTTCGTGTTTATTTTAAAATATAGATTTCTAATATATTCTGGACATATAAACAACTTTTTCAAGAATTTGCTTCGACAAATACTTTAGAAAATAACATCTCTAAATTGGTATGTAGCTAAGGAATTAGCAATAAATAATAAGATTTTTCTTGGAACTTTATGATTAGATTTAATAATGTGCATAGATTTTTCTAATTTTCTACAAATTTTCATTATTTAGTGATGAAATAAGTTTGATCAGTTTTCTTGATGGTTTATATTTCTGTTGATGTGAATAAAGATTTCGTAGAACATAAATTTACCTGAAGAAATTCCGCAATTAAAAGTTGAGATCATAGTGGAAAATTTGAAAAAATATATAAAATTAAGAAGAAAAAAAATAAATGTTATATGTATATACATTTATTCTTTGATATTTCTGCATTCTCTAATTTTCATTTAAAAACAACTTTATCAATCACTTAAGATTTCTTTACGCCGCCAAATATTTTTTTAAATATTTGGTGGCTTAAAGAAATCTTTCTATCCACAACTTTACATACATTAACTATTCTCATAATTATTAACTGTTAGTATATTCATTTAATAGTTAACTATTAATATTATTATTATATGTTAATAGCAATATATATTATATTTATGATAATATATATTAGTGATTAATATATATAATTAATATTATTATTATCCTTATAACAGTTCATATACGAAATATTTTGTATGAGTAGAGGAAAGTCCCCGATTATGAGATACCACATCTATTTTGTGTGATTGCCGGAAGTCTATGGGCAGAATTGAAAAATATAGTAGGTAATTTTGAAGGGAATTTAATAAGTTTTAAGATGCTAAAATGTAAAATTTAATTTAAACATTGATTTTTCTGAAAATTAGAAAAATGTAAAAAATGAGCTTTCGGCAAAATCGAAAAAGTGTGCTCTTAATATGAGAGACCCCGGGAAATCGCTAATAAAGTGCAAAATACATCATATTGTAATTAGAAAACTTTATTTAAAGTTTCTGAAAGACAAATGTAATGGAGAAGCACATTTGCAACAATTGTAAACACACTTATACCCAATATTGTACCTAATCTGCCCCCTCCACCCTTCCCCCTCAAATCACGGTCAGCACACACTTATAATTTCGTATAAACCTTCCCTTAACGTTAATATAGCATTTTCTCTTATTTTATTACTGTACAATAACTTTCATACTCCAGCAACTCAGGAGTACCCTGAGTATCTCATGTTACGAGCCCCACGCCTTGCGGTTTCGCGATCACTAAATCTAATCTCTACAATTGAGCAACTCAATATATCCCGTATTTTTTTATTAACACGACCTTACTCTATCGCTGCATGCAGAAATCTGCCAAATATTTATTAATTATATAATAAACAAGGTTTAAAGTCTCATATCCACGGCACTTGACAACATCCAATTTCACAATTTATTTCTCTGCAACGACTATACGCACGATTAAACAATGATTTTTACATTAAATGGGTTTTACCTCAAGGGCAATAAGTTTATGGTGGAACTGATAGGGCCTATTAGTTTAGCAGAAACCTCGCTATTAGGAGCCTATCTCATAATAGGGAACTTTACTCTAATATTGATATATCGATTATAAGAATAATCTCGATACAGATGTAGCATCTAGTATACTATTTTTTCACGAGTCAAACATACCGAATTTATTTCTTCTCATATTGCATACACGTAAAATGTACAACAAAAGAAATTAATTTATTAATTACTGTTTTTCTTTAATCCCCAAATAGCACAAAGTTTGGAGTAAAAATAATCATAAAATATCATTTTGTCTGGGAGAAAATACTAGTATTTGTATTTATTTTCCATTAGTAAATAGCAAGAATAAAAGATTTGAATTGACGTTGTTTAAATATGTAGTTTGTATTACGCAAATATGCAATTCATATGAACTTGTACATATATAAGAGCATCGAGCTCTATGTAAAAAAATATATAAATAAAATGTTACGCTTTTTCTTATAGTATGTCATCCCGATGAGTTACATTGCGTAATGAATCGTTGAATGATATTTCTTTATTATTTTTGTCATAAGCGTACATGTAATAAATACGAACACGTCGTATCTCTCATACTTATTCCTAAATACTTGTAATAGCAAATTGTGCGCGTGTGTATACATTAAAAGTTTGCTAGAGGAAAGGAAGAAAAAGTGTACGAAGCAAATAAATTGTTTTATATACATCACACATATACGTTAAACTACTTTATATATAATTTATAAAATATAAGTCTCGCGATTAGGCCATTGTACATATATTCTTTCAGCGGCTATATTTCTTTAGTTGAAATTTTGCTTAGCACTGCCTAAATAAACTTAATATAAACAGTCAGTGCGGTGTAATTTTTTCCTGTAAAATAACGACAATTATAACGACTGTTTCTCTCCAACGTATTTTTATTTCATTTTTCTTGTATACATATATCAACTCACAGAAAAACGTAACATTTGTCCAGTCAAATAGACATCTTATTTTTGTTGATATTTATTCAATTTATATTACATGTGAAGACGCATGTAAGTCTCGCTAAAATAATTTCACCAAAGAAAATTGTCCATCTTTCAATTGTATATACTTCAAGAGATTTACGAACATAGCGATTTTATTAAAAAAAAAAAAAAATTGATAGAAAATTAAATAAGTATTAGACACTTGTAGCTTTTCATGGACGTTTTATACATAAAAAAAGGTTTTCCTATCTCTTTTTTTATTACTACATACACGAAAGATTCACATTATGTTGCGCTGTCGTTGGTACTTACACTTTTACGTTACAAATATAGAAACTGATGATATAGCTCGTAGAACGTACTTGAGCAAGTAGTAGTCTTTTTGTGATAATGGTTCATTTAAATAATAATGTTAAGAAACAAACGATAATGTCTAGTCAGCTTAAATTAACAATTTAACGATAAATGCGATGCAACGCAAAATACACGAGAGCACACATCGTCGGCACTTCGTCGATGATGACATTTATACGTTGCATTGTGGAATCAATTGTTGCAGTGTTGTTCCTAGAACTCTTCATTCGTTCGTACAGATAACTTCTCAGTATCGAAATTGACCCTTTTTGCCCATTCCATTATGGTACACTCTCAGCGGCGTGTAATTTCCATTTCCGTTCATCGCTACATTTGCAAAAAAAAAATTATGAAAACGATAAAAATTATAAACATAGCGCGCGTTCGGGAACAACACAGTTTTCCATGATGCATGCAGAAAAGGGAGGGAATCTTTCGAGGAAATACGCAGAATTGATCTTTTCAGATTTTGATCGATTTCAGTCTATCGTGAAAACCAGAAAAGCCAGTTCTGAAGATTTCCGCGTATATAAGACATTATTAGATAACACGTAAATTACATATGCTTCGAAGAACCTGAAATAGAAAATCTCGCACGTGTTCGATCACTTACTGAGTTCATAATCTCTTATGGCAGCTTGCAAAATCGAAGTCGAAGTTAGAGGAAGTGCGAGGACTTGATTAGTGTATGCGCGTATATTAAAGTACCACTTACCTTGCACGATTGTGGGGGGTTGACGAGGACCATGGATGGTATGTGCATGACATCTCGGCTTCAATAGACCATGATACAACACGAAATACAGGCCGGCAACGATGGCCGCCGCTACCGCCATACAACGATACACAAACCTCAGCGATTGTATGAGGTCCTCGTCGCCAAGATTGATATAAGCACCGACGACGGCTCCGAGACACCGGCCTGTGCGCATCGGACAGAAAAAATCAATAATTCAGTCCTACCTATTCAGTTCAGTTACAACGTACGTTAACTTAGGAACGTACCGACGCAAAAGTGAGCTATCACAGGCAGCGCTTGGGCAGTCACAGTTAAATGACGCGGTACCAAGTGTCTTAGGTAGAGAATGGCAGTAACCCACATTATTCCTAAGGTGAATACTTCTAAAGCTTCCGAGATTAGAGACCACCAAGGGTCAGATACGAAACTCAGTCCGGTGAACCTGGCCAAATATATTAATCGTATCAATTTTTAACATTATTTAGAACGAACGAAAATGGCTAATAAAAACTTAGCGATAAGATCTTCTTTCAGTTAGACTGACGCGATTATCAGATTAGAAAAACTTACCTACCTGATTATGTACACCGTGAAGGCAGTGATGAGAAGATTACTGTGTCCACAGTAATCTACAAGATGCTCGGACTTCCAGAGGAATAGGAACGCAGGCACCGCTCCGACCGTCATAGCGACACCGATGGAAAGTTCATCACCCCCTAGTTTTTGCAGATGCCTATATCAAAGAAAAGGATATAAGTATTCCTAATATCACGAGTGCGATTAAATTACTTTTATAATAACCCGAGAGAGATTATTTTAATAAGCTCTTACAAAGGTAGGTAGCTGTCCATCGCACTCCAAAAGGTTCCCATGACTAGCAGGACGAAGACCAGAGCGACGGTCTCACTGCCGTACCTTTTGACAGCGCTCATCGGCAGCGCCAGCATACCGCTTCTCGTGTGCCACCACCATTCTGGTGGACTGAGCGGCATGCCGTTCGCCGACAGAGCAACGACAGCCGCGAGGATCATCAATGCGGCGTGCAGGACGAGCGGCAGCCAATAAGCCGGTCCGATATCGCTTGTCAGGGTGCTCAGATAACCGGACAGTGGTCCTAGCAGGGCGAAACCAAGGGAACCGAAAGCCAATTGGCGTCCTACGTCGCCACGACCGCACGACGTTTCCCTGGTCGCGATCACCACCGCCGCGTCGATCAAGGCAACGGCAGTCGTCGGGAAAATATCCGCGACCGAGCGCACGAACAGATACATCCAGAACGCCGCTTCCGTCCAATCTCCGGTACGTTGGCATTGGCTTTCCACCAGCACGCCGCCTGAAACGCCGGTATTATCATCATATTATCGCATACCGGCATAAAGGAAGATGTTTCTTCGCTATCAACGTGGATGAAATCGAATAGAGCGAATGAAGGCGATATAGAGCGTTTAGAGTTTCCGAGTTTTCAATCTCAGCAACTACTGCAGCAAAAGCTGCAGTTATGTAAAAGTGTTAGAACGTGATATATTACAGAGGAATTGATTTTAAGAATATTTTTAAATACGCATACTGTGCACTAATCACTCAATTCTTAATTTTAATTAGGAGATTCCGCATAAAACTACCCAGCAAACACCAAGTAATATGTATAACTTACATTGTTGAGTAGGAAATTACAACACATGTAAGTTACATGTTACTTGGTGCTCTTGCTGGGTAGATATTTAAATTCTATATTGGTCGTTACCCGGGAGAGTATAAGCATCGACTAGGTTGCATTCTATGGAGCAACTCTGATTGAACTCGGCCATCTTAACTTCCAGCTCGGGTGGTATGCGACAGGCGAAGTACTCGGCCACGGGATACGCGCACCATTCATCCTCGTTTTCGGGATTCAATGCCTGTCCGAGGCTACCGTTCACTGGTAGCGTGCCGGAGTACTCTGTATAAACGTGACAGACGACATTGTCGTCCTCGTCCTTGTAGCACAGATGTGGCGGTTCATTCTCGATCATGACGTAACGACGAGCTTTTTTCGTCTCGTCACGATTTTTCTGCAGAAATAATAACTTATGTCATATACGTACTTTACAAACTAATAAATGATTTATCGCTGACATATTAAACTTCTCGTTATTACAAAAATATTTATTTGAAATTACTGATAAACAAAATAAAATTATAATTAAAATGTACTATCCTGATTTGTTAATTAATTTGATATTAATCAGCGCAAGATAGGTGATAACGTTACGAATTAATAGTGAGAATACTTAATTAATTGTTCGCTTCACCTTGATTTTACTGTAAGTTTCTCGTATCTTTGTATCTTTAGTTTTACCTGCGCATAGAGTTCATTGTCCAATGGCGCGACGGTGGTCTCGCCACTGCCGTCAAAGAGGTCGGCCTCAGCATCGGCGTTGCTTCGGAACGTCGTCGTGCGCGTCAGTTCTGAATGCCATCGTCGCCAGCCGGTTGGGTAACAGGCGTAGTTGCAGTTTTCCAGCAGCATGGCACCCACACCGCTGTCATCATCGGCCCAGCGATGGCAGCCAAAACGGTCCTCGCATCTCTCTTGTCGCACCTGATACAAGTTGATTTAGTTAGAAAAGAATAGTATTTGAATAGAATTTAAATATTCTATTGATTCTATATCTAATATTCGTAATCATAAATTAAATCTAATATTATCTAATTATTATAAATTAAATCGCATAATTAAAATATTCTGAGATGTTTTTTTTTTTGTTTATCCCTCAATCTTTCTTTTATTACAACTTCATTCCACAGTAAACGTACTATTGCTCCGCGCCGATCGCAGTTGAATTTGAGGCTCGGGCCCTTCCCGCCTGGTAACGCGCGATCCACCGTGGGCACCAGCATCAGCAGCGAGTAGAAGAGCGCCGAGAAGATGCAGGCGACGGCGATCATCACGCGAAGGTAACGACCGGTTGACGATTTATCATTGTTCCTCTGGTGCCCGGCGAGCTTGTCGGCGATCGGTCCCGCTATTAGCGGCCCCAGTATCGCTATCGCTGGCGAGACCATCGACACGAACCTGACGTTCTCGATGCTCAGTCCCACTTTCGTCATGTGCAACGGAAGAAACGGGAAGAGACAGCCGATACCTGATGAGAAGACAATCGTATATTAATTGCGACATTAGAGATCGCTCGAACTAAAGCGACTGTCCAGATATACCTGGATATACCGATCGATGCTCACCTCCGAAAAAGATGAACAGAAGAAACTTGAGCGATATCAGATTCGTGTTGATGAGCTTCCTCTTCGGCAAGTCCTTGTCCAGGTCCATCTTCTCCGTTGACGCCGTCGTGGCCATCGCGAACGAGCAGCCGGTTTCTCTTATTCTTATGAGCGTGTCGGTCGATCAGGACGACCTGGAGTCATCTACTACGCTGACTGGTCGCCTATCTCCATCGCGGTGCGTCCATCCTGCGGATGCGCTTAAGAT
Source organism: Leptothorax acervorum (assembly GCA_035220615.1). NCBI lineage: Eukaryota > Metazoa > Arthropoda > Insecta > Hymenoptera > Formicidae > Leptothorax > Leptothorax acervorum. Next base: position 170,888 of record JASTWQ010000397.1, read on the forward strand.
TACGTTCAAAGGAACAATTACGGATAATAGAGCTATTTATAAATGTTTATGAACAAACACGATGGGGTGAAGAGCGAGCTACTCGTGCTAGCTTATCACAAAAAGCGGCATTTCGACAATTAATTATGTTTAAAAGAAGATCCCGTTTCTACGAACGCTGCACAGAAAAAAAAGAATATTCTTGATTTGAAAATATCTTCAGTTTCAACGTGGAAATCTTGAAATAAGATTATATTGCGTTAAACGAAGAATGAAAAGAAGATTATAGTAATCTGGTTTATATACGAAACAATCTAAGTAGGTATATCTTCTTATAAGAATTTCAACTTCTTATTTCAACTATGTTTTCTTGGTTGAACTATATAAATGATTAATTCAAGCAAGTTTTCTTCGTTCGCAATATAATCTTATTTCAAAGTTTCCACGTTGAAACTGAAGATATTTTCAAATCAAGAATATTTTTTTTTTCTGTGTGTAAATTACAAAAAAAAAAAGAATTTAGACGCAAAGCTGTCAAATATAAAATCGAATTTATCCCATTGCTATGATTGAGACTTAATTGCTCATCCGACACGTTGGCATCTCGGTCAACCGAGGGAGGTCGTCATGCGAATCGGCCACGTGTAATCGGACAGGAAGACCATCGCACCTGCACGCGCGTGCGGGACATCAAAGGCAATCCACGGATGTGATATATCGACGCCACGTGGTTCGTAGCGCGACGACAATGGAATCACTGTACCATATTTGCACCTCGTTGGTACCGCGGTGAATGGTGAACGTGCTTCGGAGGCGAAATGTTCGGTCTATACCGAATCGGTCCCCTGGTGCGACGATGTATGCGAGCTTGTGAAAAAAAGCTTTCTCCTGCCATCTTTATTTTGCAATATGTATATAAAATCCTAATAAATATTTTCCGAAGTGTACAAATAGAAAAAACTTGTTAAAATTGAACATCCAGATAAGATGAAAATATGCGATTATGATGAAAATAATAAAATTGGTGAGGTGTCCGTTAAAACGCATTCCGATTCGTCCTTCGACGAGAATTCGCGCTTATTATTAGATATCATATTGGAAAAATCTTCCTTTTAATTAATAAAAAGGTGGTAATTCAGTCGCGGCGACGAGAAAGATAGTAGGTCGGCAATTAATATTCCACACGCGATGTTTTTTCTCCTCCCAACGTTCGCGATGAAATCGTTTAAAATCGTTTAAAATACGTGATTGTTAAAATTCAACGTCACATCCGTACGGCAAAGTGATTCGGCCGATTCGGTACAGAGGCATTCGTTCCTATCGTGAAGTTCCACGTATCCATGAATGAACGCGTATAGGTATATCTTTGCGCGTGGAGAATTTATGCCAAGGCAAACGCGCCCGTACGATTACGTGGTTGCGCCTTCTCAAGTATTGCCATATCAATCTTCCGATCCAGATGCAACGAATTCGGGGCATTCGAAGCGCATACATGCAGCTCGTATGTCCTGTCCTGTGAGTGTGCGTGCGTACCTGCCGTGACGATCGATTTTCACCGAGCGCGCGCGATATACTTACTAATTATATTATAACAAATTGCTCTGTTTTCCCGCGACAGTGTCACTTTCATTGAAAGCCGATCTCTACAAAGTTGTAAAGCTCCATTTTTAGAGTTTTCATATAATTAATAGAGTATGACCTCGTCCAGTGAATTTAGACACGTGTCGAAAAATGTTGCGGCAATCTTCGAGTTCACTGTTAAATTCGCAGTGTCAATTATATTCAATTTGAACCGTTTTTAACCATTTCTTTAGGTCGCCACTGCTCCTACTCAATATGTCATTAATTTAACTGAAACAATGTTAATTTAAGTAAAACAATGGAATTAAAATAATAAATTTTGATACATGTGGTAGTTAAAAATATGTTATTTAAAATAAAATAATCTTTTCTTCGCCAGTGGTAAATAACAAAAAACGGAATTATTCGACCAAACTGGCAATTTATTAACGAAGTTACAAAACCGACGTTTCGACCATGGTATTTGGTCCTTTTCAAGAATAAACAAAAGAACCCATGATACAGGAAGAACAGACAGTTGAGCCAAGAGAAAAAAGAAAAACGGAAAAGAGAGGAAAAGACCTGTATCAAAGTTGAAATAAGCCGTTCGCGCGCGCGCGGAACATCTTAATAGCTACGAGTTTTTACCGGGAAAATAATATCTACAAGCTAACAAGAACATATTTGGTCAAGTAGATAAAAAGCTCGTAAATAATATTAAAATAATTACATGTCGTCACGCGTCGTCAAAAACTCGTAGTTATTAAGGTGGTTCATGACCCGAACGGCTTATTTCAACTTTGATACAAATATCTTTTCCCGAGTCTTTTCTCTCTTTTCCATTTTCTTTTTTCTCTTGGCTCAACTGCATGTCTGTTCCTCCTGTATCATAGGGTCTTTTGTTTTTAGTTATTCTCGAGAAGGACCAAATACCATGGTCGAAAACGTCGTTTTTGTAATTTCGTTAATGTTATTTAACTCAAGGTATTGGTTTAAATTTCATTCTTTTTAATATTTAACAGTGTCAGATCATGGAAATTTTCTAAGTCCCGCAGGTCAAAAAAATCTTTGCGAAAATCTAGCATTTTCTTAGGAGTTCTTAGCAGCGCCACAAGGTATTATGACTCGATTCGTTTCTCAGTTTTGTCACTCATCGAATTTCTCTTTCATATCTCAAGAACTTTCTTTTCGATTCTCACATTATTTCTCATTCAATATTACTTCCATTCAATGATCGCGTTGCAGGAGAGAAGAGGGGAGCGAGAGCAGTTGAGCGGTCGCAATTTATCTTCGTGTATCCCCATGTCTTTCCGGATTGATTACGTCGCCGTCGTAATTGTCGTCGTGCGTGTACGCGACAAACTCGGTTACGTAGTTTAAGCTACGTGACGTGAGCTATCTCACCGTTCTTTCAGCGCGCGTTTCTCCTCCTACGCCGATTCACAATTAAACGTCCGCCTCCAGCCTCCTCTTCATTCGGGCGATCGGCACCTTCCGCCCTGCAAAATTCCGCGCGGTCAGCAGCCGCGGAAGTGAGGTAACACGGACGAATTTTCAGAGGAACGAACTTCTCGGACTCGTCGGGGGAAATCTTACATCCGAATTAGCCGGAAGTTCCAATCTCGGAATCGTTATCTTTTGATCTTTCACGTACACATGAGAAAAAATATTTAGATCCAAAAAGTATTCATTAGGTGGCTCCTAATCTTACTTAATATAATACACATATTTATCTAATTCTAAGATATTTTATCTAATTAAATAAATAGTGTATTATATTAAGTGAATAAGCTGTTAGGAGCCACCTAATAAATATTTTTTTTATTCAAATATATTTTCTCAGTGTATATGGTGAAAAAAATAGTGATCAACGAACGTTGTTTTAAAACTGAATCTTTATACGTTTGCTTAATTAATTTTGTACTCGTGACTTATTTTATATTCCGTATGGAAGAGGCAGTTTGTTCACACTTGTATGTGTGTGAACGTGTCTTGACGCGCAAACGACAGCATTTTTTCCCGCTCAATCCCGCGAGTTATGGTCACAATTGATTGCAATTGCGAACATTAATTGTCGCGCTTTTATCTAGGGAATCAGTTCGTCGATGTTGAAACGATTGCGAAACGGGCTGAAAGCGGACGGTGCGTGTGTTGCTGGAACAGCGGCATTCCTAACTGGGTTAACGACAGGTTACGGAAGCCTCGGATGGTTTTTGCCCGGTTTTAAAGAGGCAAGTCTGCCGTGCTCGCCCCTCATAAACGTGATTCCGACACGAAAATCCACGCGCCCGTTTCTGCAAACAGTGGCGCGTTATAAAACGGAAACCTGAATTATAATGTCATGTGCGTGACACGCATTAAGCTCCCTTCCGAGAAGCCCACCAGGCTGTTTATCAACATATGTATACCATGTATCGATTACTTGATCTAATCTCATCAACTGGTAGCACAAACTCCGTCCGTTTCGCTTCAACGCCGAGTGGTTTTAATCCTCGGCGCAATTTACGAGGCAATTTGCTGCTAAGAAAAGCTGCGTAAGGATTTCCACGCGTTTTCCATATGCATGATATAATGACTGCCGGCTATAAATAAGTGCGTATAAATGACTGGGCGGGATTCATCTGATCTAACTTTGTACTCAATCCCGCCACTGCAATAAACGGAAGTCATCAAGTATGCATGCAATAATAAAATACGTTCGATATCTTTTCCATTTGATCTAATTATAGATAATTTTTTACGCACTCTAGTATTATGTTTTTATGAGAAATAAACCTTGGATATGTTTATGTTTTATTAATTTTCATTAAATCTTTCTAATATGTAAACAATTTAATTAACGTTTCGATTTTACGAATCAAGACAATCTCGCTTGGAGAAACAGATCTGTTTGGAACTGATGTTCGGCCAACAGGACATTTCGATCGCGATATATCCTGCGCGAGTGTAACACGTCAATTTCGGATCAGTAAGGTGTTCTTTTTTTACGACATTTAGGTGTCCTCCGCAAGACTGTCACGTTGCGTCACCGAGAACAGGTCTCCGGTTACGTCAATATTCAACATCCGTAACGTCGCGAGCCATCGAATATCCCTTGGACATATACGCTCACGGTGCACGCGGTTTTGAAAGTGCTCCATCTAAAAAAGTTCTTACGTGTCTGAAAAAGCTAACGGTGTACCTCATCAGTCAAATTAAAATTCTGATTGTTTCCTGGGAACGCGAACGCGATGCATGGGCGATCGTGAAAATTGCCGTTCCAAAAAACCGCGTATCCCCGCAGAGAATTTTCTTTGATTCTTTCTTCATTAAACACGAAGGATATTTAGCATTTAGTGCCGCAAGTTTTATATTTATTAAAGTGTATTTATATGTCGATAACGATGAGAGCCAATTGCGCATCTTGTTTCACGGATTGAACGCGGATGGATGTAATTTGGACGGACGGCTTCTCCAGGATGCATCAACTGTCCAAATCGAGAAGTACTTTTCTCCGATGGGAAGTGAAAGATCCCCTCTTCCCTCTCGAGCGAAAAAGAGCAGTCGCCTCCTTCTCAGCGGGCTATTATCCAGCCTCACACGAGATCCTGGACAATAGATATTCGTTCCTTCCTCATTTTCTTGATTCCGATAATGGAACGGTCTTAGGTACTCCCGCAACGTAAAAAAAAAAGAATGAAAAAAAAATCGTAATTCGCTCTTCTCGTAGGCGGGAAGAAGAGTTTCCTCTTCAACGGCCCGAGCCCTCGAGAAAGCGGCGATTAAACCTTTCCAAAAGCATGCAGTTCGCGTGTGCATACGAGATCGAACATGCTTCGATTCTCTAAATATAGCCTGTTTTATTACGGCACACGGTTCAATTGCGCGCCACGTGCTACACGACTAAATGAGGCGTGAGAAATTGACGCGTAACACCGTTGTTCGGCAACCGCCTCAAAAGAACGCAGCAAGCACTTTGCAGATATACCAAGTATTACAAGCATAATATTTTCTTGGTTTTTTTCTGATAAATATAAAGGGTATGGAAAATCTGGGATAAAACTTGAATTTCTTTTATGTCCATTTATCAATGTACATTAATTTTAATCTCGCTTTGATTCACTTTTTATCTTTTTCTAACTCTTAGAACTAAAAGATGAAAAGTGAATCAAAGCAAGATTAAAATTAACCTGCACTTGTAGAAATGACATTAATGCCCGTTTCTACCAACGTCGGTAACTTTAACCTTAGGTTAACTCAACTCTTTGTCTCTTTCTAACTGTCACCATTAGAAAGAGACGAAGAGTGAGTTAACCTAAGGTTTAAGTTAACCGACGCTGGTAGAAACGGGCATAAGGGCCAGTTTTTCAATAGTCGTTTAAACTGAAGTTTAGCTAAACTCACTCGTCGGCTTTTTCTAAAAGGATTAGTTAGAAATAGACGAGAGAGTGAGTTAAACTAATTGTAAGATAAAAATTAAGCGACTTGTATGAAAAAAATTGGCCCTTACACTGAGAAAAAATATTTGGATCCAAAAAATATTTATTAGGTGGCTTTTAACAGCTCATTTACTTAATATAATACAATATTTATTTAGAGAATTAGATAAAAATCTACAATAGATATTTTATCTATTCTTATAACTAAATATGTATATTATATTAAGTAAATAAGCTGTTAGAAGCCACCTAATAAATATTTTTCTGGATCCAAATATTTTTCTCAATGTGGTATTAGAGTTACAAGACAACCAGAGAGAGTGATTACTTGACTAGTTCGCCAAATTCTGGAACCCCGAGGTACCAGCAACGCCCGCTGAGGAATCGATCGTAACATTGACCCTGTCACGAGATAAGGCCCACGAACGGGTGTTCTCTGCAGATTATCTTCTATATATGTTATTTCCTGCCGCGGCTATCGCTGTTTACCGTGCATCGCGGTACAAAACAATTCGCGCCGCCGTCTAACGCGCTTCTCGGGTCGCCGCGCCGCGCGGCACGCAACCGCGTCCGCACGGCTATTATCCTTATTACAAGGAACGCGCCGTGTCATCGTGCGCGTGTACGGCCTCTCACCATTCTCGCGGATTAATCTAACGTGCGACCGCGAAATTGGGTTAATGAAATCGTGGAGGGAGAGGGAGGGAATGCCGGCGTGCGCTCACCCGCGATGACCGCGCCTTTCCGCGGACGT
>JASTWQ010000398.1:0-177814 GCA_035220615.1 Leptothorax acervorum
AATTACCCTATTAAGCACGGCCTATAAGATCTACGCGGCGGTGCTGGCGGAGAGATTGATGAAGGAGGTGGTGGAGAAGCAGATTCTTCCGGAGACCCAGGCTGGCTTCCGGAAGGGAAGAGGTGTAATGGATAACATCTTCATCCTGAACCACCTGGTCGACAGGGAGCTGAATGGAGCAGGAAGGAAGGTGAATGCCTTCTTTATTGATTTAAAGGCGGCCTTTGACAGGGTGGACAGGAGTGTGTTATGGAGGGTGATGGAAGAGAGAGGGGTAAAGAGAGGTCTAACGGAGAGAGTGAAGCAGATCTACCAGGAGACTCGTAACAGGGTCAGGGTGGAGGACAGGGAGTCAAGCTCTTTTTGGACGACAAAGGGGGTGAGACAAGGCTGTCCTTTGAGCCCGCTGCTGTTCTCCATCTTTATATCGGATCTGGAGGAGGAGATGGCCAGGGGGTTGGTAGGAGGCATGAGAATTGGACAGGGGAGGATTTGGACACTGGCCTACGCAGATGACGTCGTTCTGCTGGCTAGAGAAGAGGAGGCGCTGGAGGAGATGATTAAAAGGCTGGAGAAGTACTTGGAGAAAAAGAGGCTGGAATTAAATGTGGGAAAATCAAAGATACTGAAGTTCAGAAGGGGAGGAGGTGTGGCAAGAGAGAAAGACTGGTACTGGAAAGGCCGGAAGATTCAGGAGGTAAAGGAGTTTGAATACTTGGGCTTCATATTGCAGAGAAACGGAGGGCATACAAAACACATTAGGGAGAGGGTAAAAAGGGCAACGGTAGTGATGAAGAAGACATGGAGCTTGGGGGAAAGGAAGTTTGCCAACGATTGGGGGAGGAGGATGATGTTGTTCGATAGTTTAGTAGGAAGCGTGATGGTATATGGGGCAGAAGTATGGGGTTGGTTAGAGCATAGTAACGTGGAAGGGGTGGAGGCATCTGAAATGGTCACTGGGCCTGGAGAGATGCACTCCAGGTTATGTGGTCTTGGAGGAGACCAAGAGGGACAAGATGAGGATAAGGACGGCCAAGCTGGCGGTGAACTTTGAAGAAAAGGCAAGACATGGACATGGACGGAGAAGATGGGTGGAGGAATGTATTAAGGAAAGGGAGGGAAGAGGAACATTGACAAGAGGGATGTCGGAGAAAGAGGAATACTTAAGCAGGTGTGGTGTACAAGAGATGGATCTGGAACAATGGAGAGAACAGGGAAGGTGTGTGGCAGAAGAGCTAAGTAGGAAAGATAGAGGGCTTCAAATGGAAGAGCAAAAGATACTAATTGAAGCGGCCAGATATAACAAACGATACAGGACGATCAAGGTGGCAGGGCTCCCAGAACACTTGAGGAGGAAAGGGGAGAGTGGTAGTCATAAAAGGAGGGCAAGGGCTAGATGTAGGAATGAAGAGTTAGGAAATAGGTACTGGTTGCGAGAGGAGGAAAGGAATTGTAACATATGTGGCAGGGAAAAGGGTACTCTGGAACATCTGATGGAACGGTGCGTATGGAAGAGTTCTAGCAGCGTGGTGATGGATGATATAATAGGCGAGAAGGAGACAGAAGGAGGTTACAGATGGCTTAGGGAGTGGGAGGATAAAAGGAAAAAAGAAAGTAGGAACAGAAGGGTTGCTCAAAACCGCGTAGGACAGGGGGTTAGGTTAGGTCGGAGGAGTGTTAGTGTGTGTGTGTAGGGGTCCCCTGTAAGGTGTGGCAAACAGTCTGGCAAGACTGATGCCAAACCTGGGAGGGGCGAGCGGCCGTGCTCGCCGACTCTACGCCGCGACGGTGCACGCCGTGGCACTCTACGGCGCCCCAGTGTGGGCGTCAGCGGTGGAGGCTTCCGGGCGCAAAGGGAATGCTATCAGGGCGCAGTTGCGCCGAGCACAGCGCCCGGTGGCATTGAGAGTGTCACGTGCGTATCGCACTGTCTCGCATGCGGCGGCAACGACCCTGTCCGGGCTTCCCCCCATGGAGCTCGCAGCCAGACATCACACCGATATCTACCGGAGTATCAGGGAGCTGCGGGCTCGGGGGGTCGTGATAACTGACAGGGTGCGTCAGGCTGTGAGGCTCCAAGCAAAGACGGTCCTCATCGAGAGATGGGGCGAATATCTCGCCGACCCGGCCCTAGCCGGGCGGAGGACCGTTGATGCCGTCCGACCCTATCTGGCAGAATGGCTGGATAGTCGGGGATACGGGCTGTCATATCATGCGACGCAGGTGCTCACCGGACACGGGTGCTTCGGTGAGTACCTGTGTCGCATTGGAAAGGAAGCCACCACGCAGTGCCACCACTGTGACGAAGCGAGGGACTCGGCGCAGCACACGCTGGAGCACTGTCCAGCGTGGGCTGAGCAGCGCCGAGTCCTCATGGCGGAGGTCGGTAACGACCTTTCCCTCCCGGCTGTTGTGGCGGCCATAGTCGGGAGGGAAGACAAGTGGAAGGCGTTCCTCTCCTTCTGCGGTCGAGTAATGACCGCGAAGGAGGACGCCGAGAGGATTCGCCGTGGGGAGCGGGCTGCTCCCGCGGCGGGTCCTCCATAGAGTCCAGCGGGCCAAGCTGGTCCGTTCCCCCCAACAACACCTTGGGGGGCACTACTGCCTTAGGCAGTAGGAGTGGTGCTGCACCTCCGGGCGTCTCCCTCCGACGGGGGAGGCGTTCGGGGGATGGGTGGTCGATGACCTGGCGGGCACCGGGCATCGACCGATACTCCCAACAACAGCGGGAGGGGTGGCGGGGTGGATGGTGTCCACACTCCGTCACACATACGATAGGTAGGCTCGGTAGGGCCACAGAGCCCCTATAAAGGCTCAGCGATAGGGAGCCAAATCTGGCTCACGCATTGGGGGGCGTTCCGGACGCATAATAACTGTTCCCGGGCGCCCCCCTATACGATGCAGAGAAGGACACCCGTGGAGTTTTAGTGGGTAGGATGCGGTGAGTGCAGGGTTTATTGCCCGGCTCCCGTAGAATCCCACACTCCCCTCGCTTCCTTGCCCGAGGAGCGGGGGGGTCTTCCCCCTCCCAACACCAGAGGGGGTCGCCGGGCCACATACCGGGCCTCGACCCGGAAACCCAGCGATTGAAGATTTCTCCACGTAAAAAAAAAAAAAAAAAAAAAAAAGGTCCCCTGTAAGAAAGTCCAACCAAGTCCCCGCAAAGGGGAGGGAGGGCTCAGTATGTGGTCACCTATGGCCAGGTCGGGTAGAGTAGGTGAAGTTTTGGTAAAGGGTTGGGTACGTCCCTACAAAACGCCATTTCTGTAATTCTGTGGAATTGGAAATAAATTATACTACTACTATAAACAATTATAACATTACAAAATAAACATGTTTTATTAAAATTAATACATTTTTCTTGTAAAAAAAACTTGGCGCTGCTAGACCTCGAAATATAATAAAGTACTATAATTTTAACTGAATAAGGACAACGATAAAAATAATTCAAGGAAGAATGCAATCGGAGTAATAATAATAATTATCAGCGTGTGTATGTGCGAGCGAGTGATACGGGCAGTAACGGCGAGTGATGCGACTAATAATTAAGTATAGGATAAGTTTAAATGTTTTAAGGCGTGCGTTAAATATTGTGAAAACGATTAGAATTAAGTATAGGATAATTTAACGTTTGTAAGGTGTCCGTTATATATTGTAAAATAATTAGAATTAAGTATAGGATAAGTATAGGATAAGTTTAATATATTGTAAAACAATTAGAATTAAGTATAGGATAAGTTTACATTTGAGGCGTGCGTTGTCACAGCGATTATGCAAAGTAGGTTTAAGATTACGTTTCTGTAGTATATAAGTTTCATTGTAAAAAAAGCTTCTTGTAATTTTAATTTTTATCTAATGTAACTCGACCTAGTACTTTATTATATTTCGAGGTCTAGCAGCGCCAAGTTTTTTTTACAAGAAAAATGTATTAATTTTAATAAAACATGTTTATTTTGTAATGTTATAATTGTTTATAACTCTCAGACCTCTGTCTGTAATTGTTTGTAATTAAATGTTTTATTTTATTGAAAAATACATATATAAACTTGTAAACTTTGTATTGTTTAAGTACCTTTTATTCCCTTGTTGAATTAAAAAATTTTTTATTTTATGAAATTGTTATATCCACTAAAAAATACAAATATAAACTTTGTGTTTAAATATCTTATATTTCCTTGTTGGATTTAAATAAAAGATTTTAATTTTATAAAATTGTTATTATACATTGTTTTTCTAATTGACACAATGTAAAGATTTTTCATCAAAGTAGTGCAACAATTATTTTTTAAGACAATATATATATTCTTTTTTTATAATTGGCGAAATTTACAGATATCATTTCTTTTTTTTTATAGATAATTACTTGGATTGAATAAAAGGTAACACAATTTTGTGATGTGCCACTTGGGTTGTATTTTTTTGTAAATAAAGATATTACTTGGATTTTTTCGAGGTACAAATATATTACTTTGATTTTTTCGAGGTAAAGATATTACTTGGATTTTTTCGAGGTACAAATATATTACTCAGATTTTTTCGAGGTACACCACGCGTGCTTGGCGTCTTTTTTTTACCTTTTTGTAAAAGGTAATTTTGTACGGATATCATGCCTTTTTGTAATATTACGCATCTTATATGAACAGTATATCTTATTTTTCGAGGTATAAAGGTATTACGTATACCACCCGTTACTTAACTTTTTTCGAGGTACAAAGATAATTACGTGTACCACGTGTACTTAGGTTTTTTTGAGGTACAAATATATTACTTTGATTTTTTCAAGGTTTTATAATAACATATTATAATTCAATATCTTGTAAGTCTAAAAATTAAATTTATTAATAACCAACACTACATTGCATCTCCTTCGAAGATGATGCTTACAAAAAATAATTTTCATGTTCTTATCATATTACTTGAGGTATTTTTAGCACATAACTTTTCTCTGCATATGTCTTTAATAATAATACACATTAACATGTTACGAATATACTGTATCAATCTCACAGGAACATTATCATATATAAAAAATAAAATAGATATTATATTAAAAAACATAATATATAAAGCATGTAAATATATGTATATATTATATAGACGAAATATATGTTTAATACAAAAACGGAACGTGTATTTTAGATTACTCAGTGAAACAATACTTCTTTTTAGCTGGCGGCCTATTATCTTCATTGTCATCCAAATTTTATCTCTTTTTACTCGAAGTACCTCTAGATGTCATCCAGAAATATGAGATTATATACATATACATACGTTGCATATAAATAATGTTTGACACGATTTTGGCGGATAAATTGGCTAGGAAAAGTTATTTCTTTACGATTTACACAGTTAATTGCAACTCTCAACGCACAAACACTCCTATTTTTTATTAAAATTACCACCAAGCCTCTATCTTAATTTTGGACTTTGCTTTCTTGCACTTACAATTGCACCATGTTCCTATTAACAGACAGCTGGTCATAAATAGGAGGAATCGATAGAAATGGCTTGGCACAATATAGAAAGATATTCATTAAGCAATATAGGAGTTAAATTGTCGCGTTATAAACATCAACTGTACATAGCTCCTTTTACCAATCTATTATTATATCTTTTAATAATCTTATTTAATAAATGTGTTTTTTTTCACATTTAATCATTTTTAATATAGTAATATTATATTATAAATATGTGTGTATATATGCATATGTAGGACATTCCGGAAAAAGATGAATTAGCAGTGCCATAAGACAATTTTCTCTTACAATTAGCGGAAATTTAATAAAAATTTTATTAATGAGTTAGTTAAAATTAAGAACTAAAAATAACAAATGCACAATTAGGTAATAAAGAATTGCTCAATTCCAATTTTTATTACAAATACACCATTTTAATATTGTAATATATATGAGACTATAAATAATTTTGTATTCTTCTTTTCCTTTGTTATCAACTATCTAGATTGTTTGGAATGTTCTAAAAATGTTTAGTGGATTTTAATGAATATTTGTTCCATGAATATATATGTACGTGAGCACGTGTGATTATTAAAAAAGAGAAAAATAGTTTATTGATAGCCAAAATAAAAAGACAATGCAGAAAGTTATAGGTACGCGAATTTTAAGACATATATTATTGGAAATTATAACAAAGTTTTAAATATAATTGTTATTATCATTATAAGGTTCTTACATCGATCAGCACAGAAAATCTGCAGTTTGCGTTATGCATAGATTTTCAGAACTGGCAATAACATTGGATAACGATAACCACAATGATACACGCATACACATGCAAGCACGTTTACTCACTCGTGTTATTGTTTTCTCTCACAAACTTCACTTAAATACACTTAACTTTACTCTTTTTACTCACATACTTAAATATGTGCAATTATTATTAACAATACACAATGAGTCACTTACTATGTTTACGCAAGCGTTACTTCTGTAGTAAGTTACTCAAATTATCGTTACGATAATTCACTCTGCGTAAATGATAATTTGAGTAACTTACTACAGAAGTAACGCTTGCGTAAACATAGTAAGTGACTCATTGTGTATTGTTAATAATAATTGCACATTTTAAGTATTTGAGTAAAAAGAGTAAAGTTAAGTGTATTTAAGTGAAGTTTGTGAGAGAAAACAATAACACGAGTGAGTGAACGTGCTTGCATGTGTGTGCGTGTATCATTGTGGTTATCACCCTGTATATCTTTACTAGGATATCCTTTACATATATACAGAGCGTTACAGAAGTTAAGTTAAGCATACTACAGCAGAAATTTACAAAAATTAAATAATAAAAGCAATAGTTTTTTTAAATACAAAATTGAACACATAGTTTGAAATTTGCCAATTTGGTCAAATTATAAGTTAACATTCATATGATGTATTAATGATTTCTCGAATCCTAGCAGCATATTTTATTTAATGTCAGTAATACGAATGCAAAGTACTATCTAATTATTTTAGCCAAATTTCAAGCTTATGCTTAAAAATTTACTGCTTAGAATAATAAAAGCTACGTAAATTTTCATTACTTAATTTTTCGCTTTCTGTTGCAGCGTTTTTACACTTAATTTTGCTACACTTTGTACATACATATACACATACATATTGATATTTATGTAGTAAATAAAAATCTTAAGCCCGAGGCAATAATTCTATACAAATACACTGATTTCTTTAGTAGATTGAAGTACTTGACAACAGTTCCCTTTTAACAAACGCACAGTCACACTTACTGTCATTGAGCTCAAGTCGTTACAACAATGCTCTTTCCGTTTTACTACATAAACGATAATATTCGTCAGGATGATTTCTTTGCGATATGGACCACCCATCAATATACTTAATAACTACTGCTATAATAAGTATTATATGGTATTATACAACAAAGATGGTTCAGGACTTTTAGACTCAGTTGTACAAAGAATGACGTTATGTAATTAAAGGGCGCTTTTTAAAAGGAACACTATTCTGTATAAGAATTAAAAGCTAGAATATATTTGTAGAAAAGAAAAAAACATGTTTACTAATTAAATACGAAAAATATTTTTATCATGTTTTATGAATTTATATATATTTAAGACCGCAATATTATATGAATTAAATATTAGCCAATGTAAATTTATCTGTTTTAAATGGTGAAAAAAGTTTATATGTGCTGACTTCATATATTTTACTTTTCTCAATCAATTCCATTATCTTATTTGAATCTTTTCGTGGTAGACCTCGAAATTCCTTAGTATTCCTAATCTCTTTTATATGAAATTTAATAAAAGTCGCCGAATGTGTTTCTAAAAATTTTGCATTAAACGAAAACGCAAGCTGTATAAGTTCCACAGCATTGTTAACCGTAATACAGTGTAGCAAATAATGTTCACACGTTAATTTTAAAGTTTGTACATCATACTTATCCGCTGCTATTAATAAATCTTTAAGCATGTCATAATCACATCGTTTTGACGAGCCAGTTATAATATATAGTAAAATCTGTTCAAAAGTGTGTAAATCATTATTTTTTGTTAATTCGTTTGTCATATCTATATCCTTTCTATGTATAAACCAGATATCCTTAAAGTAACTACTGTTGGTGGCGCACAACGATCTTTTTGATACAACATATTGTTTTTCTCCTACTATAAATTTTATTAATTCCTCATCCTTAGACGGAAACTCATCAAAGGTCGAGTGTTCAGAATATCCCACATCTTTTGAAATTTCGGTTGAAGATGGTAGTAAATTCATACATATAGTTCTATTTATCACATTACGAAAAATTTCAAACTTGCAATGTACTACAAGCGTATTTCCAAGTCTTAACATAAACCTCTTTGACAAGATTTCAATTAACAATGTCATATTTGATATACGACCTGATATGGTTTTTGATACTTTGTCAGACAACCGCATTGCGGTAGTAGTACATGAACCATCAAATGAATTATTAGTAAGAATATAAAATTTTATTGCATTTATCTGCGAACTTTCTTGACGTGAAACATTCATTAGAATCTCGCATTGACCTATTTCTAGGAACGACGGAAACGTTATTGTATTTTTGATCTCACTAAAACGCATAAATCGATCAATTTTCCATGTATGGTCATGTGTAGTCGATTCAAAAAGTGTTTGAAAATAGCTCTTGGTAGACGATAAAAATGGTGAGGATGCTGTCCGTTCCTTTTCCAGGGTATTCTCACAATCAGTCGAGATATTCTCAACTTCTTTGTCATAAATCTGAAAATAATTAACTTACTTATAAATGATGAAAAGGGCCAACATATCGAAATGTTCTAACAGTTTCTATGTTTATAATTTTACGTAGTAAAACACCAACAGCGATAATTACCGCGTTAGATGGTGTTGGTATTTTTTGAGAAAATTCGTATACGCATTCGCTTAAAATTGATGTATGTTCTAAAGACGCTGACATTAAAACTCTGAAACCCTTAGGTGATGTAATCTATTAAACATAAAACACATATCACACAATTAAAATTAAACACAAAAATTTTATTTTAATTTAATAAATTTATACATAGAGGGAGAACTATATATTCTTACACATATATAATTATCTTGGCGTGTTGTAATTCATTAATCAATGCAAATATTATACTTTTGATATGTTCATCATTACATAATAAATAAATCATAAATAAAAAATGCTTACATGGAAAGTATTTCCGTTATTCTCGCGGCACAACATTTTTCCTAATAAATTTCTCGGTGTTTGCACAGACTACACATTGATTAAGTTTCACATGTGTATAATAATGTCCAACCTCTCCCAATGCTCGGCCAGATGGCTCGAAATTTAATCTCACTGTATATGGATCTGTATCCACAAGTTTTCTTAAATTCTTCGTAATATACCACTCTGCTTTCTTGCGATCGCATGTACACAATATATCTCCATCAGGCGCTTGTAAATAACAATTATTGTTTCGTGCTCGGCCGAGGTAACCTTGGGACACGAAATTGAATGCCGGGACCATCCTGACAAGGGCGCGAGGCAAGGTCCGAGAGGATTCGCGAGGAGGGGAGAGAGATGACACGCGCACTTTTGGTTTTTATTCACGAGCACAATTTATTCACACAAACGTTTACAACTTGTTTCGCACTCGCGCGACCGAGCAGGCTGAGCATCTGCGGAGATGTCGGAACGGAAATCTTGCGTCACTCGGATTCTCTGCGATGGCTCGCGACGCGGAGATCTTGAAGAGCGATTGGTTACCGCCCTCGCGATCGGAGATCTTGAACGCGACCGACGGATATCTTGCGCGCGACGCAGATGAGCGACCGCGAACGCGTTGCCTCGCGAGATGCTCAGGCGCCCTTATAGTCACTCGAAACGCGATAGCGGGTACGAGTTTTACATGAAACGTAACTTAAATGTACGAGACGCGGTAATTCCGCGTTAACGATGAGAACGGCGCGGCACGACAAGATGGCCGCGAGCGGGCTCGATATCGGGATCGACCGCCCGCTTCGGTTGAATAGAGAAATGCTCCGCGGAGCTTTCGCCGGTTTCTCGCAACGATCGGAAGGATGCACTCGCGAAAAACCGGGTGAATCGTGTGACGGTATCGACGTCGACACGGTTCTTTCTCGGAAGATCACGCTACCGCGCACGGTGTAAATGCGTGATCCGTCACAATGATTCGCCACTTCGAATCTCTAGCGAACGGAAAACTCGGGAATGATACGTTTCGCGCGACGACCAATCGAGCGGGTGCAGATCGCGACGAAACTTGTGTGCACGAGGCAACCCTTTGCACGGGTGCTCGATGCGTAACCAATTTCCCGGAATTCGCGCGATGACCAATCGATTGGGTGCTTACGCGACGAAGACCGGCTCGCTCTTCCCTTCACGTGAACGGAAAAAGCGATATGAGATGTTTCACGCGGCGACCAATCGAGCGGGTGCGGCTCGCGATGAAACTTAACGAACGCCGCGCAATTACTTTCGAGAACACTCCCGATGTTATAATTGTCGCAAACGGCCGGCTCGACTTTTCTCTTAGAGAGACCGAACAGAAGAGAGCGCGGATCGATCATGATCGTCCTTCGTCCCGATAGGAGACCCTCGACAGGGGTCGTTGAGCTCGCGAAGGACGAATCATCATCGATCCACGATGTAACGCGTTGCGCGGTATACATAAATTAGGAAACGCGTGCGCGGTTTGCAACCGCGAGGTCGGAATAATAGGCGCGACAACCGGGTGATTCCGGGCGAGCTTGGGTCGAGCCCGAGGGTTGTTTGTGCTCGCGCCAGGGCCGTTTGCTGTCGCTACAGCGCCCATTATACCGACTTTATCGAATCCTAAACATACCGCCCGCCTCGAAGCTTTAGTTTCGAAATTTTCTTACTCCATCAAAGAGAGCCCTGTGTATGACGAGATTCGAGGAGGTCGATATGTGGACACAATGAATCTTATGAACTAATCGAACGCAAACTTACATAACTATCACATAACTTTATTTACAACGCTTTACTTAATTACGCTGTACAATACTTACATTATTTATGCGGGGGAGTATTGCACGGACCGCCCGCCGTGACGAACCGATGAGGGACGCGGAAGCTGAAGAGAATTCGAATCGTTGTCGGAAGTCTCGTCAGAAGGCGTCTCACAGTCAATCGGGAGCAAACATAGTTTCACGATAGGACGGGTATACTCAGACGTCGCGGTTTTGACAGTTACTACACGAATCAATCCATCGGAGCCGGCGCGGCACTGAGTGATTCGGCCGAGCTCCCATTTACAAGGAGGCAATGTGGCGTTCCGCAATAAAACAAGTTGCCCCATTCTCACGGGCGTTTTCAATTTTTGCCATTTAATACGTTGTTGCAACGTGTTTACGTAATCGGTTTGCCACAATTTCCAGAAGCGCTCGGTCGAATGACGAACGCGCTGCCACCGCGACAGCCGATTTTCTTGTAAATTTAACAAAGAAGGCTCCGGATTGACCGTGATCGCAGATCCGATTAAAAAATGTCCGGGCGTTAAGACTTCGTAGCCATCTAATGTGTCTTTCAACGGTGCGAGGGGACGCGAATTAAGACACGCTTCAATTCTACACAATAAAGTCGTTAGCTCTTCAAATGTGAGCGTGTGATCTTTGAGTACCCGGCGGAGATGATGTTTAACGCTACGGACCCCTGCTTCCCATAAACTACCGAAATGTGGCGCGGACGGGGGAATGAAATGTTACTTGACATTATCGGACGCGGTAGCGTTGAGAAAATTCGGATCGTTAACTGCGGCTCGATATGCTTTAGACAACTCTTTATCGGCTCCGACGAACGTTGTTCCGTTATCGGAGTACATTGATTCCGGCAATCCTCGATGAGCGCAAAACCGGGAGAAAGCATCTAAGAATGCGGACGTGGAATAATTTCCGACCAACTCTAAGTGTATCGCGCGGGTCGCGAGACAGACGAATAGCGCGATATACGCTTTTCTCGAGATAATTCCGCGGCCACCGGAAGCTCGAACTTGTACGGGTCCCGCGTAATCGAGACCCCAATGTAAGAAACTGCGAGATGGCGGAGACACTCGCAGCGTAGGAAGATCTCCCATGAGCTGTTGAGGCAGGACTGCATTTTCACGCGTGCAGATTACGCATTTATGTATCACAGATCGGACCAAGCTCCGAGCTCGTAAGATCCAGAAAGCTTGTCGTAACGTTGCGAGCGTTAGCTGCGTGCCTGCGTGAAGCGCTCTCGAATGAGCTTGCCGAATGATTAGAGTTACTAACGGATGCGACGCGAGTAATATTGGATGCTTGGCGTTGAATGAGATCGGAGCGTTTTTTAAGCGTCCTCCGACTCTGAGCAGTCCTTCGTTATCTACAAATGGATTTAACGACAAAAGCGGACTTTTCGAGCTTAATTGTTTATTATTGGTCAGCGCGGTAAGTTCGTCGGGAAATAGCTCGGATTGAATCGTCTTGAGCCAGAATGTGCGAGCGCGACGACAATCTTGGGCCGACAACGCAATTCCTTGAGACGCGAGAGCCGACGACTTATCCACGCGGCGACAGCGCGAAACAAATTTCATAATGTACGCGGTGACGCGAATAAGTCTAGACCAATCTGAATATTTTTCTGCGAGATCCCACGGTACGGGAGGGTTCGCCACGTGCACATTGACGACTCTTTCTTCGAGCGGAGTTTCCGCGAGACTCGGGGTACGGCCTTCAGGCCATTTTTCTGGAGAGAACTTGAGCCATGGTAGTCCCTGCCACCATAACGGGTGGTTCACTAATTCGTGGCCAAGTAATCCGCGAGATGCACAATCTGCGGGATTGTCCTCGGTAGCCACGTGACGCCATGTCACGTTCGGGAGAAGCGACTGAATTTTCGACACGCGATTCGCGACGAACGTTTTCCAATGAGACGGGTGTTGTCTCAACCATGCGAGTACGATTTCGGAATCGCTCCAGCAATAGCGCGCGGATACATCAACCGCGATTGATTCTTGAACAAATTCCATTAACTCAGCCAATGGTAACGCGGCGGAGAGCTCCAACCGGGGGACGCTCAGTGTTTTTATCGGAGCGACTTTTGACTTTCCCGCGAGCAGCGAAATTGTTACGTCGCCCGACTTTGAAATGACGCGAAGATATATGACGGCGGCGTATGCAACGGTAGATGCATCGGCGAAGCCGTGCAACTCACAGCGAACGGAGTCTGACTCCTGACCCGTCCAACGCGGTAGCCGTATCTCATTTAGCGCGGATATCTTATTGTAAATCATTTGCCAGTCGTGAAATACGTCAGGAGGGAGCTCTTCGTCCCATTCGAGTTTGACACGCCACAATCGTTGCATAAAAACTTTCGCGGTAATCGTTATGGGGGTGACCCATCCGAGCGGGTCAAATAACTTCGCGATCATGGAGAGAATTGTTCGTTTTGAGTTCGGAACTTGGACTTCGATAATGACTTGAAACTGGAATACATCTCGCGCGGGATTCCAGCTAATTCCGAGTATTTTTAAATTTTCGTCAGTTTGCAAAATTTTATTGCATGCGAGACCATGATTTGCCGGATCGATATCTGACAAGAGCTCCGAGTCGTTGCTCGCCCATTTTCGTAGCTCAAAGCCGCCCTTTTTTAAGAGTGCTCTGAGTTGATCGCGAGCTTGACGGAGGCGATCGCGATCGTCGTCGCCAAAGAGAACGTCGTCGATATATTTTTTCTTGCGAAGAATGATAACGGCCAACGGAAAGGCCGCTCCTTCGTCAAGGACTAATTGCTCGATAACGCGAAGCGCCAAGAACGGAGCCGACGCGGTACCGTACGTTACTGTGAGCAATATGAATTCACGAGGAGGTTCGGAGGGATTCCCCTGCCATAGAATCCTCTGATACGTCACGTCGCGCGGATCTACTAAGATTTGTCGGTACATTTTTGTGACATCGGCCGTATACACGAATGGAAATTGACGCCACTGTAAAATGACGACTGGCAGATCGGGTTGAAGCTTAGGGCCAGATCGAAGATGATTATTTAATGATGATCCGTTAGACGTGAGGCATGACGCGTTAAACACTACACGCAGATGTGTAGTGGTACTACTTTCCCGGATTACCGGATGATGCGGAATAAAAACGCATTGCGTATCCGCTGAGCTAGAAGCCGGCACTTCTTTCATGTGCCCGAGAGCTTCGTATTCGCGAAGAAATTCGGAGTACTCTTCCTTAGCGATAGCTCGAGAATGCCCAATTTCGATCGGAGGGCCCTCCTTAAATGGAAGGCGAACCATATATCGTCCGTCAAGACAGCGTGAGTGAGTGAGGCGAAAATGCTCCTCGCATTTTTCATCCTCGGGAGTGAGATTCGCCTTTCGCGGAATCTCTTCGATTTCCCAAAACCGTCTGAGTTCCTGTTCGAACGACAGGGAATTGAGACAATGGTGAGCATTCACCATGAACGATGGCTGATCGCACGACGATTCAACCGATGTGGCGTGAGATGCCACCTGAGAAGAAGCGATGGGCCCCGATATTACCCATCCCAACACCGAATTTTGAGCGATAGGCTGTCCTACCGCCCCCTTTCGAATTCCATCTGTTATAAGAGCGCTGTACAAATCAGCGCCTATAATGATACTTATAGGATCTGCGCTCATGGGGTCGTGATCAGCCCATGGGAGATCCTCGAGATGAGCTAACGTATGCTCGATCGGCAAGCGCTTGGGCGCGTATGCCGTTAGCGATTTTAAAATCAACGCGGTCGTCGATAATGCCGGAGTCTGTTTATTTTTCGGAGAGATCGTTACTCGAGCCGCGTAACGATAAGTTCCTGCGTTTACACACCCGACAGCCGAAACCGAAGTCGGCATTCGAATTTTCTCCAGCCGTAAACACTGCGCGAGTTTCCCGGTGATAAAGGTCATTTCGGAGCCCTGATCGAGCAAAGCTCGCACGACGACCGAACGGCCCGACGACGAGCTGACGGTGATCCGAGCCGTAGCGAGCAAAACATGCGAACGATTGGCATGCGACGACGCAAACAACGAATTTATTTCGTTACTTTTCGATTCAACGGTTTTCGGCGTTTCGGTCGACGCCGTGACCTCTGCGGGTTTCGCGGAAGAGTCGGAATCCACGTGAAGCAACGTGTGATGTTTCTTTTGACAAAGACGACATGTATATGTACTGGAGCACGTTTTTGCTCCGTGATTTTGACTTAAACAATTGAAACACCGCCTCTCCTTTTGTACAATCTCTCGTCGTTGATTCGGACTCTTCCCGGTAAACTGCGGACAGACCGAGAAAGCATGCTTCGCTTTGCATAACGAACATGGCGGGAACGTTTTCGCGTACACGTTCGCGCTAATCTTATGAGTATTCGGATTTGTTGACTTGTCGGAGGAAGAAGGGGGGAGCTTCCAATCTTCGAGAGCTCGGATTCGGTTATCCAAGAATTTTTTGAATTCGTCATATGACGGAGGATTCCGATCCTCACTAAACCTTAGATTCCATGCCTTTCGCGTTACTGCATCGAATTTTTGTGACCCGAGACTTATTAGAATATCGCTCCATAACTCTTCCGGCGTGCGATTTAATTTATTCAAAGCCGCGACTGCGGTGTTTATTTTATCGCGTAATGATTGCAACTTGAGAGCGGATTCTTTCGAGACCGTTGGCAAATTAAGCAGCGTGGACATGTGAATACTGATTAAACGGCGCTTGTTTTCAAAGCGCGCGTTCAACATATTCCATGCAATTTCGAAATTCTCCGCGGTAACGTTGAGATCTTTCACGCAATCAAGAGCGCGATCCCGGAGGCATGAAATTAAATAATGCATACGCGAGAAATTTGAGACGTCTTTATTATTAATAATAAGGGACGTAAACCGATCGCGAAAGCTCTCCCATTCCTCGTACTTCCCGTCAAACGAAGGAAGTTTTATCGGCGGAAGATGTGACAACGAAAACGCGGACGACGGCAACATTGGTGACTGCGGTCCGGAAACGAAAGATTGGTTCGGACTTACATACGGCTCCAGCTCCTCCAGACACTCGTTCATATAGCCGCAAGGGCTCTGATACTTCGCCTCGTAGGCCTCGTACTGTTTATCCTGGAAGTATTCGTGAGTCGTTCGCTCAGCAATGGGGATAGCGGCCAGGAGGGCGAAGTGTCCACCTTTGATCTCTGTCCAGACGTCTTTCAGTGCACTGACTCAACTGCGAATCTTCGCCGCCGTCAAGTTATTTCGACCAATCTTCTTAAAGTTGTCCAGCGCGCGGTCAACCGTTCGCAGTCGCTGGGATTGCCTTTCCAGCAGTAGTTCACTCATTGCGCTTGACAAGTCCACAGACGGGCGCGTCTAAAAACTCCCGCACTCACCGGAACTGTGAGTTGCCTCGATACGGCTCGAAGGACCAGAATGTTTCGTGCTCGGCCGAGGTAACCTCGGGACACGAAATTGAATGCCGGGACCACCCTGACAAGGGCGCGAGGCAAGGTCCGAGAGGATTCGCGAGGAAAGGAGAGAGATGACACGCGCACTTTTGGTTTTTATTCACGAGCACAATTTATTCACACGAACGTTTACAACTTGTTTCGCACTCGCGCGACCGAGCGGGCTGAGCATCTGCAGTAGGTAGACTATGTCGGTTCCGACCCACGGGGCAATGAGGGGGGGTGAGGGGGGGGGGGTAACCGAGGGACCGAGGGCAAGAGGGATGACGTCACGCGAAGGGGAAGGGGGGGTGGATGTTTTACAGGCGGCGTCTCATATTACAAAGGAGGGTGAGGGGGGTGTTGACGTGACGCGGGGAAGGGGTGCCGCGTTAGGGCCGCGTAGGGTCCGCGCGGGGGAGGGGTGCCGCGTTAGGGCCGCGTAGGGTGCGCGCGGGGGAGGGGTGCCGCGTTAGGGTCGCGTAGGGTGCGCGCGGGGGAGGGGTGCCGCGTTAGGGCCCGCGCCGCCGCCCGCGCCGCCGCAACCGCCACCGCCGCCGCCGCCCGCGTTCGCGGGAAAATCCGCGTTTACAAAAAAAAATGTTATCCTACCTTAATTTAGGGGGGATGCCCGTGTCCGCGCCCGACGGGGTGACGATCGAGCTGCAATCGTAATCGCGTATGTCCAGACTCTGTATAGAGGGTCACTATGTGTGACTAAGCAGTGTTAAGTCGGTCAGTAGGTCAGTTATTGTAATCTGAGAGTTACGATATCGCATCTCTTCGCGTTCTCTCTACCCATCCCATTCGCTTTCTTTCGTTCGCGCATCATACGCTCGGTATTTAAATTTTAAAATTCTAATAAGGAACAGATGAGGAGGATGTGGAAGGAAAATTAAATAAGTAAAAAGATATTTTAGATATATGGTATACATTTATTCATCTAGATCTACTACATCAACAGATTTCTCTTTCGATGTAGCATACATAATTGCATCCATAGCATACGCTATGAGTTCACAATCTACAATTGATTTTATATCGTGATAGTTATGGCTGTGCAAGAAACGCACGGCGTCGCATTTTTCAGTAATACGATATGTTCGTAGAAGACTTCCAAAGTTGCTGAGGCTCTTATCTACCTCTCTCGCAAACTCATGTAGCTGGAAGCATACCAACTCGACGCATTGTTCGAGTTCGAAGAAAAACATAATAGTCGCAGGTTTCATGTACAACGAAGTATTGCCCGACGACAATTTTATAAGTTTATCGTCACGCATTTGTACAACTTCGAATAGTAGGTTGTCTGATGGAAGAGCCGAAATAGTCAGCGACTGACCGACAGCTGACCGCACGAGTCGCTCGAAATCCGTGCGTCTATGGATGATCTTCGTCCACGTCCAAGAAGACATCGCGATTTTATTTCCTCGGTTGTCGCCAAGGATCAATTCGACAAAGGAGGATTCGTGTGGAGGCTTCAGACTGACGCTGACCCCAATTTCCAAATATTTGTAAGCAGTAGGGGTCAATGCGTATCGTCTGTTGAATAGACGCACCGCACGACGCTCCAACGAAGTGCTGTAGAAAAAAAGAACAAGATGAGTCTTAAAATAAGAAAATTGGAAAAATTATAAAATAGGAAAAATTATAAAATAGGAGACTCTATAAATGAAACGAAACTTACTTGTTCGCATTCGATGGAGTTGCAGCTTCGGAAAGCGGCACGTAATAATTCATGCTTGCGCCACCACTGTTGCTTTCCGCAGCGAAGTATATGTTTTTCACTCTCGGTTATGGCAAGTCAACCGTTTGTACAAGACTGACCGTTCGCATAAAATTAACGGAGCGTATACGCGGCAACACCCTACCCCTTTTTTAAAATTATGACGTGGTGGGGGATTAATGCTTCTAGAACGTAATCTGAGAAAAGGTGTTTATCAAGGTTTTGAGCGAACGTGTTGGGACATGTTTCACTGCATCATTCGATTATGACGTCGCTTAATGCGAAGCAAATGCATTGTTCAGGCGGATTAAATATGTAAACAATATCCACGATTAAATATCGGTGATAAAAAATGTTTGTCTCGATGAGAATGATTTAACCGTCGCGGTGTCGCGGTCATGATCATCATTTTTTCTACGAAGACCTGTTTATCGGAGGGTTTCGGTAAACGTGTCGGGACATGTTTCGCAGCGTCACTCGGTTATAACGGCGCGATGTCCTTTGGTGTCCTCTTTATCACTTTTTTTCTAGGAAGAATTGTTTATCAGGGTTGCGTGTCAGGACAAGTTTTGCGACGTTGCTCGATTATAACGTCGCGATGTCCTCTGGTGTCCTCTTTATTGTTTATCGGGGTATATTTCGCGACGCCATTCGGTTACGGCGTCGCGCGTTACAAAGCGAGTGCCGAGATCAGGCTGCTAGAATTTATAGACAAAAAGTGCGTAAGCAGAACTCACCGTCCAAGGGATATTACCTTTCTGTAACGCATATAATGAACAATAGATCTGATGACACTATGCAATAGATTCATTCGGTTATAGCGGCGCGTATGACAAAGCGAGCGCCGAGATCAGGCTGCTAGACGTTGTGGACAAAATAGCGCGTAAGCAGAACGCAACGTCCAAGACATATTACCTTTCTGTAACGCATATGAAGAACAATAGTTCTGATGACACTATGCAGTAGATAGAAGAAGAAACGATACGTGATGCCCCAGTTGGAAGGAGAGAAAAGAATAATAGATGAAATATATAACGATGAATGAAGCGCGTCAGAGCCACAGTATATGATTTGGAAGTCTGCGCGTCAGTATAGTTCGCTTGAAAAAATTAAAGTGGGTACTCGATGGTTTGTTTTTATGTGTGTACAAAGTGTTCGGTGTAGAAAATTATTTTTTATGAGAATGTACAAAAATGGAAATAGAGACAATAGACTTGGCTGAGTCGTCCGACGACGAGCGAATGGAAATAGAGACAATAGACATAGCCGAATCGTCCGACGAAGAGCAGGTGCAGCAAATAGAGATAGTACGAAACCTACGAGTAGAATTAAATGAGTTGCCCAACGAAGAATTACTGGAAATTATAGACGAAGAGTAAATGGAATTCGAGGCAATAGTAGACGAATTATCTGACGAAGAACACGCGTTGTCGGATGACAGTGACTACATCAGTGACCTTTCAGGAGATGATCTTGTTGAAACCACTGAAAAAATAGTGTCGCACTCAAAAATTTGCTCGCTAAATGGACGCACCAAGTTTTGCGCGATATATTGTTACTACACCACGGGTGGCAGTTTTGTTGCATGTGCATCATGCATGGTAAGAATAGCGGACACAGATTACGGATATATGTACGTTGTGCGAAAACATGTGATTGAGCTGTACGACGCGATAGAAGGTCGGTCTTGCTCTAATTGCAGACTTCCGGTATATCAAATCTTTCCATGCAATATGTGCCCAATTTGTGTACATTGAAAAAAACATTGCCGTGAATCGAACAATATAAAGTGTACGCGAGCAACATGCTGAGAAGACGTTACTTACGTAGCCATGACAAGTACTATAGGAAGTGCTCCAAACGCATAGGGGATGAGTTTTACGATATATTTTATATTTTATAGCAGCTCGCGCTGGATCGGCAAAGAGAACCGGAAGTGCAACGAGCATCGCCGATGCGGTGCTTCATCCACGAACTTGAGTTATGTGAAACCACTGAACGCATACGCAAACCGCAAGTCTATAGATGCGCAATTACGCCTCCTTATTGGTGGCCTTATCGCGTGAGACGCGAAGTGTATACACGAATGCGGAATGAGTGTATAGAAGACGATCACGACTTTTACAGTACAAAGGACATATATAAATGGACAATACAGATTTATGACAAGATCAAGCGTGGACACGCAGAGAGTTTATTCATTGACATTGATGCAGGTATTGGGAGGTGCATCAAATTGGTGGTGACGGACACCTCGCGATCTTTAACCTGTGCGTGTTTGAACGATCCTAGCCATACAAAAACGTTTTATAAAGATTATGATGAGCGTCATAATTTTGATATCTTGCTGGAGTCTTATAAAGATGTTACACGCTTCGATCCTCATCAGTTAACGTGTATGCGTTATCACATTCAAGAGTACAAACGATCGTGTGTACGGTGCGGTCGAGTCGCGTGCAAGTGCTCCGTAGAAGTGTGACGTGATGTAAAAAAAACATTAGTATAAAACTCAAAAACATGGAAAACCTCAAGAAAATTGCGAGCGAACTGTTGGAGCAGTCGCGCCAAGTCGCTACCTTAAGCGAATATTTCACGTGGGCACAGCGATGCGAGGAAACTGTTGAACGGCTCGAAGAGCATAGTCGCGCCAAGCGTCCGCGGCTCTGGCCTGGAGATAGACATATATTGGTGTCGAATGTCAGACTACTCGAGGGTGCGAGAATTCAATTAGACAGACGTTTTGTACACAGCGGTGGTGATTTGGTGGTCGCGGGCACCAGTAGTGGTGACGGCAATAACGCGGAAAGACTCGTTTGGCGAGAGATCGATGCCGCGTTCGAAAACCGTATACGGACTGGTGCGGTGATTAACACAGACTATATCGAACCGCGACAATTTATGGTGGACGCTGCTAGTGTAGTGCTCGAGAAAGTGCAAGACGCTATAAACAGACACAACAGCGTGAAAGTGAACACCGTGTTCAACGGTGAGTTGTGACGGGCGATAAACGTGACAATAAGAGTATGAACACGAATAACTATGCTCTCTTTCGTACATCCGATATGCGCGAGTGGTACGAGCGACACGTAATCGAACCCACACTGGCGAAACTCGAAGAGTTCCAGGAGCGAGATAGCGGGTGGGCCCTATCGCGTATCCTCGATTTTACAATTAATATCAACAGATATGATCCTATGCGCGCGGGATGTCACCTGGAATTACCGCAAGAGATATTGAGGAAGAATGCGGTGATTAACGTCCGGTCCACGGACAATGCGTGTTTCGCGTGGTCGGTGGTCGCCGCGCTGTATCCAGTCGAGCGACATACGGAACGGGTATCCTTGTACCCGCATTATACAACCGTGTTAAATGTACAAGACATTGAGTTTCCTATGTCTCTGAAAGGAATTAGTACATTTGAACGACTCAATGACGTATCGATAAATGTCTACACCATCGAGGGACATAAAACGCTAACCGTTCTACCGATACGGCTCACCGACCGGAAGAGAGAAAAGCACGTCAATCTGCTGTACGTGCAAGACTCGCGAGACTACAACGTGGGACATTTCGCGTGGATAAAGAACCTGTCCCGCCTCGTAAGCTCGCAAGTCGGTAGGAAAGGACACAAGAAATACTTTTGCGATCGGTGAGTATACATGTAAAAAAAATCAAATTTTACGAGATTTTATATTTTTATTTAAAAAATTGAAAATTTTTTTGCAGATGTCTACACTATTTTCACACGAGCGACAAGTTGCAATCGCACACGGTAGACTGCGGTGAGATGAACGACTGCGCCATCCGATTACCGAGCGAGGACGACAAATGGCTGTTATAGTTGCTTCCGCAACTATAACAGAAAGGAGCGGCTTCCGTTCGTCGTGTACGCCGATCTCGAATGCACCCTGGAGAAGATGGACGTGGATGAGAGAACGTCGACGTACGCATATCAACACCACGAGGTATTTAGCATAGGATACTACGTGCAGTGCTCTTACGACGAATCGTTATGGACGTATCGGTTTCGCCGCGATAAGGATTGCGTCGCGTGGTTCGCTAACGAACTCGAAGAAATAGCGCATCGCGTAAAGGGTATTTTATCCGCCAATGTCCCCATGGAAACGCTCTCGAAAGAACAGTGGCATGCGTTTCACAGCGCGACGCACTGCCACATTTGCGAAAAACCGTTCACACTAAACGACGACGAGGAGCGAGTACGCGATCATTGCCATCTGACCGGTCGTTACAGAGGTCCCGCGCATTCAAACTGCAATCTCAACTATAAAGACTCATATTTCATTCCCATAGTTTTCCACAATTTATCCGGCTATGACGCACATTTTATCATAAAAGAAATAGCTGCCGCGTTCGAAGGTTCAATCAATGTACTACCGTTAACTAAAGAAAAATATATCTCGTTCACGAAAAACGTTAAAGACACAGCCAACAAATCAGATTCGCGAAACAATATAAAGTTACGGTTCATCGATTCGTTAAAATTTCTCAACACTAGTCTCGAAAAATTGGCATCCTTCCTCGATAAGGACAAATTAAAAATTGTACGTTCAAAATTTTCCGAATTATCAGTCCACGATTTAGAACTACTGACGCGAAAAGGCGTCTTTCCTTACGAATACGTGAATTGCGTGGATAAGTTGCAGGACACGCGTTTACCATCACGCAAATCATTTTACAGTTCATTGGTCGGTGACATTGTATCCGAGAGTGATTACGCGCACGCCGTGAACGTATGGCAGCGGTTCTCCGTTCGAACCTTGGGTGAATACAGCGATTTGTATTTAAAAACAGATGTCTTGTTATTGGCCGACGTTTTCGAAAATTTCCGTGACAGTTGCATCAAAAGTTACGGACTAGACCCCGCTTATTACTACACATTGCCAGGTTTCACATGGGACGCCATGTTGAAGCATACTCGTGTAAAGTTCGAACTGCTAACCGATATAGATATGGTTATGTTTATCGAACGCGGTATTCGCGGTGGAATGAGTCAATGTTCAGGCAGATACGCGCGAGCCAATAACAAATACATGCAGTCGTACGATCCATCGAAACCATCGTCGTACCTAATGTATTTCGACGTAAACAACTTGTACGGTTGGGCAATGTGCCAACCACTACCGTACGCCGATTTTCGATGGATCGAAGAATCGTTTCGAATTTTGATTTTAGCGCGATCGATACGAATTCGCCCAC
This sequence comes from Leptothorax acervorum, assembly GCA_035220615.1. Lineage (NCBI taxonomy): Eukaryota > Metazoa > Arthropoda > Insecta > Hymenoptera > Formicidae > Leptothorax > Leptothorax acervorum. The sequence goes on from JASTWQ010000398.1 coordinate 23,366, forward strand.
AGGTTATATTCTCGAGGTCGATCTGGAGTATCCGCAAAATAAACACGACGCGCACGCTGACCTACCGTTCTGTCCGACGCGCGATAAGCCGCCAGGCGCGCGGCATGTCAAGCTCCTTGCAACTGTGTGCGATAAGAAGCGCTACGTCATACACTATCGCAACCTTCAGCAATGCACGCGCCATGGCCTTCGAGTTACAAAAATACATCGCGTATTGCAATTCGCTCAATCTCCATGGCTTCGCGATTACATCGAATTAAACACCCGATTTAGAACGCGCGCGACAAACGATTTCGAGAAAAATTTATATAAACTGATGAATAACGCGGTTTTCGGGAAAACGATGGAGAATGTGCATAATCATGTAGACGTAAAATTATTAACTCATTGGAAGGGTAGATACGGCGCGGAGGCAATGATCGCTAAACCAAATTTCCATAGTAGAAGTATATTTTCAGAAAATTTAGTTGCAATAGAAATTCGCAAACTCGAGGTGAAATTTAACAAACCGATCTACGTAGGCATGTGTATCCTCGATATATCAAAGATATGTTTGTATGAATTTCATCACGAGTACATGTCTCCTCTGATAGCGACAAATGTAAAATTATGTACACCGACACTGACAGTTTGATCTACCATATAGAGTGCGAGGATGTGTACGATAACGTGAAACGTGATATCGCCAGGTTTGATACGAGCGATTACCCGGTCGACAACGCGTACGGTATACCGCTTGAGAACAAGAAAGTGCCGGGTTTGATGAAGGACGAAAATAACGGCGCGATCATGACCGAATTCGTCGGACTCAGGGCGAAAATGTACGCCTTGCGAGTCAATGGTAAAAAAGACACTAAGAAAGCAAAAGGTGTCAAGAGTAACGTCGTAGCGCGTACTATAACGTTCGACGACTACACGCGGTGTCTGAACGACGAGATTGAAATGACTCGTCGCCAGTGGTGTATAAGATCAAAACTGCACCAAGTGCGTACAGTGTCCGAAACGAAAATCGCTCTGAATCCGTACGACAAGCGGTACATGTTACCGGATTCGACCGATACGTTACCGTGGGGACATTATCGAATACCCTTGTAACATAATGTATATACCGTATATAATGTATGTATGTAATATAATGTATAACGTAATGTATAACGTATAACGTAATGTATGTATGTAATATAACGTATAACGTATAACGTAATGTATAACGTAATGTATAACGTAATGTATAACGTAATGTATAACGTAATGTATAACGGAATGTATAACGTATAACGTAATGTATGTATGTATGTATGTAATATAACGTATAACGTATAACGTAATGTATAACGTATAATGTATAACGTATAATGTATAACGTATAATGTATAACGTATAATGTATAACGTATAATGTATAACGTATAACGTAATGTATAACGTAATGTATAACGTATGACGTAACGTATAATGTATGTATGTATTTAATATAACGTATAACGTAATGTAAGTATGTATGTATGTATGCAATATATGTATGTATGTATGTATGCAATGTATGAAATATAATGTTTTATATTGGACATGATGTTAATAAAGATATTATATTAGATGGGATAATAAAAAAATGATTTAATATTTCATATTATATACTTATGTATTTCATATTTTTTATTTTCTACATATTTTTTTCTTAAATGTATTTTATATTTTATATTTTATACTTATATTTTACACTTGTATGTAATACATATTTTTATGTTCAACATATTTTTATGTTCAACATATTTTTTATACAGTACAAATAAATGTCTTTATATATTAAATCACGTTGTCCTTGTGTATCCATGAATTGTGCGATCCGTAGAATCCCAGCCATTTTACATAAACCTCGTCACCTCTCCTGCGAAGTACTTTCTCCACGAGATACACATCCGGATAGACCGCGCAATGCAGCTCGTGCTCGTAGAATCCTCTGGTGACAGATTTTCCTCGATAGTCTTCGAGTAGATAGGTAACGGGATTAGTAGGCTGCACTTTAACAATTTTAAAAATCTCGGTCGTCCAATTCGGTGTGTAACCTTTCTCGAAAATTGTCTTGTACTTGCTGACGCGTACCGGGTCGCCTACTTTAAACTTTGCCGGACCCGCGATCTTTATCTCGTTGTACACCGTATTCAAGAGTCTTTCGGCGATCGCGGGAGTAACGTCGACGGGTCGCACGCCGATCGTTCGATGCTTGCGCGAGTTGTAATCCGACACGAGTCGCGATAACGCGTCGACCCACTTGTAAGTCCCATTGAACGTAAACATCTTCCACATATCGTTCTTCAACGTGCGATTGAATCGCTCGACGACCGATGCTTTCATCACCGAATATGTAGAATAATGATTGATGCCGTGTTTTCTCATGAGACGTTGCACGTCGGCGTTGTAAAATTCCTTCCCCATATCAGTTTGTAAGTTTTTCGGGCATCTCTTGCTGTCTCGAATTATCTTAGCGATAACGTCAGCTGTCTCGCTTCCGCCTTTACTCTTGAGTGGCACGGCCCACGCGTATTTGCTCAACACATCGATGACGGTAAGTATGTAGTGGTAGCCTCTATTGAAACGCGAGTACGGACGCATCTCGACGATGTCAGCCTGCCACAGGTCATCGTACCCACGCACGATGACGCGTCTTCGGGGAAAATTTCTTCTCGCCGGTGCGTGCAGTTCCTCGACGAGTCGTCGCTTCTCGATATTTTTACGTCCATCGGATTTCAACGATGTCATGTTTTTTTAACGGTGCGTAATAATACGTGCAAAGAAATTATATCTCAAAACTTTTTTTCTTTCTTTAACCAATGACATTCAATCAGTCATTTATTTCCGTTCATCATCATCGCTCAATAGCGGTTTTTTCAGTTCTTTCAGCTCTTCGTCGTCGTCGTTGGCTTGTCGTCTATTTCTGCTCATTAACCGTTCACAGCTGTTTCTGAACCATTCGTAACCGCTCCTGGCCCGTTCGTTGGTCTGTTGATAGCTGCTACTGCTCGATGACCGTTCCTGAATCGTCCGTTGCCCTTCGTCGTCATCGTCATTCGACAGCCTTTTGTAACCTGTCCCGGATCGTTTGCCGCTTGCCATCGTTACTCAGGTTTCATCGATCGAAAGATATGTGCCTCGAGCGCCTCTCGGTTCGCGTCCAACATGGATTGCGTATCTCGTTTGAGCGCGATCAGATTCGTTTCGATTTCCTCCAACTAATCTCTCAAAATTTTAACGCTATCTCTCAGAAGTCTAAGATTCGTTTTGAATTCAGTCTCCAATCGCGTTTTACGATGCTTCTCGAATTCCGCTTCGTCTCTCACACTCTTAACGCTCTGTTCCACGTACAGTTTATTAACCGCGTCGTCGTCAGCCTCCGGTTGCGCCACGCGACGAATCTTGCGCGACTTTGCATCAAAGTCCGTAGCGGTGCGACACAGAGCTTTATCGCGCACGAAATGTCTCATTAATCCGCTCCACTGATGATACGATACGGCGTTCGACGCGTCTCTGCTCTGCTCGAATATACCAAATTTGTTGATCGGCATTTCACTGCTGATTGAACGGCTCGTTGCCGCGCGGCTCAATTTATAATAAGACCGGCTTCGCGAAGTTCCTCGATGATCGACAGGATCTCGTTGTCGTGGGCATTGTTACCAGCGTGGCGCGAAGCGTCGAGCAATCGTAGACGATCCACCAGCTCGTTGGGATCATCCCAGTGCACGTAATCGATCTTATTGTCGGTCAGCGTCATCGCGCAAGGCGCGATTAATCCTTTTCCGGATCGTTTCTTTATGGATGCGGGCGGTATCAACTTCTGGATTATATTCATGTACTTGTATCCACTGTTGGACTTTACTCGCCCGAGAGGATCGTGATTGGCTCTATGAGTGCTCGTCTCAAACAGGATATTCTTGTACTTTTGCATATCCTCCTCCGTGTAAATGTTTTTATCAGGTTTGTTTTTAAAGATCAACTCGTAAATACCGGGTGTGCCAATGTAATGTACGTCGCCGATATATATGTTATCCATGCTGTCCACCTTGAAACGTTTATTCCCGAGCATCATTCCATCGTTGCCGAGATAAACGCCGTACACGGTATCTATATCGCTCTTTGGTTTGGCGCTCATAAGAGCACCGATGTACTCTTGGCCCAATGGACCCAAGGTATCGTGCAACGCTTCTCGACCCTCCGGCGTTTCCAACTCCTTTCGAATAGACGTCGCGAGCTCCGAGTCGTCCGTGAGGTCAAAAACAGGCATGTTTGTGGGTAATTCGAACTTTATTGTAGGCTGCATTTTTCTCGCCGTTACGTATGGCGGAGATGATATCGGTGGAGATGAGGTTATCGGTGTAGAGGTTATCGGTGGTGGCACATCTAGTGAAGCTTTCGATCGTTTCGATTGGCTCGATTTACGCGGTGCCGGCGGGTGATCCGACCATTTTCTCTTTCTCGGCGTTGCATCCTCGGAAAACGTTTCGATCTCAGCGTCGCTCTCCGGCTCCTCTTTCTTCACCGCGATCGATTTGTCGACGATCTTTTGCAACGGCTCTATGAGAGGCTTAAAGTGCGTGTCCAACTCAATGTCCTTCTCGATCTTACCAGTCTTCATAGCGCGAAGTTTCTTGCGAATCGACTCGCTCGTTTTCGCAATCTTCTTCGCAACCTTCTCGCGCTCGCGGATATCCATGCTCGTCGATCGCAGCCATCGCGGAAATACGTAAAGTGACGCTCTCTCCGACGTTTTACCTCGACGAGGTACCGACGACGACTGACCGCTTTTGCGGTTTCGCGAACATGTTAAAGCCTTTTCTGTATCGACCATTGTTGAGCGGGCTGTCCTTGTCTATCACTACGAATCCGTACTTGCGCTGCCAACATTCGCTGCACAGCGCGCTGAATTCATCGTACGACATGTCGGTATTCACGTGATCGTTGTACACGTGTTTCAGATTAGTTCCATCCTGTTTGAACAAGATCAGCAAGTTCGCGTTGTCACGTATCAGATGTTTAGGTATTCTCGTGTACGTCTGACAGAGATAAAAACAATCGATGTTCGAATGCCTGCCCATTGAAAAGTACTCCCTCACGGCGTCTTGCTTGTCGCATGCCACGTCATCGAAGACGAATATCGAGTTTGGACACGCATCGCTCGGCGGAATGACGTCACTGTTGTTTGAGAACGTAAAGTAGCCGATTTCGTCGACCGACGTCAATAAATTCTCCAGATATCGATATTTCGGTTGCTGGAGCGACTTTGAGTACACGTACACATTCTCGAAACGCACACAGTGCGGACTTTCCAACAAGCTTATCAGAACGTTGGTTTTACCGCAATTCGAGGGGCCGCAAATGATTGCGCGTATAGTGGTCGGTAACATCGTACCGTGCCTACGCTTCTCCGCGTTACCCGCCATTGACCGTGATCTGTCGTCGCAGTTCGTCACGCGAATCGCCAGCGGTTGTCGCACGAATCTCATTTTTTTCGCATTGCTGACCGGAGGGCTGGATCGGACGCCTATTTATAGGTGCGCGAATCCGCGAATCGCTCAGTAGCGGAAAAATGTTCGTCCTGTTATCAAGACCTTCCGATATTCGCGATTGCAGCGCCGAGAAGCTACAATTTGTACCGAAGGCTGTTCTGTTGCAAATGTGTGGCGATCACGTCCACAACGTATGGGACAAGCTTCCGGAACATATAAAGGCAGATTCGGAGGTTCAGCAATATCGTCGGTGCTTGAAACATTATAATTACCGCACCATCGAACGCACATCGACGGTCCGGCACCGTTGATAAAGAATTGCGGCGAATGCCAGCGAAAAAATTAGGCAAAGGCCTGTTCAACAGCGCGATAAGCTTACTTCCGTTCGAATTGCACATTCCCGGCTATCAGTTTTGCGGTCCGGGCACTCGACTGAAGGAGCGATTAGCCAGAGGTGATCCGGGTGTAAATCCACTGGACGCGGCGTGTCGCGAGCACGACATAGCGTATTCGCGTAACAAAGATCTCACCGGGAGACACGCGGCGGACAAGGTACTCGCCGAGCAGGCGCTAGGACGTGTCATCGCGAGAGATTCAGCTCTCGCAGAGAGAGCTGCCGCTACAGCCATCTGGACGGCCATGAATGCCAAGCGGAAATTAGGAATGGGTTTGCGAACCGTGAAAAAAAAGAGGAGGAGAGCGTCGAAAAAACGGATACTTCCGGCGGCGAAACGAGGCGGCGTATTGCCGCTTCTGCCTTTGCTGGGAGTTTTCGGTTCCCTGGCCGGCGGGGCGGCCGGGGTCGCAACGGCCGTGAACGCTAGCAAAACCGCGCGACGTCAACTGGAAGAGATGCAACGTCACAATCGCGCCATGGAAGGCCGCGGACTTTATCTCGCTCCGTACAAACGCGGACAGGGAGTTGCGTCGAAGAGGAAGAGAGAGAATAAGAAAAAAAAAACGTCAAAGAGACGTTGAAAATGCCCACGGGTATTACGACTAACGTGCAATTGAATCGACTGGCGAAACACATGCGCGTACCGTTCTTCAGGGGTGTTTTCATGCGTGACTCGTTACCGATCGGCGGTATACGTCGAAACGAGAGCGGTATTGTAAATTTGGACGATGCAGCGGGCCCCGGTACTCACTGGGTAGCGTACGCAAAGAGGGGAAACCGCGCGATGTATTTCGACAGTTTCGGAAATCTTCGACCTCCGAAAGAGTTGACGCGATATTTCGGACCAAGCGTGACGAAGGTGGAGTACAATCACACGCCCGTTCAGACATACGATCAGAATATTTGCGGACAAGCGTGCCTGCGATTTCTCCTGACGATCGACGACGATCGGCGTGAATTTAAAGCCTGACGATGCGCCGTGGAGACTCAGTGTTAGTTGAACAGTTTTCCCGACATGTCTATGACATTCACACTGACCGGGAACAGCAGCATCCTCGCGGTGCACTACTTTCCCGCCGTAGATTTGAGCGATGACGACTACGAGCTCGGTCTAACGGTTTTTGAGACTTATCACACGATACCGTACGTTAATTCTTCGAATAATAAATTCTACTTTGACGAGGATGACACGGAAATCACGATACCCGAGGGATCGTACGAGATACGAGCGATACACGAGTTTTTGAAACGCGCTGTTTCACGGAAACGCCCACGACGCGTAGCTCGTTCCATCAGCGACAATCGCGTGAACGGTGACGATGACGATGACGACGACAACGACAACGCGGTGTACGAGGACGACGAGGCTGTAAAATATCCGCTAGTGCTCCGTGCTAATTACAACACGATGAAGAGCGAGATTAATTGCGCTTTCAGAGTAAACTTTAGCAGACCAAACAACATTGGATCGCTACTGGGATTCTCGTCGAAGCGTATATTGCAGCCGGGAAAATGGCACCGATCGGACCTACCGATTAATATCATCAACATAAACATTATCCGCCTAGAGTGTAACGTGACCGCGGGTGCGTACAGCAACGGCAAACCCGTTCACACGATACACGAATTTTCTCCAAGCGTGCCACCAGGATATAAGATATCGGAAACACCGGCGCAGATCATTTACCTGCCGATCATCGCACGGAGCATTACGGATCTAACGGTACGCATCGTGGATCAGGACGGACGATTGCTCGACTTTCGAGGCGAAGAAATCACCGTCAGATTGCACGTACGACGACCACAGCGATAACGCGCGTGAGTGTGCGCGACATATATGACATGCTCGTGTTGACGGACTCGGAGCACGCGAGAGATAACACTATCTACACTACGGTAGCGACCGACGATATCGTCCGATCATTTGCATCACCAGCGTTAGGCTACGCTAAAAATACGAGAAAGAAGCTCACAGCGTTGAACGTTGAATTCTTACAATCTTTGGGATTCGCGGTGCGAAATATCTGAGGAAACATGACCGATATCCTTAACATCGGAAGCGAGCCGGTCTTTGACGATCGCATCGTCAAGATCGAGACTCACACGTACAATGCGTACGCCAACACAACGTTCGAGTATAGCGATGAGATACGAATAGCCATACAACAGCAGGATCTGTATACGTTGCCGTGCGAAAGTTTTCTCTACGTCGAAGGAATATTGACGGTGAACAGAGTAGACGGTGAACCCGATAACGTGGTATTGGCGAATAATGCCGTCGCGTTTATGTTCGATGAAATTCGATACGAACTCGACGGTGTGGAGATTGATCGCAACAGAAACGTAGGAATAACAACAACGCTCAAGAACTACGCGTCGCTGTCTTTGGGCGCGAGTACGATTCTGAAAAACGCTGGCTGGGATATGTTCAATAACGCGGACATCACTTCTAGGCGAAGAAACTTTACTTTTCACGTACCGCTCAGCATGCTACTGGGATTTTGCGAGGATTACAAACGCGTGGTGATCAACGCGCGTCATGAATTGATCTTGATACGATCGCGCAACAATAACAATTCCCTGGTGGGAAATCCGACGTTGACTCCTGCTATCAACGTACTCAAGATACAATGGCGAATGCCTCACGTGTTGCTGAACGAGATCAACAAACTGTCGATGCTGTGCGCCTTGGAAAACGGACGATATCTGAGTATGAGTTTCCGTTCGTGGGATCTGTACGAGTATCCCCTGTTGCAGAACACGACCAAGCACTCGTGGGCCATCAAGACCGCGACTCAGCTCGAAAAACCACGATACGTCATATTTGCTCTGCAGACAGGCCGGAAGAACGTTATGAGCAGAGAAGTAACAACGTTCGATCATTGCAAATTGACCAACATGAAACTCTATCTAAACTCTGAATTCTATCCGTATGACAACATGAATTTGGACTTTGGTAGACACAGATGGGCGATTCTGTACGATATGTACACGCGTTTCAGTAGAGCGTATTACGGACGGGAGACCGTTCAGCCGTGTCTCGATGTCCCGAATTTTCTACTGTACGCTCCAATAGTGGTCATCGATTGCTCTCGACAAAACGAATCTGTCAAAACTGCCACCGTGGATGTCAGAATAGAATTTGATTGCATGCAGAATGTACCGCCGAATACCTCAGCGTACTGTCTCATCATACACGATCGCGTTATTCAGTACAACCCGTTGACCAACGTGGTGCGCAAAATTGTCTGAGCGGTCGCGGCAACATCAAAAAACAACTATTAATAAAGAGAGGGGGAAGGGGGGAGCAGGGTATAAATCAAAAGTGTCGCGAGACGTTTGCATATTGGCGTGTCATTCTTCTCGAGTAACGCATCGAAGAGAGAGAAATCTCATGTCCGTACCAACGTTCGTGGACGTGCAAGGTTTCCTCGTCGGAATGAAGTTTGTCGTGAAGGAGGTGGCGGTGCTGCGAAAGGAAACCGTTCTGGCGCATTACATCTTTGAACGTCCCATGCCGTGGAATCTCCTCATGAATTCCGACAAATCATGCGCTACCTGGTTGATCAAAAATCATCACGGATTACGATGGAACGACGGAAACGTGCCGTACAGCATGGTGAAACGTCTCATTACATCGGCCGTGTTTGGTATGGAAGAGGATGATGATGATGACGACGAAACGCCACCGACTCTCGTGTAGGTCAAGGGAATCCAGAAACGCGAATAGCTGGTGGATCTGCTCGAAAATTTTGCGAGAAAGAAAATGATCATCGAGACTATTGATGCGGATTACGAAGACATCGACTCTTTGAACAATATGGATGCCGCTAATACTGTGCGATGCGGAAAACATACGAAGAATTGCGCGTTGCAAAACGTATTTAAAATATTTAACTGGTGGTCGAAACATGAGAATGAAGTGGAATCTTTTTATAAAACTTATAAAAATAAATAAATTATACGTATATGTACGTTACAACGTTTTATTTCTTATCTCCTTTCCCCTCCACTACGCATGACTAAATACGTAAGAGAAGAAAATATAATAAGTATTTTTCAGGTCTGAATCACGACCTTACTTTATTTTCCACTCGATATACGCGTTACGTTCGCCACAACGTTGGCGCTCGCTTCTGTAGTGTGAGATGCTGTTTGTTTACATGCGTGAAAAATGTCGCAACGCGCTCGCTGAAACATGTAGCGACGCGCTCGCTGAAACCTTGACAAAAGAACAAGTCTTCCTATAACGAAAATGATGATCATGACCGCGACACCGCGATCGATTAACAACTATGGCATCGCGCCGATCTCTATTTTGTATTCTAACAATAACAATAACAGCCGTCTTCTACGCCGGTATGTTTCGCTACGCCATTCGGTTATGGCGTTGCGCGTTACAGAGCGTCAAGGTTCGGCGGCTCGTCTTTGTAACACGAGATATAATCATCCTCTTCGCTGTAAGCGACTACTTATCAGTTTTTAAACTGTCCTTACTTCACCTCTAGCGGGTTTCTTGCCGCAGTTCCGCTTCAGTCTGTACCTGTCGCTCGCGGGTATAAAACGTCGTTCGCGGTGCCAGTTTTTTGGTGGTTTTTTTTGTGTGTCCTGTACGTAATTACATCTTTAATTAGGTATGACTTCTCTGTTGTATCGCATCTTCTGCGATACAATACAGAAGTCATATTTATTGTGTCGCAGAAGATGCGACACAATGAAGAAGTCGTATTTAATTGAATTTGTGATTACGTAGTATCCGCTGGAGTACACTTTTTTAAAAACTTGAGGAGGCTGTGGAAGGGGTGTGTGCTGAGGAGATGCGACACCTAATACAAAGATTGCAGCTCTGACATCGTCGGGCGCGGACACGGGAGTCCCCCCTAAATTAAGGTAGGATAACATTTTTTTGTAAACGCGGATTTTCCCGCGAACGCGGGCGGCGGTGGCGGCGGCGGCGCGGGCTGCGCGGGCTGCGCGGGCGGGCGGCGGCGCGGGCGGGTGGCGCGGGCAGCGCGGGCGGCACGGGCGGGCGGTGCGGGCGGCGCGGCGGGCCCTAACGCGGCACCTCTCCCCCGCGCGGACCCTACGCGACCCTAACGCGGCACCCCTCCCCCGCGTCACGTCAACACCCCTCACCTTCCTTTGTAATATGAGACGCCGCCTGTAAAACATCCACCCCCCCTTCCTCTCGCGTGACGTCATCCCTCTCGCCCTCGGTCCCTCGGTTACCCCCCGCCCCTCACCCCCCCTCATTGCCCCATGCTCCAGAACCCCCCTATTATACCTACTCTCAATGAAATCGATATGACATCGCAAATATATCAATCATTTTTATTGCTATGTGTTGTAAATATATAATAAAGTACATATAAGTATATATAATAAAGTATATAATAAAGTTCTTACGGACAGCCGCATCAAAATGACTTCTGAGCACTTGCATCTCAGCGTATGCATGAAACGTGCCCGCTCCAGTAGGCGGAGCCTTCTTTAACGGAGCCTATCCGTATTTTAAGAGCCGCTCGAGGCTCACAATCAGAAGCGTATATGATTCGTAAACACATATATATATATATATGTTTCCAATAGCTTTCCACGTCACCCATGAGGTACTATTGTGGACGCGTTTTTTTTTAAGTGGTATCCCCAGTAGGCCTAATCCACTGATGAATAAAACGACCCTTTAACTAATTGAACAGAAACAGAATTAAATAATTACGATTAAATAATTACGTTTACGAGTCTGTCGGAACAAGTAACGACAATCTTTGTGCTTAGACCTTTACTACATATATGTAATGTCGAACGTATATTGAAATAAAAATGTACTGAAGAAAATTTAATTCTTGTTGACACTTATGAGCATGACGTAAAGATCGCAATCACAGTCAAAATAATTGCATAAATCAAAGACTAGCATATCTTATCACGGGAAAATTTACAAGTAAATTTTCTGTTAAAAGTTGTATATAAATTGTATTTATGGCGTTTGTCTTTGTAGTAATTTATGAAAATCACTGTAATATTTTGGGGTGTCATGTGTTATATGTTGCACGGTATTCGTTTACACTTTGCTTTGTAATTATGTTGAATACCGTGTGTCAACGTGTAATAGAATATCAGTGTATTTCCTTAAAATATTTGTATCATTATTTGTATCTTTTAGAATGTCATTGGTAATAAGAAATTAGATATGATTTCTCAATTTCACAGCATGATCGTATTGCAACTTTTTGTTCTAGTCTGTGATAGATTTGCTAGTGTATGAGATTTATGCAATTACTTCAACTGTGATTGCGATCTTCCATGACATTGGGAAATTCATATTACTTTGTCTTATTACTGTTAAGTAATACTTGCGGTAATGTAGCATGATGGGCGTCATACTGGACGTACACATAAGATGCAACATCATGTTACCATGCCGTCATATTACTTGACATAATGACATATTAACAAGATACTAACAATGACAAAATATTTAAGAAAATATTTTTGTATTTTAATGTTGCCTAAATAGGATATTGTCATACGTTCTACATTACTTTTTTCTTCACTTAAATTTTTTAGATTTCTTATACCATTTCCATTAGCAATTTATTTCTTTACGATGCTTTTCACTTGTTCGACAAGTGTTTCAATTTCCTATGAAATGAATTTTTTGTTTTTGTTTTTGCCTCGGCTATTGCAGCGTCATTATTATACCGTGTACGGGAATATATTTTAACAGTAATTAAGCATTTTAATGCTTGCATGCGATGATTATAACACTTTCCATTAAGTTCGAACCATGCAGGATACATTTTATTCGTTGCATACATACCCTCGTTTACAATTCTTTGAAGGATCTGCGTGGATGACCAATGATGTTTCCATGTCCGATTAAAAGCCATTAATTGCGTTTTGATGATGTCGTTAAAATGGCTTGTTGGTCGAACTAATTTCGTGACTTTTGGAGCATCTTCGTCTGCGTTCGGATATACACGATATTCAATATATGTTTCATTAGCCGTCGCATTATCCATTGGTGTTTTCGACATTGTTGCACGACAGTCATCGCAATGACTTTTTTGGATACATCGTCGTGCCACATACCCTGCGAAGAATGTAACAGCATTTTCGTCATAATGACTGAGTGTATTGTCATTTTTGTTTTCGATGTCCACATCATCCCATTCTTCCAGAAAGTCTTTCACAAATAATTCCGGATATTCAGCATCATCATCATCATCATCAAGAAGAGGAACGCAATTATTTGCATTCATATTATTTTCAATTCTTTTAATTAGCCCATTCGGCTGATTAATGAGGGCTTCACTCTCCTGACATTGCACGTTGCCTTTGTTGCTCGTCTGAATATAACCAGTGGAAAGAATATGTCTGACTGACAGTCGGACCATTCTTGCGGTTGGATTTGAATTGTATCTTCCGCGTCCTCGAAGTTTTGAAAATAAGTGTTCCACTGAATCCTGATTACATAAACCTGTTGCAAGTTGAAATTCTTCATATTTACTTGAAAAATCCTTATACAGAGCAAGAATAGCTTCTACAGTAATTAGAAAACCTTTAAAGCAAGGAACTTTACTCATTTTGTCCGGACATTTGGACCATCCAGAACACCACTGTACAAAGTTTGACAGTAGATCTTCAATGTCAGGATTTTTTTTTGACAATGGCCGTTTTCCACCGCATGTGACTTTAAGGCTGTACGAGTTGCAGGCATCAATTACGTTGTTCATATGCTCTGCAAAATCAGCTGTCGCTTCCCATGTATTTGATTTTAATTGTTTTCCAACACCTGCTGTTTTTATTGCAGCTGTGTATCTAAGGCTAAATAATTGCATGGCTTTTAAAACATTCATTGCCTGAAAATTGTCCGGACAAAGGTGTGCCTCTGTTATATGGGATAATAAATTTGAGCCTCCTTCTGTGGCATTATCGATTCTCCAAGTCTCTACGAAATCGGAATATGATGCAATTATTTCTCCTTTGCAATATAATTTATCATGCGTTCTAAAAAAACTCGTTAATCTTTTTACTAAATGCGGGAAATCGTATGAAGCATAATATTTTTTATTATTGTAAATAAAATATGGTTTGTGTGTTTCAACGCCGAGTTGTCTATAAGCGGCTTGATTATTGCTACCTTGATCACACGTAACAAGTTGTACATTAGCACCCGTTTCATTCAACTTTTGTAAACAGATTTTTAGTAACTCAACCATTTCAGTTGACTTTATGCCGCCCTTACCTGGAAGAAAATACGCAAGAGGTTGTCGCCATGGATGACGTGCATTCAAGCTATCTAGGCAAAATACGAAAACAAACTTAGCTCTTCCTTCTTTTCTACCGAGAGGTCCCAAATCAACTAGACCTTCTACTTGGTCCAATTTCGAAGAATATTCTTCACAGCTTTTAATAGACATTTCATCCCATTTTAAAGCACACACTCTTTCTTCCTCTGGTAATTGCGAAATTTTGTCTGTTATTTTTTGAAATATAATATCACAAAATCCTGGCTTTATATCATATTCTTCTATCCATCTTCTGATTGTTCGCTGTCCAGGAAAATTACAACCAGCTTTCTTTAGGCGGCAAAATGCTGATGCTGAATAGTAGTACAACTGTTTCGCCAAACTTTTTTCTTCCTCTGTATATTGTGTACGTGGTGTATGAAGTTGCAAATGAATCATGCTTTTTGCAACAGGATGCAGTTCTTGTTCATTTATTAATTGTTTTAGTGTTTCTTTCGTCTTCTTTTTACTACTTTTTGGTTTTTTACACATTTTTGCCATACATTTGATGCGATATTCTGCACGCCTTAATTGTTGTCGCAAATACAGATTTTCCATTTTCAGATCCTTTATTACTTTTGCATCTTGATTATTTGTTTGCGTGCAATTATCTTGGCGTTCATCATTTGTAGGTGGGATACATGGCTCGAGATGCACCCATTCCATTACATCTTCCTCTTCCGCAGGTACATCAAAATTTATATTAGCACGTTTATATGTACGCAATGCAGACTGTTTAGGCATTTGTTCTTCAAACATGACGTTTTCATCATTGAGAGGAAATGGTGCTGTATAATTTCTCTGTACTTGATCCTCTTCAATTTCAACATTTTCGCTGTTTGCACAAGAGCCTGCAGACTGTTGAGGCACTTGTTCTTCAAACATCATGTTTTCATCATTGAGTGAAAATGCTGCTGTATAATTTTTCTGTACTTCCTGTTCAATTTCAACATTTGTACTGTTTGCGGAAGAGCCTGTGCCACCGTATGGAATTGGTACAGCATCCCGTGTCAATCGTACTTTTGTGGCGTTTGTAAAAGACGTAGCAGTAAAATGATCCTCGCACAATCCTACTCTCCGAAGGGTAACAGGAGCAAATTTCTGTAATTTAGTATTCCCTGCAACATAAATATAAAAAAGTACATTACAATTACGATTACACGGTTTATTATAAAAAATAAAATTGCAATACAATGTTATACGGAGTGTTCGGTAATTCGCGCCCAGTACTAACAGTTGTAAAAAGAAAAGTCGAAAAATGTAGAATCACTTTAACCAACCGTGTTTAAAGACGTAGTAATTATAATATGTCACTGAGGTAATAAACGTCGCCTTTTTCTTTAAAGTGATTTAAAAGACAGCTTGTTTATTAACATTAAAAGTTAAATTAACCGAAAACGGGCTAAAACCAATAATCGAAAACGTATGTCATGACAATTACAATTGACTAAAACCAACAGTTAAAACGTTGTGACAATTACAATTAATAAAGATGGCCAGTTAGGTCGAATAAAATTTTTTTATTCTGTATTAATAAAGGCTTAGTAATGCAACATATTCTAATTCAGACGAAATTAGTATTTAATTTAGATCATTGAGTACACATTCCCTTGTTAACATAATATACTATTTTTTTATCGCAAACAACCCGAAGTTTTAATATGGACATATTTATAATACGCGATACACATACGCAAATGTATTCGTTTGTCAGTATATCAATATGTCAAATAATAATATATTTAAATGTCCAACAACGTACCTGTATTGCGTATCCATATTCTGCATCTCGCATCCTTTTGCATTGGGAATATAAATAGTCGCTTAGAAAGCTTCGTATTCGTAAAGTCTTTGTACATACACTTATCAAAAAAGCTACTTGACATAATTGTAATATTGTTATTGTAAAAATTTAAAATAAATATAATTACACTAAATAATGTGTATGCACACAAATTTAAAGAAAAAAAAATAAGAAGAGAATGTTATAACCGACACAATAAAACACACGCGCACGAACACGCAATCTTGTTTATAGTTAATCGAGTCCGATCAGGCAGCGGCACGCTGTCAATGTGTAATGAAGTGCACTGATCTTCAAAACCAACACGATATAACACACGCTCAGTGTTCACGACCACGCAATGTTTTCAGTTAATCGCGTCGGATGATCGAGACAGCGGCACGTACGCTGTTAACGTGTTACGAAGCACACTGATCTCACAGATTCGTTAATAATAGATCAGATTATCTCCCTATTAAAAATCACACAGAATCGTGCTGCACGAATAGCGAATTATCAAACAACACAACTGTTATCACGAAGCTCATCGATCGCGCTTACTGTCCTTACTGACTGTTCACGCGGAATAAAACATTCGGGACGCCTATTATCGCGCTTCTTATGTTTCGCGTCAAACGGCCGAGAAACCACGTTTCAACGCTCATATAGACGCATATAGAGTATTCATAATCCGTTCTCATTTCAATTAGACCGTCTTAAGTATGCTAATACGACTCTGTGGTTTATAACATGTTAAGATTGTAGGTACAGCTAATGCAAAACGGTGTAAAATATAAGATCCGTCTATGAATACAGCTCATAAAGCTAAATGAAAACTAAACGTATTGATATGGATCACTTATTTAAGTCATTACTATACTGATATGAAGTCTAAGTAATGTACTTTTATTAAATGTTAATTATCGTATGTAATACGCAGTGCAAATTCTGTATTCTTATTTAATTGAAGTGAACTTGTAGTGTCAAATGCATACAGAATGTTTATGGAAAATTGTAACTGTTGTTTTCGAAATGCAGCACTTCCTTTAAACGCAAACAATGTGGTTTACACATTTCTGCAGTACACATTTATATAACGATCGATTGGACTTTGTGCAGTAAATTAATTATTAAAACTATCCTAATAACTGCTAAATCATTACATGAAGAAGAAGTATAGATTTGTCAACATTTTTTAAAATAAAGTTTTATTTTGACAATATGTATATGTACATTTTTTTAATTAAGTTTTATTTTGACAATATATAATGTATAACATGAGTAGTACATGGAAAAAGTCATCTTTGAATTACACTTGTGTCATTTGTTACATATATTATCTAAAGATAATGATCCGTATAATAAATGAGTCGTTAACGGGTGTATTCCACTATAACCCTTTGCTTAAGTACTATGCATGTATACGCGTCTCTATATTAGGTTCCCTTAATATAAAGCATTAAAACAAAGTGCCACTATGGCAGCTGTCTTCTTAAACTTTTATTGAGAGCAATGGATATGTATGTCGAAACGCAATAATTTGATTATTTTATTGTAACATCGTTGAATATAAATTTCATTAATTTATTGCTTACAATTAGCAGTAATAATAATATGCTAACTAACGCAGATGCAAGACATTGACAGAACTACCTGAAATTCAATAAAATAATGCGTTTGAAAACTGTGCACTCGCGACCGGGTATCGTTCGTTGAGCGCGGTGGGCTGGTATAGCCTTGTAAGAAGACCCGGCAGTCAAGGTAATTAGGATCGGTAGGATCGAGAAAACGACGTTTATTCGGATGTGCTGTGTATTGGTATCGACTTTTATTCGTTCGTTACAACGGTACAAAGGCTTCTGAGCGCGAGCGGTATGTCGGCTGAATTTCGGAGCGGTCGTTAGAGCACGCGAGGAGGGGGAAGATAGTTCGAGAAATAACGCGATTATTTTCGAGAAACGGAGCTGGCTTTCGTGGAAATTCGGGGGAACTCCAGGTGCTGACAAGGTCTCGCGCGTAAACAAGTGAAACGACAACACGGCGAGGAATGCGGGTCGATGATCGCAATTTAACATATGAGATGTTTCGCGATTCCCGAACATACCGCCCGCCTCGAATATTTATATTCGAAACGAGAATTAACACACAGTAATGTGCCGCATAATGTAAAATATAATACAGTTGTTGAATACGTGGATATATGGATACAAAAAAACTTAAATCTAAAGAACAGCGGAATCTTAAGTCTAAAGAAAATCTTACATCTAGCGAAATCTTAAATCTAATTGCGTTTTATACATATTTACATTGGTTTGCCCGAAAGACGGAACGCATTACGGCCGCGAGCCGCCCGCCTTGACCGCTTCTCCTTCGGTTGCGGTATTTATATCGATCGGCAAGAAACAAAGCTTGACGATGGGTCGCTTGTATTCGGAGCGCGCGGTTTTGACGGTGACGACGCGCGTCAGACCATCCTCCCCGGGATGACAGGCAATGATGCGTCCAAGTTCCCAATGACTGGGGGGAGCGAGCGGATTACGCATTAGCACGATCCGACCGACGGTGGCCAGATTTTGAATGACGCGCCACTTCGGGCGATGTTGGAGCGTATGCAAATAATCGCCCACCCACGACCTCCAAAAACCTTCAGAAATTTGTTGCACTAATTGCCAACGCGAGAGCCGATTCTCGGTTATGTCGAGTACGCTCGGCTCCGGGATTGCGACAAGGTTGGCGCCGATCAAAAAATGACCGGGAGTAAGGGCGCGGTAGTCGTCGAGACTATCGGAGATTGCTGTGATCGGTCGCGAATTTAGGCACGCTTCGACTCGGCATAATAGCGTAATCATCTCCTCGCATGTAAGCGTGTGAGATCCTATACATCGCTTTAAGTGGTATTTGACGCTACGTACTCCGGCCTCCCATAATCCGCCGAAATGTGGAGCCGCAGGAGGAAGGAAATGCCATGCTATTTGATCGCCTGCCAATTTGTTAAGAAAATTTGGATCGCGCACGGCGGCGTTACAAGCGGCGGCGAGTTCTCTTTCGGCGCCCTGGAATGTCGTACCATTATCTGAGTACATGCTATGGGGAAGTCCGCGCCGAGCGACAAATCGGGTAAACGCCGCAAGGAAGGCCGCCGAGCTGTAATCGCTTACGAGCTCTAAATGAATCGCTTTCGTGGTCATACAAATGAATAAGGAGATGTAGGCCTTGTGAGCCTTATGACCTCGTCCCTTTGCAGACCGCACGAGTATCGGTCCTGCATAATCGACTCCGGTATGCTCAAACGCGCGCGAAGATCGATTGACTCTGACGTCGGGTAAGTTGCCCATGAGCTCCGCCGGTACCATAGCCCTTTCGCGAGCGCATTTGACGCATCGGTATAGGACCGCCCGTACGGTTGCCCTTGCGCGCAAAAGCCAGAACTCGGTACGGAGATAAGCGAGGGTAATATGAGGGCCTTCGTGTAGGGTGTTATGGTGAGCGTGCGATATGATGCGAGATAATAACGGATGGGACGCTAGGACGATCGGATGTTTGGTTGACGCGGGAAGATCGGATTTTTGCAGTCGCCCTCCGACTCGTATCAGACCATCGGTGTCGAGATACGGATTAAGAGCGACAAGTGAGCTTGATTTAGGTACGCGTTCGTTTCGTTTGAGACTCGCAGTCTCTTGTGGAAACAAGTCACCTTGAATGGTTTTGAGCCAAAAGATCTTGGCTGTTTGAATTTCGCGTAGAGTTAGTGCGAGCGATTGATTGACTCCAGCACCGGTTTTCGGTGTGGAATTGAGGCGAGAGCGAAGGATTCTTGTGAATCGCATAATATAGGCCGTTACGGTAAGCAGCTTAAACCATGAAGAATAGCGAGTCGCGAGATCCCATGGTTCAACACGTGCGACGCAAGCATGTATGACGACGCGGTTTTCGCTCGATATTTCAGCTTCGGTTGGAGACGAGCATGAGGTCGGCCAATGCTCAGGGGATTGTTTTAGCCAGGACGGCCCTGACCACCAAAGGGTGCAATCGGCAAGCTCGCCAGGGCGCAAACCGCGAGATGCGCAGTCGGCGGGGTTGTCCGCCGTCGGAACATGATGCCAGATTGCTGCCGGTAGCAGACTTTGCGTCTTGGCGACTCGATTTGCGACAAAAACCTTCCATCGTGACGGAGGCTGTTTAAGCCACGCTAACACGATCCTTGAGTCGGTCCAACAGTAATGTTGGAGGTTTTGAATGTCGAGATTCGAAAGAACGAATGACATTAAACGTGCTAGAAGCACCGCGCCGCAGAGTGGTCGTGGCACGCTTAATGTTTTGATTGGAGCAACCTTCGATTTCGCGACGAGAATGCATACGGTAACGGGGCCGTCTCTCGGTACGAGACGGAGATATACGACCGCGGCGTAAGCCTTGGTTGACGCATCCGAGAACCCGTGAAGTTCACAATGAGCTATATTGGGACCGTAATTTGTCCAGCGAGGGATCGAAATGAGTTTGAGACGCGGCAATTGATTGTGATATTCGCGCCATTGTTCTAAGATATCGCACGGCAGCACGTCGTCCCAATCGTGTTTCAATGACCAGAGGCGTTGCATAAATATTTTCGCGACCACGATAACGGGAGTTACCCACCCCAACGGGTCAAACAATTTAGCGATGGTGGAGAGAACCGCCCGTTTGGTCTGCCCTGCATTCGGTGTAGTCGTGACCCGGAAATGGAAGGAATCGCTTTCTGGATTCCACGCGACGCCTAATATCTTCAACGGCTCGTCGCCGTGTAGATCCTTGTCACGCGCAAGGCCATGATCGGAAGGATCAATATCGGACAGTAACTCGGGACAATTGCTTGCCCACTTGCGTAGCCGGAAACCGCCCTTTTCCAGAAGTGCAATTAGTTGATCGCGAATTTGAAGCGCGAGTTTACGGTTGTTCGCTCCGAACGTACAATCGTCGACGTAGAGTACGCGAAGTGCGAGGTACGGGGCTGAAGCAGTGCCGTATGTAACGGTGAGCAACCAATACTCCGCCACTGGCTCGGAAGGCGACGAGCGCCATAGAATTCGTTGGTAATCCACGTCGCGAGTGTCGATGAGAATTTGCCGATACATTTTGGCGATGTCGGCAGTACAAACGTACGGATGTTGACGCCAGAGCAAGATAACTACGACCAGGTTATTTTGTAGTTTGCGACCGATTAACAAATGATGATTTAGCGAGGTGCCGTTCGATGTAACGCAGGAAGCGTTAAACACGACCCGAAGTTGCGTGGTAGCGCTGCTTTCGCGAAAAACAGCGTGGTGCAGAATGTAATAAATTTGAGAGTTACTCGATTTTGCGTCGGTGTCATTAACCTTGGTCATGTGACCGAGCTTCTCGTACTCCTCGAGGAATTCGCGATATAACGCGGCTTTATTTGGCTCTCGAAGGAGTCGACGTTCCGCGCGGTATAAACTGGACAACGCGGTAGCGCGGGATTCACCAATGTCTATCGGGGGACCATTTTTGAACGGTAACCGCACGACGTATCGTCCCTCCGGCGTGCGGGAGTGAGTGGCGGCAAAATGCTCTTCGCATTGTCGCTCTTCGGGACTTAAATGGTTTTCGTGAGGGACTTCTTCGATCTCCCAAAATTTACGAAGATCGAGATCAAGGCTTTCGAAAATTGTTCCATGATTAGCATGAACGGAATCAGGGTGGAGGGATCGGGCGGAAGAAATTGGTCCGGAAATTATCCACCCGAGTGTCGTGTTCTGAGCAATGGGCTCGTTATCGGCTCCTTTACGGACGCCTTCTAGAATAAGCATGCCGTACAGAAATGTGCGCCCATTGGAGCGTCGATTGAGCGCGATTCGGTGCGTACTTTGAAGGCGATTGAATTACGTACGCGGTAGTCGAGTATGCAGGTTTGTCGCCAAACGAAGGTGTTACGCGAATACGTGCGACGGAATGCGACAACGATTGCGAGTCTCCAATGCCGGTAATACGTGTAGTTTGTTTTATTTTCGCGAGACGCAACCGTTGAACGATATTTCCGGAGATTAAAGTCGCAACGGAACCTTGGTCGAGCAGAGCGCGGGCGTAAACAAAGTGACCTTGTGGCGAGTAAACACGCACTCGAGCGGTTGCTAAAAGTACGGTTGACTTCGGCATTATTGTCTTCGAAATTAAATGAGACGCGATCTCGTTATCGTTGTCGCTGTCTTTGGATGCGACGGTAGGAACGGATTCTACGCTGGGCGATTTTGCATCGTCCGTGAAATGTAGTAGGGTGTGATGTCGCTTATGACAAGTTTTACAGGACCGCACGTTTTTACAATCCTTTAGCGAATGATTACGCCCGAAGCAATTAATACAACGGTTTTCCTTTTTTACATACTCGTATCGCTGCGACGGAGTATATGCTAAGAACGACGCACATTGGTACAATAGGTGCGCGGATTTGCACATCGGGCACGCAAGGTTTGCAGCTGTTGTCGAATGGGAAGCGATCGATTTCGATTTCGACGACTTTTGCGAACCGTCGATGGTTTTCTCGGATTTCGAAGGCGAGATCGCCTCGAAAGCGCGGATACGCGATTCTAGAAATTTATCCAACTCGTTATAGGTGGGATAATCGACCGTTTCGCTCATCTGTAATTCCCATGCTTTCCGGGAAGATTTATCGAGCTTTTGCGAAATCAAAAAAACGAGGATATCGCTCCAAGTGTCAACGGGACGATCGAGGTTTTTAAGCGCTTGAACCGAGGTGTTTGCTTTGTCGCGCAAAGTCTGAAGGTCTTTGAAGGTTTCGGACGCGATCTGTGGCAACGAAAATAACGTTTGCAGATGGCCGTTAATTAAACGACGTTTATTTTCATAACGCGACGAGATGAGGTTCCATGCCACAGTAAAATTCGCGTCAGTAATCGCGAGGTGGGTGAGCGCGCTACTTGCATCTCCCGATAAACTCGAGCATAAATAATGCATCCGATCTACATTCGTTAAAGTTTTATTATCTATAATCATAGATTAAAAGCGATCGCGGAAGCTTTCCCAGCGGTCGAAAGATCCGTTGAAGGTCGGCAGGTTGATCCGCGGAAGCTGAGCCGTGGGACGGAGGATTGAATTTGAAGCGTGACTTACATTGAGGTCAACTTCGTCGTTGTCAGAAACCTTGGCCAGTACCTCGGACATGTAGTCCAGCGCCTCGTCAAACTGGTCCTCGCAGGCTTCAAACTGGTCATTGCAGTAATACGGCAGCTCCTCGGCGGTGCTCACGTCGAGGGATGCCCTGATCTTAGCGTCCAAGTCCCGCGAAGTCGAGAACTTCTCCTTGAGGGCTGCGATTCGGCTCTGCACCACCGCCTTCGTCATCTTGGCTTGACCCAATTTTTTGAAGTTGGATAGAGCGCGAGATATTGATCCCATCAATTGGCTCTGCTTTGCCAGGAGCTCGTCTTGTGAGGATGCCATGGTGGACGGGTATCGTCACTAAGCACTCCGAAAGTCGTATGGTACAATTCGTCTTGACTCCGAATCCGGCTCGAAGGACCAAAATGTGCACTCGCGACCGGGTATCGTTCGTTGAGCGCGGTGGGCTGGTATAGCCTTGTAAGAAGACCCGGCAGTCAAGGTAATTAGGATCGGTAGGATTGAGAAAACGACGTTTATTCGGATGTGCTGTGTATTGGTATCGACTTTTATTCGTTCGTTACAACGGTACAAAGGCTTCTGAGCGCGAGCGGTATGTCGGCTGAATTTCGGAGCGGTCGTTAGAGCACGCGAGGAGGGGGAAGATAGTTCGAGAAATAACGCGATTATTTTCGAGAAACGGAGCTGGCTTTCGTGGAAATTCGGGGGAACTCCAGGTGCTGACAAGGTCTCGCGCGTAAACAAGTGAAACGACAACACGGCGAGGAATGCGGGTCGATGATCGCAATTTAACATATGAGATGTTTCGCGATTCCCGAACAAAAACATTAAACTGTCTACTAATTATCGCTGTACTATTATCAAACATTATTTTGCGGTAAAGTTCAACGTGCAGCGGTGGAATTATGCATTCAACTCCGGCTGCAGTCTATTTAATACTACGAATGCTTTGAAGAGCTATTTCTTTTCACTAAAAGAAAGGAGAAGAGGAATGCTTCGAAGCATTTGTAGTGTTAAGTGGACCGCAGTTTCCGACAAACACAAATGCATAACTTATTCGTTCTTTGGTCCACTGGAGCGGCCCAGTGGATCATCGCGTCGGGAACGGATAGGCTCCGTTAAAGAAGGCTCCGCCTACTGGAGCGGGCACGTTTCATGCATACGCTGATATGCAAGTGCTCCGAAGCCATTGATGCTGAAAATAATTCTTTGAAAAAAATGTGCAACACATATTTTGATTTGCAATTAACGTAGTCCATTTGCAATTAACTTGGCACATCTGTTATAAGTACGAAAAAATAAAAAAAAAAGGTTAAACGCACAACTTTAAGCGCGTTTTTCTGGAAATCATATTTTCCACCTCAACGTGCAAGAAAACGCGAAAATTGTTAAACCGACGATTGATTTTACAAACTTTTTACGCATTTCTTCACAACATGTATATCTATAATATATATTGAGGGCATAAAGCTTGGATTTTCGGATATTAAGAAAATTAAATATTTTTATTATTAGGTGAAAGGTTGATTTGTCGAAGAGGAAAACGTATCTTATACTGCAAATCGACGCTATTTTGTTAATTTTCAATTATTCCCAAAGTTCAAGGTACGTGCCCTCTTGATAAACATATTATGAAGATAAGTGAAAAATTTAAAGTCAATCGATGCAATAATCTCCGAGAAATCTTGCAGGCCTCTTTTGAAAACATGATTTTTTTAAAACGCGTTTACAATTACAGGCACGACATTTGAAGGGAACAATCATTATTTCTTAATATTCCTGTCGTACTAATAATTATGTAATAAACGTGTGACAAGTTGCAAATCAATACGCGTTGCGGAGTTTTTTCTCAATCTAGGCTACTTTTTTACACGTTTAAAAGTAAAATGCTTCTTACAATTAGTATCATGCATTTAATTTCTCAATTAAATTCCAAGATTTCCAACATTACATGGTGCTGCTTATATGTATATGTATATCCGATTGTTGAAATGTATATATGTCATAATCAAGCAGATAATTTCCGTTATATACGGATATGTTGGTGGAAAGTGGAAATAAAGAAGTATTGTACGGGACTGAAGATTGATATTTCAATTGTATACTTTATTATATATTTACAACATATAGCAATAAAAAAGATTGATATATTTGCGATCTCATATCGATTTCATTGAGCGCGCGCACGACATTCCACGTGTTTGGGCGAGCGATTCTGTAACAACCGAAAAAATGTTTTTACATTGTCGTGGAATGCGGTGTTAACATTGTTGTGCAATCGCGGCCGAAATGATTACACCGCTTAATTGTATATTTATCTAATTATCAATATTTGTCATCTGTTTTAGGAAATACGTATCCTATACACGGAACGGTGCGGGCGGCGGTCGTAACGGCCACGATACCGACGACAGCAACGACGACCCTGGCGGCCACGACGCCGACGACGGTTCCCACGGCCACGATGCCGACGACAGCAACGACGACCCCGGCGGCCACGACGCCGACGACGGGCGCCACGGTCACGATGCCGGCGACAGCAACGACGACCCCGGCGGCCACGACGCCGACGACGGTCGCCACGGCCACGATGCCGGTGACAGCAACGACGACCCCGGCGGCCACGACGCCGACGACGGTCGCCACGGTCACGATGCCGACGACAGCAACGACGACCCCGGCGGCCACAACGCCGACGACGCCGACGATGGTCCCCACGGCCACGATGCCGACGACAGCAACGACGACGCCGGCTCCGATTGAGCCGGTCGTATTAAACGTAAGTATAAAAATGGATTAATTTAATATATTAACAATGTTAACTATTAACATTTAGACAGTTGCACATATCACATGTCACGCATCACATGACATGACATACTTGTAACATGTTCTCTTTATACTTGTAATATTTGCTTTTTATTACAGTCTGAAACGTTGGGATATCTGGTGCAAACGATTTACAACGCGATGCGACGAGGAAGAGGGAAGGGTAGAGGCAGAGGCAGAAGCAGAGGCAGAGGCAGAGGCAGAGGTAGAGGCAGAGGCGGAGCACATGAAACGACAACTACAGGCCAGATATCTGGCATAAACATTTATTATTATCCGAAATAAAAAAAAAGAACAAATCTTTATATACATATATTATACATATATATTTTTTCAATATACATATATGTATATGTTTTTAAAATAAAACACATTATAATATACATTATATTTCATAATATTTATGCATTGCTGTTCCTAACTCCTAAATCCTTTCCTCCCAGAATTCCGCGGAACGCAGCGCGTTAAAAGACAAGACGGAGAAATTTCGGCTTCGCAATTAAAAGATTAAATCGCCGCTACTCGCTCGCGTCGCGTCAACTCGTTCATCTTATCGATTTTTAGTAGTTTGGACACCAACCATAGCACGGACACGCACCCATGTACCGTTACCGACCGTGACGAGCGTAGTTTACATCAACTTCTTCAGGCGACGCGTCGGAAAATGCATCCACCGCAAGAACAAAGGGATGGCCGCTCTCAGGTTTCTCTCTGCGTCAAGTGGCTCGCAGCCATCATCAGCGCCTCACACCTAGCGACATGAGCGACACCCTGCGAGGCCATTGGCCGAGTCCCTCCCACGTGATATCCTGTGGCGCGTGCTTCGTCTACGTGCCGGTAGCAACGGCTGCCGACATAATTGTTTTTTGTTTTTACCGGTTAGAGGCATTCCGCTAGGTGAGCTCAGTGTTTTCGGACGTGCCTCATCCGCTCTTCTTCTTCTTCTTCTTAGAACCCAATGGATTTCAGGCTCCAATGCGGAGCCACTGTACCACGGATAAACTGCCAATGAGAGAGCCCCTATGGGGATTTAGGCTCCCTCTGGCGAATACGCTATGAGGCAAAACCTCAGCCCAGAAAATGTGTTCCATAAAAACTAATAAGCGGCTTGTTCGTAATAAGCGACAGACATACAATTTAAATAAATTGAGTATACAGTACTCATAAACGGCGGATTTACAATAGTCAGAGTATATAGAATTTAATATAGATATAAATTGAGTTCAGTACTCTTAAGCGGCAAATTCACAATAAGTGGAATAAATAGAATTTAATATAAGCATCAAATAAATTTAACAGGATCATCAAATATACATATAAATAAACGGGAAACAAAATTTTCAATTAATAATTATGGATTAAATTGATTTCAGATACGTACACTCAATGCAGATCAAAATTATACCCCTACAAAAAGAGGGATTAATTAAAAGAATTTCCTCATAAGTAGAAAGTGTAGGATAGAATCAAAAGATCAATTCAGAACACAAGCTAGTTATACTCGAGTGTATAAATGACTTGAGCGTCCAAAGCCATTATCCTCTCAAAAGGGGAATTTAAATAAAATAACTTCCACGTGCGTAGAAAGTACAAAATAGACTTCTGAAATCAATTCAGAGCGCACACTAGCTTATAATTAAAACGCAAAAATAATATAACTCAAAAGATAATCTCGCACGGACCGTGTCCCAAACATCCCCAAACCTCCCCAAAAAGGGACATTCAGGAGGAAGACCGGCAAACAAAAAAGCGAACCAAACGCACAAACACCGAACTTAACATATGAGTAAAATGAAAACTGATCATAAACCATATCACTATCAACAAAATCTCATAAATCGCAATATAAATTTGAAGATAATACGAATATCGTTATATAAAACAAATGCATTTAGCTCAGAACAAACTAAATATATGAATAAACGGTGATTCCACAATTCATTATTACATAAATTAAATGAGACATATGTTTATCCAACAGTAATGCTTTGACTTGTTTTCATATATCCTTTTCGTTAGCAATACGCCCTTACATGACGATCCTATAACAGGCATGTTCCATTGCAAAGAATCCGAAAATAACACATGACAATAATACAAGTCAAAGACACGAAGGCACGCGAACATAATAAGGTGATATCTAAGCGACACGTATAAACTCTCATAAAATAAACACGCGATCACGCGGTGATACAATAGCAAACCTGCGCGCATGATCCCTCATAATGCACTTACGTGAAACAATACGGATACAATTCAAAATATGCAAGGGATTACAAATTTTAATAGAATAAAGATAAACTAATCTTAAACCTAAGAAAAGAAGCAAAAAAAAGGGCATAGATGGAGAAAACTAGAGAGATGCTTGGTCGAAATCCAAAGCGTCCCCCTCGAGCAGGGACGCCCAAGAGATCGACCAGCCCACATAAAGTAATATATATACACTAATATATGCAAACGCAAAAACCGAAAAAACAAAAACGCATAGTTTCAAATAATAAGAATACTAAGTAATATAAATGTCATTCACGTGAGAACAAAAGTTGAATAAACATAAGTTGATACAAAATAGAAAAATCTAAACAAAAGAGAAAATCCGCATAACATTAAGAGACTAACATATAAGATCAAAGTCTGATCTTCATTATATAAAAACAAAGGACCTGAATCACATACAAAATAATCCGCAATAAATATAATTCAGAAAGACATCATATGTTATCGGATATTAGCAGAAGCGAATTCCACAACGCTCTAGGCATATTTCTTAGAAAGGAATTCGAAAACAGCTCACACGAAATGAACACGCGAACACAGAATGATAACAACGGAAAGAACAATGGTGATCACGCGTATATGATCCCTCATAAGACAAACACGAAATATATTTCAAAGCACACAAATTAGAAAATAATAAATTTAATAAAATACAAAATAGCAGATAACCGATCGGGACTTAAATTAATAAGAAATGTAATTAAGAGAGTATAAAACTGACACAATAAAGCCAAAAGAGTAAGAATCCGCTTCTTTATCAAAAACTTATTACTAAGATCAACCATCTAAACAGAATTGTTCAGTAAGAAGAAAGTTTATCTACTGACAAAAAACGAATGTCCACTAATAACTTAAAACTTATAACTTATAACTTATCTTAACTGGCAAAAATTGATCAAGACCAATGCTCAAAAATAGAGTCACATCACACTTTATAGAGTTGCAAACACAAAGGAGTAATAAACGAAAAAAGAAGGAAGGGGAGCCCGTCACTCAAAGCGATATCGTCATTGAGAACTCCGAAAAACTTAACAAGCGAACCGACGTCCGTCCCGGGCGCCGCGCCGGCCCGCGACGGACTCCCGCTCATCCGCTCGTGTCGTGCGGGTACGGACGTGTTCGGACAACACACACCGCAGGGGGAAGTGATCCGCGCAGTTCCTGGGAACGTGTGCCCACGGTAACCCGAGCTCAATACCCAGAGTAATAGTCTCCGTGTGGAGGCAATAACGCCCGTAGACAAGAAGAAGTTGCAAGTTAGTAGGTGTATAGGGGGGATTCGAACCCAACCTAGGGCGAGGGGAAAGAGGGGCAGGGGGGTTCCGCGACGCGGGGTACTCCATGCCCGATGGGCGAGGGGTCCGCGGGGGCAAGGGAGGGGGAGCCAAATGTGGGCGAGGGGGTCCGCGGGGGCAAGGGAGGGGAAACGATGAGCGAGGGGTCCGCGGGGTAAGGGAGGGGAAACGATGGGCGAGGGGTCCGCGGAGAGAGGGGAACCGCGTTTACTGACATCGCGGCGGCCCGCGGGAGAGGGGGAACCGCGCTATGGGCCGCGATGGATGCGGACGCGGTGGCCCGCGTAATATCATACCGTACCGTATCACTCGCGTGCGTCTTCTCGCTCTCGCCCCCGCTCGCGTCGGCTGCAGATCAGCGTGACATCACCGCGCTTGCATATCACATTCTCTTTCTACTTACCTCTTCACGTTCTCTCTCATACTCACCTTCTTACCTATACCTCCTCGTATTCTCCCTCCGCTCCCGTTTGCGTCCTCTCTCCCGCTCTCAGATGTTCTTTCTTATTCGCGTATCTATTACTAGAGCAGGTGCATATTTTTAAAATATTTGCTGTTAAAAATAGAAAAGTCGCAGTCTTTTATAATTAAACGACGCGGTAGCGTTCTATGGTTCCATGCAAACGTATGTGTTTGATGAAATCATCGCGACATTGATAGGAGTATCATGCCAATGACTCTGTATACATAATCTCAAATTGAAATTGTATTGTCGTCTTGCATGTCCACTGATCATACGTACGTACATACGTACGTACATACATACGTACATACGTAGGTACGTACATACGTACATACATCATACGTACCGCTTGTTGTAGAGACATACAGGTCAGTATGTCTCTGCAACACCCTGTACATACGTACGTACATCATACATACACATACATACATACACACGTAAAGAAAATGTAATTGCATCTTCACATAGGACACATCTAATAACTATGTGGAAAAAGGGAAAAGAAAATAAAACATTTTAACGTTTATATAATTTATTTCTAAGAAGATTGCAACTTCTTCTGGCGTTGCGACCACCAGTTAAATATTTTAAATACATTTCGTAATGCGCAATTCTTAACATGTTTTCCACATCGCACAGTATTAGTAACATCTAGATTATTTAAGGATTCGATATCTTCGTAATCTGCATCCAAAGTCTCCATGATTAGGTTTTGTCTCACATCATTCTCAAGCATATCCACCAGCCATTCTCGTTTCTGGCATCCCTTGACGTACACGAGAGTTGACGTCTCGTCATCCTTTTCTGTACCAAGCACTGCCGATGTAATTAGACGTTTCGCCATGCTGTATGGGACCATCCCGTCTTCCCATCGTAATCTATGGTGATTAGCAATCAACCATGAAGCACATGATTTGTCGGATTTTGTAAGGAAATTCCATGGCATGGGGCATGTAAAAATGTAATGCGCCAGAATGGTTCCGTTTTTCAACACCGCCACCTCCTTTACGACAAATTTCATTCCGACGATAAATCCTTGCAGATCTACAAACGTTGGCATGATCATGATGCAGCGAAGTAACAATCTATACTATAGCTTATCGCGATACATCTGTCACTCTTATATCGAAATATTTGCAAATAATGCAATTTACATAATTTTGCGCACTACGTTAGACAGCGGGCAGTATTCGATTACACGATCATGCAAGATGAGGCAATAGGCAGTAGTATTTGCAGGTACATTCTCTTTGCAATCAAATTCTATTCGCACATCCACGGTGGCGCTCTTGACAGATTCGTTTTGTCGCGAGCAATCGATGACAACAAAAGGTCCATTTGCCAGGAATGTGGCCACGGTGCATAACGTTTCGTAGCAGTCGTATCCGTAATAAGCTTTACGAAAACGTGCATACATATAAAAAAGAACGGCGTATCGTTTTTTACCAAAATCTAGATTCAAGTCATCGTATGGATAAAATTCAGAGTTTAGATAAAGCTTGACATTGGTCAAGTTACAGTCATCGAATATGCTAACATCTTGAGACATAATATTCTTGCGACCAGTCTGTAGCGCAAAGATAACATATCGCGGCTTCTCTAGCTGAGTCGCAGTCTTGACGGCCCATGAATGCTTGGTCGTGCTCTGCAGCAGGGGATACTCGTACAGATCCCACGCGCGAAAACTGACACTAAGATATCGCCCGCTTTCCAAAGCCCGTAACAGGGACAATTTATTGACCTCGTTTAATGTAACATGAGGCATTCGCCACTGTACTTTAAACAATTCAATTTCCGGCTCCGTCACAGGATTTCCCACAATGCAATTGTTATCGCTACGCGCTCGTATCAAAATTAATTCATGACGAGCGTTAACAACCACGCGTTTGTAATCCTCGCAAAAGCCTAGCAACATCTTGAGCGGTACGCAAAAGTTGAAATATCCTTCCGGTATGCTTGATCCAACGTCCCATCCAGCATTCCGCATGATTGTAGCACTGTCATACGTTAGCGATACATAATTCTTGATAGTACTGGTTATTCCAACGTTTCTATTGCGATCAATCTCCACGCCGTTAAGCTCATATCGAATTTCGTCAAACATGAACGCACCGCAATTATTTACAAGCGTTGCCACAGACTCGTCATTCCTTTTCTTTATCTTTAATATTCCTTCGACGTAGAGAAAGCTTTCACACGGCAACGTGTATAAATCTTGTTGTTGTATGGGTATTCTTATCTCATCGCTATGCCCAAACGTCGTGTTAGCGTATGGATTGTATGTATGAGACTCAATCTTGACGACGCTGTAGTCAAAGATCGGTTCACCTCCAATGTTCAAGATATTAGCCATGTCGCACGATAAAACCCAATGATTTTAAAAATTCAACGTTCGACGCGGTGAGTTTCTTCTTCGGCGATCGAATTGTCTTTCTAATTATGTTTCTCGTCTGTTGCACCTGTTCGGCTTCGTTCAGTATGAGCATCTCACGTTACCACTGACGTCTTCGCACATGCAGTCTAATGGTGATCTCTTCTCCACGAAAATCGATCAACCGACCGTCCTGATCCACAACGCGAATTGTTAGGTCCGTAATGCTCCGTACGGTGATCGGAAGGTAAATGATCTGTGCCGGCGTTTCCGATATCTTATATCCTGGTGGCACACTCGGTGAAAATTCGTGTATCGTGTGCACATACTTGTCGTTATTGTACGCACCCGCGGTCACGTTACATTCTATGCGAATGATGTTTACGCTAATAATATTTATCGGTACGTCCGATTCGCTGAAAATCCTAGCAGCGATCCAATGTTGTTCGGTTTGGTGAAATTTACCCGATAAGTACACTTGATCTCGCTCTTCATCGTATTGTTGTTAGCTCGAATAACCAGTGGGTACTCTTCATCTTCGCCGACATGTTTCTTTCTCGCAACATCGTTGGACCGTAAAATGGCACGTTTCAGATATGTATCTATATCACGCAGTTCGTATGATCCTTCGGGAATGACAATCTCCTTGTCATCAAAGTAGAATTTATTGTTTGAAGAATTTACATTTGGTATCGTATAATAGGTTTCAAAATCTGTCAAACCGAGCTCGTAATTGCCATCGCTCAAATCCACAGCAGGAAAGTAGCTTACCGCGAGGATGCTACTCTTGCCTGTGAGCGTAAATGTCAGTGACATGTTTGAAATAATACTGAGTTCAAACACCGCAACGCCAGTCTTTAAATTGATCGTCAACCGTCTGTAGAAAGTGCAAACACAGTTGTCCGCAATTGCTCTGATCGTATCGCTGATAAGGCGTGCGATTGTACACGATTTGCGTCACATTCTTTAGATACTGCACCAATTCCCTAGGCGGTCGAAGATTGCCAAAACTGTCGAAATATATGGCTCGATGTCCTCTCTTCGCGTATGCCACCCAGTGAGTACCCGGTCCCTCAGCATTATCCAAGTTTACGATACCACTTTCGTTTTGACCAACTCCTCCCGTTGGTAAAGTAGTACGCATGAAAATACCCCTAAAATATGGAATGCGCATACGCTTCGCTAGTTGTTGTAGTTGTACGTTTATAGTTACACCCTTCGGAAATTTTAGCGTCTCGACGTTTTTTTTTTTTTTTCTCGAGACTCCCCGCCCACATTTATACGGAGCGAGATAAAGTCCATGACCTTCCATGGCGCGATTATGACGTTTCAATTCTTCCAGCTGACGCCGCGCGGCTTTGTTATCGTTCACAGCCTTTGCGACTCCTGCCGCTCCGCCGACCAATGAACCGAGAACTCCCAACAACGGTAGGATCGGTAGGATACCACCGCGTTTTGCAACCGGAAGTATTCGCTTGTTCTTCTTCTTCTTTTTTGTTTTCAAACCCATTCCGAGTTTTGTCTTGGTTTTCATGGCCGCCCAGACAGCTGTGGCGGAAGCTCTCTCTCCGAGAGTTGAATCTTTCGCTGTAATGCGTTTTTGCGCTTTCGCAGCGAGTATATTGGCAGCCACGTGTCGTTTTGCGAGATCGTTGCTATGCGAATAGGCTATATCGTGCTCGCGACACGCTGCGTCCAATGGATTAATACTTTGATCACCTCTCGCCAATCGTGTTTCTAAATGAGTGCCCGGACCACAAAACTGATAGCCGGGGATATGTAATTCGATCGGAAGTGCGTTTATCGCGCGATTTAATAAACCGCGGCCTTTTACTATCTCTGACATTCGCCGCAGTTCTTTATCAACGGCGGCGGACCGTCGATATGAGTTTGATGATGCGGTAAATTATAATGTTTCAAACACCGACGATATTGCTGAATCTCCGAATCTGCCTTGATATGTTCGGGAAATTTATCCCACAAATAATCTATGTAATTGTAAAACAGCCGTAGTAGAATGACCTTTGGAATATATTTCAACTGTTCGGTCGTTAAATTGTAAATATCGCTGTTATCTGACAGTAGCAAAAACATTTTGAGTACTGAGCGTCTCAGCTCTACGCTCCTGTATAAATAGGCCGGTTTTCACGATACCGTTTTACATTTGTTGTGGAGGGGAGATAACATGCGGTTTGTGCGACAATCGCGGGTGATCAAAGTGACAAACTTTGATGATAAGGTACAGTTAATGAAAGAGGTACGCAAACATGGAGACATGCTACCAATTTCTATACGCGGTATCATCTGTGGTCCATCGAATTGTGGTAAGACAAACGTGTTGATAAGCTTGCTGGAAAGTCCGCACGGTGTACGTTTCGAGAACGTGTACGTGTAC
The DNA here is from genome assembly GCA_035220615.1 of Leptothorax acervorum. Taxonomy (NCBI): domain Eukaryota; kingdom Metazoa; phylum Arthropoda; class Insecta; order Hymenoptera; family Formicidae; genus Leptothorax; species Leptothorax acervorum. The sequence goes on from JASTWQ010000398.1 coordinate 58,104, forward strand.
TCGAAATCGCTGCAACAACCAAAATATCGATACTTGGAGAATATATTAACACCGATAGAAGAGATTGGCTACTTTACTTTTTCGAATAACAGTGACGTCATTCCACCGAGCGAGGCACTTCCGAATTCTATTTTTATCTTTGATGACGTGGCGTGCGACAAGCAAGACACGATAAGAGAATACTTTTCAATGGGTCGGCACGCAGCCGTCGACTCCTTCTATCTTCGTCAGACGTATGCAAAGATATCGAAGCATCTTATACGCGACAACGCAAATTTATTGATTTTGTTTAAACAAGATGGTACCAATCTAAAACACGTATACAACGATCACGTAAACACCGACATGTCTTTCGAGGATTTCAGCAAATTGTGTCATACTTGTTGGCAGCAAAAGTATGGATTCGTGGTGATAGACAAAGACAGCGCGCTTTCAAATGGTCGATATAGAAAAGGATTTAACGACTTTGCGATACCGTAACGCGTTTAGTTGTTATCAACGCGTTGGCTGGACAACGTTTTCGCAATATGGACACCAGCAGCATGGAGACTAGAGATCGCGAAAGGATAGCCAAGCAAATTGTGAAAACGAGCGATTCGATTCGCAAAAAGTATCGCGCATTAAAAACCGGTAAAATGGAGGAAGATATCGCGTTGGAGACACTTTAAACCCATCATCGAGCCTTTAAAGCAGATTGTCGAAAACACCGTTGGCGAAGAACCTGAAATGTTAGAGTCGTTTGACAGCTCCAAGCGAAAACGATCAAATGCCTCGTTTGATGACGTTGTAATGGCTTCAACTCCGGTTACGTCAAAGTTGAGACGATCGAAAACAGTGCCATCTACTCTGAGCGAAACAGTCAAAATTTTACAACCGCGTAAATTAAAAGCTCCATAGGATGTACCGCCGATAACCTCTACACCGTCCACGACAGTGAAAACAGTACAACCTACAACGCTTGATTCACTCGTAAACGGGGATGTTTTCGAAACCACGGACGACTCGCTCGTGACATTTGTTCAAAATAAGTTACAAACGCAGAAGGGTCGAGAAGCGTTGTTAGATCAATTGGGCCCATTAAGCCTAAAGTATCTCGTGCCTTTTTTTTTTTTTTTTTTTTGACGCGGGGGAAATCTTCCACTACTGGGATCCCAAGCGGAAGCCCGATTTACCCAGTAGCCCCCTCTATGACAGAAGAGGGGGAAGACCCCCTCGCCTCCGGGGAGAGGCAAGGGGAGTGCCGGATTCTATGCATAGCACATCGCTCTCGATCCTGCATGCATAGCCTACCGGCTAAAACCCCGCGGGTGTCCGTCTCGGCGCGTTTGCGATTGGGGAGGCTCCAGGAAACGCACTGATTCATCTGGAGCCCCCCCCGCGCCACGCCCACTGACCTGGGCGCCTATTCCGGGACTTATATAGTCCCCGGCCTAATAGGCCAACAACAGCTCGCGTGGCGGATCGGAGGGACACCCGCTCCGAACCACCACCCCTCGCACCGGGGGGTTGTAGATCCGGGCGCACGGTAGCCCCGCCCGCGCGCCCGAGCCCCCACTGGCGGCCAACCCTCCCTCGCCCCCGATGCAGAGAAGGCAAGAGGAGGGGTGGCGCTATTCCACCCCGACCCCGCACAAAGAAAAGAGAGGGGGGGTGCCTCCCTTGCGGAAGCCCTTCGCGCTACCGATCAGCGCGCCCCAGGCACGCCCGATGGGAGGAGGACAAGATGCGTATCTGAGCACCCGCCCCCCCCCCCCCGCGGCGTCATCTATCTGCCCCGGCCGGGGCAACGGCGAAGGGACCGCCGCGTAACGACCGCGACGGCAACAGCTCCCCATCGCCGCTGTCGCTCCTCGTTTCAACAGCCGGGGCCACCAACGCGGAAGCGCGGCCGCGTAGTACGCGTCGGCGTCTCCTCGGCGGCGAGGACGAGGACGACCCACCACAGTCCCCGCCACCCGGCCTCCCCGGAGGGGGAGGGTCGCCACGAGCGCGTCGGCGGCGCAGAGCACGCCGACGCAGGGGTGGAGGCTGCGGCGGCTGACCACCGTCACCCCCACTCCAGTTGTCCTCTTCTGAAGAAGGAGGGGGGGGCAACTTCCCCCCTCCTAATCCGCTCCGCCGCCTCCTTCTGCGACATTACATTGCCGCAGAAGGAGGTAAAGGCTCTCCACTTTTCCTCCCCCTCGGGCCCGACTGCAGCCGCAACAACAGCCGCGAGGGAGAGGTCCCTCCCAATGACCGCCCGGAGGACACGGCGCCGCTCCTCCCACGCTGGGCAGGATTCCAGAGTATGCTGCGCCGTGTCTGCCTCCCCCGGGCAGTGGTGGCAGCGCGCGGTGCGCTCCTTCCCGATGCGGTGCAGGTATTCGCCGAAACATCCGTGTCCCGTAAACACCTGCACCGCGTGGAACGTGAGTCCGCGTCCCTTACGATCCGCCCATTCCTTGAGGAATGGGCCGATGGCCTCCCTGACCCTCCTCCCCGCTAGGCGGGGATCCGCGAGCCTAGCGCCCCACTCGCGGAGGAGGGTCTCGCGGGCCTGGAGCCTCAGCGCGGCCCTCGCCCTCGGCACCACAATGCCGCCCCCCGACTCGATCCGCCTAATCCTCCTGTAAGTGTTCGCCTGCGCTTTGGCGAGCAGATCGATCGGGGGGATACCCGCGAGGGCCGTCGCCCCCACATGCGAGGCGGTCCTGTACGCCCTGGCCGCCCGGTTAGCGATGATTCGCTGGGCGGCCTCAAGCCTCCTACGTAGGCGGACGTTTCCACATACCTCGTCCGCCCACACGGGCGCCCCGTACAACAGTACGGAGTGGACCACCCCTGCAAAGAGGCGACGCACATGCCCGCCGGCGCCACCCAAGTTGGGCAACAGCCTGGCCAGACCGTTGGCCATGCCCAGAGCCCTTGGGACCGTACGGGCGATGTGCTCGCCGAAGCTCCCCGTTGCGTGAAGCCACACCCCCAGATATTTTAACTGGGGGGTGACCGAGACGCGGACTCCCTCAACCGTCACACTGAGCCCCGCTGGCGGTGGTGGACCCCGCAGAGCACGGTTGTAAAAACCCGTAACCTGGGTTTTCTGCGGGGCCACCTCGAGGCCCAGCCCTCTGATGAGGCGCACCACCGTTGCCGCCGCCACATTGGCCAGTCTCACCGCCTCCTGCCACGTCTGTGTCCCGTCCTCCTCCTCCTCTGACGAGGAGGACAGTCCACATGTCTCCCCGCCGACTCCCAGGTACACGTCGTCCGCGTAACCCGAGAGCCAACACCCAGCGGGGAGAGCAGCCCGCAGGACCAGGTCGTATGCTATTATCCACAACAGGGGCCCGAGCACGGACCCCTGTGGGACACCCCTCTCCACGACCCTGGTCCTGAGGACCCCGTCCTGAACGGCGAACCTGAGCCTCCTGTCCCGGAAGTAGTCGGCGATCACCCCACTTAAGTAGGGTGGGACGCCGAACTTCACCAGGGCCTCTCCTATGACCGACCAGGGCAGGGAGTTGAACGCGTTGGACACGTCAAATGATATGCCCAACGCGACCCCGCCCCCGTCTGTCACCGCCTCCGTGCGAGAAACGACGCGAAGTATCGCGTCTATCGTAGACCTCCTCGCACGGAAGCCAAATTGATCGTCGGAGAGGCCCAACCCCTCACTCCGAGACAGGTGCCGGACGAGGCGCTCGGCAATGACTCTTTCAAAAATCTTGCCCGCCTCGTCCAGCAGGCATATCGGCCGATAAGCGGACGGGGACCCAGCGGGCTTGCCCGCCTTCGGCAGGAGGACAAGACTGGCCTCCTTCCATTCTGCGGGGAACCGACCGACCCTCAGGCATTCGGTAAATATCCGTAACAGCCTGTCGGTCAGTCCCCCAGCGGCCAAGGTCCAGGCCTTCCCGGGGACGCCGTCAGGGCCAGGTGCTTTACCCTTCCTGACCCTGCGGAGAGCTCGTTCCAGCTCGTCCCTCGTGACCCCTAGCTCGTCGCTCCACCCGGGGTCCGAGATCCCGGGAAAGAGGACAGCCCCGCCCCGGTCGGCAGGGAAGAGCGTGTCGACGACCCTGTCGACAAATTGGGGGTCGAGGGTTTCCGTCAACGGGGGCGTCCATGGTCTCAATCTGTTCAGAATCATCTTGTAGGGACGCCCCCACGGATCCTCATTGAGCGTCTGGAGGAGCTCCTCCCAGGCCCTCTCCTTGGCCGCTCTTATCGCTCTGGAGAGGCTCTGACGGGCAGAACGCCAGGCCTCCCCAGTCTCCTCTACATCGCGTTTGCCGCGGCCCGCCTTGGCCCGCAGCCACTCCCTGCACGCGTGGACGGAAGATCGCCTAAGTTCGGCGATGTCCTCCGTCCACCAGTATGCGGCGCGCCTTGGGGGCAGCCTGCCTACGCGGGGCATCGCAATGTCGCACGCCTTCGACATGATTCCCCGCAGCTCCTCGACCTCCCTGTCGACATCCACGGCTTCCCCCGTGTCGCAGCGCACCGACTCCTCGCCCCAGGTCAGACCCGTGATCGCCGCGCGCAGGCAATCCGGGTCCAACTTCTTCACCGCCCATCTCCGTCGCGGCAGCTCCGTGGCCCGGCGTCGGTCCAACACGTCCCGGGGGGCAGCTTCGACCACCATCTCAATATAGCGGTGGTCGGACAGGGTTTCCCTGTCCGTCGCCACCCCCCAGTCGTGCACGAGACGCGCCGCGGGGGGGCTTGCCCAGGTCAGATCGACTATCGATGACCCCCGCCGCCGCACGCACGTACCCCCCCGGCCCGTGTTCAACAGGCACAGGCCGAGGGCCGATGCCCATCCCTCGAGGATGTAACCCCTCCGATCAGTGGCCGGGGAGCCCCACAGGGTGCTTTTCGCGTTGAAATCCCCGGCCACCATAACCCGGCCCGAAGAGAGGAGGAGGTGCCTGCGCACGCACGCGTCTATGTCGTGCAGCACCCCCTCAAACTCAACCAGGCCCAAACTCGGAGGGGCATAAACCGCCACGACGGAGATGAGCCTCCATCTAACTGCCACGAAGCCCCTCCCGCACTCAGATCGCGAGCACGGGGGGGACTGCGGCGTGTCCCGCCATGTTATGCCGATGGTGTCCGCGGCCCAGCAGGGGTGGCCAGCCGGCACGCGGTACGGCTCCGCCGCCAGCCCCAAGCCACACCCGCGCTCCGCCATTGTATGCAGGAACAGGTCCTGGGCGGCGCGGGCCTGGTTGAGATTTGCCTGTAGCAGGCGAGGGGGCATCACAGGTACCCCGGTCCAAGGTCCCCCCCCTCGCCCATCTCACTCCCTACTGGGGTGGGTTCCCCAGAGGGAACCGTATCCGCCCTTGTCACAGAAGGCTCCCCGGACGTTCCAGCCTTCTCAGGCACCACAGGCACGTCCACCTCCATCGCCTGCACGGCGGACCCCCCTCCACCCCACTCCGGCGGTACGGTCAGCCTGACCGTACAAGGGGGGCTCCTGTCTGAAGAGGCTCGAGGAGCAGAAGCGGGAGATCGCTGGTCTCCTCGAGGACATGAGGGGCGTCTTTGACGCCTCGACACCTGCAAACTTGTCGGTCAGCAGGAGGACCCTTGAGAGGGAGGCGATTGAGAAATATCGCTTCACCCCGCCCGAGACGCTTCCAGGGATAATCCTGGAGAGCGTGCGGGCGATTGACTTGGTGCTGAACAAGTCGAGCAACTTGCGGGGCCCCCTGCAGGGTGCCCTGAGCAAAGCCGCGGCGAATATTTCGGCCGCGGTCGAGCACCTAGCCCGAAAGCAGGGAGCCTCTGCCGTCGGCGACGCGCGGGATGCGGAGCTCGAGGAGCTCCGCGGAAAGATCTCCTCCCAGGAGGAGGAGATCCGCAAAATGAGGGAGCAGCAAGTGCAACACGCGCTGCTGCAAGCTCAGGTGGCGGAACTGCAGCGGTAGCTGCAACAAATGCGGGAGGAGGGACCCCAACCCGGGGAGTCGGCCTCCCGGGACAGGGCGGCCAAGAGGGTGAGGGTGCTGGCCACTTCGTCGTCGGAGGAGGACCGGCCACCCTCAAAGATGTTGGCTGCGCAGCCCCCCGTGAGGGTGGCGACGGGGACCCTCCCGACGCCCATGGAGGTGGGTGCCGAGGAGAAAAGTACATACGAGCGGCACAGGGAGGAGCTCGTGAGAGAGGGGCTTCCTCCCCTGTACAGGCCGCCCGTTAAGGGGGTGCAGGCCCTGTTGGAGGAGGCCGTGCCCCCTAGGAGGGAGGCCGCGTCTGTAAGCTGGGCAACCGCTGCCGTCGCGGCGAAGGGACAATCGGAGCAGGTCCCCCAGGTCGTGGAAAGCCTGAGGGGACAGATGCTCCGGCTGTTCGAGGAGATCACGGCGTCCTACCGAGGTAGGATGATGGAGGAGGTGGACCGGATGCTTGGAATGAGGGCCCCAGCACCCGGTCCCACGGCCCCGGCACCGGTGAGGGGGGCGACGGCTCCCCCCTTCGACGCGACGGGGATGGAGTGGACCGTCGTTCCCGCCAGGAGGGCAAGGAAGAAGAGGAAGGGAAAAAAGGGCGCCAGCCCCCCGGCGGTCAAACCTGATGGGGAGGCCCCTTCAAGAGTGGTGACGGAGGGGGGCATCGTGGGGGGGGGCAGGAAGGGCTCGTAACCCCGGGGTCCCCCGTCTGTGCCCGTTTCCCCCCGCTAGGGCACCCGCCAGGTCATACGTGGCGGCGGTCGCCGGCGGGGCTGGGGGGAAGGCGAGAGCGGGGGAGGGACAGGCGACCCTCCCCCTCCCGAAGCGAGCCGCTGCTGCGGCCGGTGGGACGGGTGTCGGGGCGGGGTCCCGTAAGAAGGCCGGGGGGGGGGGGGCCCGTCGGTCCCACAGCCGGGCAGGCCGGGAAGGCGCAAGGTGCCTAGGACCGCCGCGGTCACCCTGACCTGCCCGGACGAGAAGTATGGGGAGATGATGCTGCTGGCGAGACAGCGCATCAATCTCTCCGAGCTGGGGATCGACGGCCCCTTCAATGTCAGAAGGACGGCCACCAAGGCCCTCAGCATTGAGGTGGCGGGGGCGGACAGCGGCGCCAAGGCGGACGCCCTGGCCGGCAGAATGTCGGAGCTATTTGCCGGCCAGGAGGGGGTCCGTGTCGGACGTCCGACAATGTCCGCTGAGCTGAGGCTCAGCGGACTGGATGATTCGGTGTTGGAGGGAGAGCTGAGGGAGGCACTGGCCGCCAAGGGCGGGGTGGCTCCCTCTAGCATCACAGTGGGGCCGCCGCGGCGGGCGCCCAATGGTCTTAATACCTTTTTGTAAGGTGCCCGCTGGCGGCGGCCAATGTGCTCTCAGAGAGAGCCACATTGGCGTGGGATGGGTGAGGGCGCGTGTCGAGATGCTCGACAGGCGCCCTCTCCAATGCTACAGGTGCCTCGAGGTGGGCCACACCCGAGCCACCTGTAGTAATGAGGTGGACCGCACCGGTAGTTGCTACCGGTGCGGTGTAGTAGGCCACCAGGCCCGCGCGTGTGCGGCCGCGCCGAAATGCGCGGTCTGCGAGCGGGCGGGCCGCCCCGCCGATCACCGGATCGGGAGTAAATCTTGCTCCGGTGGGAAGGGGGGGGCGGAAAAAAGGCGCAACCGCCGCCCCAAAAAAGGGGGGGGGGGCAGGGTGCCCCCCAAGATCCCAAAGACGGTTGGGGCGGCGGGCGCAAAGGGCGCCACCACGTCGGGGGCACCGATGTCGGGGGCCCGCTTCGCGGTTCCCCGAATAGCGGGCAATGAGCCCATCCGGCTCGCGATCAGACGGCTCGCGGCGACCACCGAGCGGATCGATGCGTCGGTGGGCGGGGCGGAGGCGGTGGCGGCCGGGATGGGCGAGGAGGTCGCCGCCATGAGCGCCGCCACGGATGCGGCGCTCGCGTTGTACGCCGCCGAGTACGCGGCGGGGGATGGCTCCGTGGATTGGGTGGATCCGCGGGGCGAAGAGGAGCCCCCTGCCGGGCCCGGGTACATCGGGGGAGGGGCCGCGTCGGCGGCCGCTGTGAGGGAGGTGCCGGAGGACGCCATGGACTTCGCAGAGGATCCATGTCTGTAAGGGTCCTCCAGGCGAACCTGAACCACGCCCGCGCTGCCCAGGATTTGTTCATCCATACAATGGCAGAGCGCGGGTGTGGTTTGGGGATAGTCGCGGAGCCCTATGGGGTCCCAGCAGCCCACCCTTGCTGGGCCAAGGACCACAGTGGCTCTGCGGCTATTACATGGCGGGCACTGCCACGGGCCCCCCCGTGCACTCGTGGTGAGGCCGGGGTGGGTTTTGTGGCGGTGCACTGGGGGTCCATCTCCGTCGTGGGAGTGTACACCCCTCCGAGCTGGGACCTGGCCACATTCGAGCGGACGCTCCACGATATGGAGGGATGCGTCCGCCGATGCCCTACTGGTCGGGTCATAGTGGCGGGGGACTTCAATGCGAAGTCTTCGCTTTGGGGTTCCCCGCGCACTGACGCGAGGGGCAGCGTCCTGGAGGGGTGGGCGGCGGGGCTCGGCCTGTGTCTCATAAACACGGGCCGAGTAAGCACATGTGTGCGCCGGCAGGGGGCCTCGGTGATCGATCTCACCTGGGCGACTCCCCCTGCCGCGCGCGAGATACACGGCTGGAGGGTGGCCACGGACCTGGAGTCCTTATCGGACCATCGTTACATAGAAATGATGGTCCGGGCCACTCCTCCGGCAGTGCTGTCCCGCCGCCGCGCCGCGGAAAAAACGCGGCGGAGATGGGCCCTCAGGAAGTTGGACCGGGATCGCCTACTAGCGGCGATCCTGGTCCTAACCTGGGGTAGGGCGGAGGGCGACGCCCTCGCCGAGGGGACTGGGGAGGTGGATGTGGACGCGGAGGCGGACCGACTGGTGGAGGCCGCGTCGCAAGCATGCGACGTGGCGATGCCCCGTGTCCGCACCCTTCCCCCCCGGCGAGCCGCCTATTGGTGGACGGACGAGATCGCCGAGCTTCGGCGCTCGTCCGTCCACGCGTGCCGGCGGTGGCTGAGGGCCCGCGCTGGGCGCGGTGCCCTCGGCGAAGGAGAAGCGGGGGAGGCCTGGCGTGCTGCCCGCCAGAAACTCTCCCGCGCCATCTTCGCCGCCAAAAAGGGGGCCTGGGAGGAGCTCCTCGCCACGATATCGGAGGATCCGTGGGGGCGTCCGTACAAGCTTGTCTTGGACAAGCTCAAGCCATGGACGCCCCCGCTTACGGAAACACTGGCCCCCCAATTTGTCGGCGGGGTGGTGGATACATTATTCCCCGCCGACAGAGGAGGAGAGGTCCTCTTTCCGGAAATTAGAGTTCCGGAATGGAACGAGGACCTGGGGGTCAGTGAGGAGGAAGTGGCGAGGGCTATCCGCGGGGTCAAGAGGCAGAAGGCCCCTGGCCCCGACGGGATCCCAGGCAAAGTCTGGGTCTTGGCCGCGGGGGAGCTGGCCGGCTGGATGCGGAATCTCTTCACCGCATGCCTGCGTGCCGGCCGGTTCCCCAGAAGATGGAAGGAGGCCAGCCTGGTCCTCCTGCCAAAGGCGGGAAAGCCCGCGGACTTCCCGTCCGCGTACAGGCCCGTGTGCCTGCTGGACGAGGTGGGCAAGATCTTTGAAAGGATCATTGCCGAGCGCCTCGTCCAGCACCTGTCCCGGGGTGAGGGAAAAAGTCTCTCCGACGACCAATTCGGCTTCCGTGCGGGGAGGTCGGCCGTGGACGCGATCAGGCGCGTCCTCTCCCGCACGGAGTCCGAGATTGAGGAGGGGGGAGTGGTGTTGGGGGTGTCGTTTGACGTTGTCAACGCCTTCAACACCCTCCCCTGGGAGGTAATAGGGAGGGCGCTAGTGCGGTTCGGCGTCCCTCCCTACCTCATCAGGGTCGTCGGAGATTATTTCCGGGACAGGGGCCTGATGTACACGGACCGGGACGGGGTCCTGAGGATCAGGCTCGTTGAGCGCGGTGTTCCGCAGGGGTCGGTGTTGGGACCCCTGCTATGGATCATCGCCTACGACCTGGTCCTCGGGGTGGCCCTCCCCAGAGGATGCTGGCTCACGGGATATGCCGATGACATATTCCTGGGGGTCAGCGGGGAGGGCTGGCAGGAGGCCATCAGGCTGGCCAACGTGGCGGCGGCGAGCGTGGTGCGCGCCATCCGGGCGCTGGGCCTGAAAGTGGCCCCCCATAAAACGCAGGCGACCATGTTTTATGGTCGCCTTGCGGGGGGGTCACCGCCGGAGGGACTCAGCGTCCGAGTGGAGGGGACTAAGGTCCCGATCACTCCCCACCTCCTATACCTGGGGGTTTGGATTGACCGGAAGAGGAGCTTCGGCGAGCACGTCACCCGCGTGGTCTCGCGAGCGAGGGTAATGGCCAACAGCCTGGCAAGGCTGTTGCCCAATATTGGCGGGGCCAGCGGGTATGTGCGTCGCCTCTACGTGGCAACGGTCCACTCGGTGCTGCTGTACGCAGCACCGGTGTGGGAGGAGAAGGTGGGCAGCAATGCCCGCCTTGGTGGGCAGCTGGCGGCGGTCCAAAGGCTTTTAGCCAACAGAGCCGCCAGGGCCTACCGGACCGTGTCACACGTGGGGGCGACTACCCTCGCCGGAATCCCCCCGATTCACCTGGTCGCCAGGTCACATACACGCGTGTACACGCGGACCAAGGCGATCAGGGACGGGGGGGGGGTGTCATCACGGCGAGGGTTAAGAGGGCGCTGAAGCTCCAGGCCAAAGCGACCCTCCTGCGAGAATGGGAGGAATTCCTCGAGAACCCACAGTTGTGGGGCAGGAGGGTCAGGGAGGCCATCCGGCCGGTCCTTGGGGAGTGGGTGGAGCGTAAGGGGAGAGGCCTTACGTTCCACACGGCGCAGGTGATCACCGGACATGGGTGCTTCGGGGATTACCTGTGCCGGATCGGGAAAGAGCGCACCACGCGCTGCCATCACTGCCCGGAGGAGGCAGACACGGCGCAGCATACGCTGGAGTTTTGCCCAGCGTGGGAGGAGCAGCGCCGTGTCCTCCGGGCAAGTGTGGGAGACGACCTCGCCCTCCCGACCATCATCGCCGCGGCGGTGACCGGGGGAGAGGAGGGCGAGGTCAAATGGAGGGCGTTCGTCTCCTTCTGCGGCGCAGTCATGTCGCAGAAGGAGGCAGCCGAACGCGTCAGGAGGGGGGAAGCTCCACCCCCCTCCAGTGACAGCAACTGGAGCGACGGGGTGGATCCGGGCCGCAGACCGCCGCCGCCACCACGGCGGCGGCGTTATTTTTTACGACGGCGCAGGCCCAGGAGCGGCCCCCCCGTCGCGATTCCGGTTTCGGGGGGGGGACAGCACATGACAGTGCCGGGGGGGGAGAAGGGCACAGTTAGTGCGCCCAGGAGGTATCTTCTCCCCCCTTCGCCCCCCCCCCTCGGAACGTGAGGAGGCCGTTGCCGTCGGCGACGCCGGCCAACGGCCGTACGTACAGGTCCCCCCCCCAAAAAAACTAAAGGGGGGACCGCGGGGGTGGAGCGGGCGTGCGGGCGGGGTTTACCGCACGCCCGCAGCATAACCCACCCCTGCTAGAGGGGCGGCGGTCTGGGTGGATGTCCCCCCATTCCGCCGCGGTGGTCTCAGGAGGCGGCTCCAAAGAGCCGGGGGAGACGCCGATCGGCGTCTCCCGGGTTGGCGCCCAATTCTGGGCCTGGCGCTGGGGGGCCCCGGAAGAATCAGTGCGTTTCCCGGGGCTCCCCATGACGAGCGCCGTGAGGGACATCCGCAGGAGTTTTAGTGGGCAGGGTATGCATGCAGTATCGTGAGCGATGTGCATGCTATACAATCCCACACTCCCCCCGCTTATGCCTCTCCCCGGAGGCCGGGGGGGTCTTCCCCGAAAGAGGCTGCTGGGTAAACCTGGGACTTTTTAGCCCCAGGGATCCCAGTAGTTGAAGATTTCTCCTGCGTCAAAAAAAAAAAAAAAAAAGCCTGACCGTACAAGGGGGCATTTCCACGCTCCTGATCGTGGGTTTTTTGGAGGGGGGGACGCCCGCGGAGGCCGGCCCTGCGCGCCCGTTCCCGCCACCGCTGCGTTTGTTCGCAGGCGTCTTTCCGGAGGTTGTGACGCCTCCGTTCTCCTTGGGGGGGGGGGGGCGCCGTTTTATCGCTCCTCCTCTTCGGCGGCGCACCGCTTCTCCTCTTTCCGGCTCCAGGGCAGGCTTTTCCGCCCACCCGGTGTTGGCTGGGTCGGCCCGCTTCGGCACACACCACGCACCTTAGCGGGGCCTCGCACACCCGGGCCTGGTGTCCGGCGGCACCACACCGGTAACAACAACCGGTGCGGTCCGCCTCGTTGGGACACGTAGCTCGTGTGTGCCCCTGCTCTAAGCACTTAAAGCATTGGAGTGGGCGCTTCTCTAGCACCTCTAATTTGGCGCGCGCCCATCCAATGCTTATGCGACCCTCCTTTGCGAGCTTGTTGACCGCGGTGAGGGGGCACCTCACGAATGCGGTGTACAGTCCGCTCGGTGCCCGCCTCAGTGGGCCGGCTTGTATGCTCGAGGGGGGCACTTCCCAGCGCCGCCCGGATGTCCTCCTCGCGGACGGAGTCGTCGAGTCCACTGAGACGAACCTCGCCCATAATCTCCGGGCGGGCGACTCTGACGCCCTCTCTGCCCGCCAGGACTTCCCTCATCCTGGCGGCCAGGACGTCCGCCTTCTCAGCGTTTCCTGGGCCCGCGATCTCGATGTTGAGGGCGTTGGTCGCCGTCCTCTTCATGTCGACGGCCCCAATCCCCAGGTCCGCGAGTGCGATGGCCGAGCGCACCAACGCCATATTGTCGGCGTATTCGCCAGCCGGACACGTTAGCGTTACGGCTGACGTACGCGGAACCCTCCTCTTCTTGGGCCTCGTCGAGGTCCCGGCTCCCCCCGCCTTCCCCTTGGCCGGTGTATTCGCCCCGGGTGTGGGAAGCGGCTTTCGGACCGCGGCACCTCCCGGGGTCTTGGGGACCGGCTTCCCGGCCCCGTTGCCCCTGTGGAGCGCGGGAATCGGCCCCTTGGTTGGGGGTCCCCCTCCCGTCGTCGGCGTCTGTCCGCCCTTCTTCTTCCCCCTCTTTACTACAAGGGCCCAGTCCATGGTCTCCCGCGGAGGGGCTGGAACGGCAGGAGCCCCGGAGGACGGAGTTCCCCCCGCCGCGACGTCGCCGGTCCCCCGTCCCCCGTCAACCCCAGAATCGGCTGCGGGAGCTTTGAGCGTCGCCACTTTACCCTCCTTCTTCTTTCCTCTGGCGGGCCTCCCACTCACGTTTGACGAGAGAGCCGCCGTCTTCTCCCCCCGTGCCGGCACTTCCTGTACAGAGGGCGAGCATGTCCCTATCATGGAGCTCACCTCGTCCATGAGCTCGTCTTGTACGGCCTTCAGCCTTTTGGCCACCACCCGGAGCACCCGGTCCTTCATCTCCTCCGGGGTCATCCGTGGCGGTTGCGCCCTATTGCCGACAGTCGTCGAAGCGGGGGCTGCCGCCCCCGCCGCAGCGCCCGCCCCAACAGGGGGCATCTCCTCCTCTATCACGGCCCTTTTCCCCTTCAGGGGGGGCCTGAGGGCAGCCGGTATTCCTTCCCTCCTGAAGGCTTCCACATGTTTGTGGAAGGAGCTTCCGGTCTCCTTTGTCTCCGCCGGAGGATGCTCCATCTCCTCCTCCATCTCCATCGGGGATTGCGGAGGCGCTCCCGCCCCCGGAGCGGCCAGGGGGGGGTCCGTCCTACGCCGCTGCAGGGGCTCCGAGTCCTCCTCCGAGGTCACGATCCTCCTGGGCCTCTTATTCGAGCCCCTGTCGCGGGGAGTCGGCTTCGCGACCCGAGCCTTCGCCTCCTTCAATCGCTCCTCCAGCTGCCTACACTGCTGTTGCAGCTGCAGCTGTGTCTTCGCGAGCTGCGCCCGCTCCTCTCTCATCTTTTTCACGGCCTCCTCCTGTGCGGAGACCGTCCCCCGGAGCCTCTCTAACTCCGCGTCCCTGGCGTATCCCGCCTCCGGGACCCGCATCCTCCGGCTCAGATGGTCTGCGGCCGCAGCGATGGTGGCAGCGGCCACATTTAGCTGCGCCCTCATCGTCCCCTGTAGGTTGCCGGATTTTCGGCAGACCTTGTCCACCCCCCGCAACTGCTCGAGGATGATCCCCGGGAGCAACTCCGTTGAGACCAGGCCAAGCTCCTCCCTCGCCCTCGCCTCGGTAATCCTCCTCTTCTGGGAGAGGTCCGCAGGCACCGACGCGTCCGTCAGCTGTCTCAGCTCGGCGATCGCCTCAGCGATCGCCTTCTTTCTCTGATCGAGCTGCTCCAAGTAATACTTGCCCGTTTCGGCCTTCCGGCCACGGGTTTCGCCTTCCCTGGCAGCCTGCGTCCTCTCCCCGCCCACGACAAGGCGAAGCGCGACGTCAAGGGCCTCCGCGATCCTCTTTGCCTCTCCGAGGACAGCCGCGGAATCCTCCCTCTTGCCGACCGGGAGAGCCCTGACCCCCTCGCTATCCCCTCCGTCGACAGTAATCTCCTCCGTGTCAGACGCACCCGTCGGATCCACGGAGGGCTGCTCAGCCCGGGAGGTGGACGCCGCCAGTGCCGATTCCAGGGATTGGGACCGCCTTCCGCGACGCGCCGACCTCGATCTCTCTCTGGGGGTCTCACCCCCTTGCGAGGAGCCAGCTTGGCTGACCCTTCCCCTCCGTAACTTCTCGCACAGCGGGCCGACAAACCCGGTCCGCCTGCGAGTCTCCACTCTGGTGCTATCGCACTCAGAGCTTGGCTCCTCCTTCTCCTCGTCTTTTTTATGTGGGTTTTTCAAAAGATCTTTCATTTCTGTTTTATCCCACTACCCGTCACGGCTCGGGGTTGCCCCCTATGCCCCAGCCCCCTGCCAGCAGCAGGGTAACTGGGACTCCAGTCCCTTACTCACCCATGAGGAGAGGGCATCAAGGCCCAGCCCCCCATGGGCTTTCAGGGCTCCCACCGCTCCGACCCGGTGGGCACCGTGACGGGCGCCGCCACGCGGGGGGGCCCCACGGACAGACAGGTACCGAAGGGTGTCGCACCCCACCCAAGGTCCTGCCCGCCGTGGCGACCAGCATACATTCCTTAACCAGGGCCGAGGTAACCTCCGCACCCTGGCTAACCTTCTACTCCGATGGCCGGGTTCGGAAGGGATGCGATCCCCAACCACCGGAGTTACCCGCGCGCCGCCGACCTTTGCATCCGGCGGCCCCGCCGGCCCCGACCTCGGAATATGTCCGAGCGGCCCGGCGGGTCTCCTTCAAGAAAAATCGCCCGGCCCCAACCTCGGAATAAGTCCGAGTGGCCCGGGCGGTCTCCCACCCAGGTCGCCTGGCCCCGACCTCGGAATACGTCCGAGCGGCCCAGACGACCCTCCACACTCGGCAGACCGTTTGACCACGTCCCTGGTGTGCAACCGCTGAGTGTGGGCCTCTCCTCCGGCCAGCCCAGGACCACGTCCTGGGCTGGGTCAGAAGAGGGATACCCCCCCTCCCCCTCCTGCCGGAGCACCGGCGTGCAATGGAGGGAAGAAGGAAGGGGCCTTCCCATTCCCTCGGCGAGACGGCATCCCTGCCCGCCTCGGGAACGGGGACCACCCTCCCCAATCCCACCCCGTGGTTTTTTATCGAGGTGACCTTCCTCTATGCCGGCGGGAGGTGTAAAAAACATCCCCCTAACGGTCCCGGCCGACCGGGCGTTTGAAGTCAGGGCCGCCATCCCCTACCGGCCGTTGGAGCCTGGGTAGCCGAAGCTAGCCAGACTCCTAAGCAGGGCGGCCGGGCCCCCGGTTTTCTGTCTGGGTTTTCCTTCCCATAGGTCGGTTGGGAGAGCCAAGGCTATCCCTCACGGCCCCGACCGGCCGGGTGACTTTTATAGAGGCCACCCACCTCGCAAGCCCTGAAAAGGGCCCCCCGGTCTCCGCCAGCCTCGCGGCTGACGGAGATTACGGTGCTGCTGTGCTCGGGTACCTCGGGTTCGCAAAACCCGTATCGGGGACGGCTCCGGGAGTCCCTAGGGACACCCGGGAGGCCGCCCCCGACCCCTGAGGGGAAGTATCTCGTGCCTGTCCTGAGTGGCAAACAGGAGGGTATGGACAACGTTTACGGCGTTAAATTCGACGATGATGGAATGAAGTTTGGTAGTAAACGTTTTGACGTGAACAGCGCTGATAACATTTTTATCGACGGCGTACGATATGTTGCCACACCCGATCTTTACGAGTTAATCTTCAAGAAAGTCCCCGATGACGACATCTACACGGCGGACGACATGCAAACGTATAAGAGCATGCTGTTTATGACAAGCGCGCATAAACGTAATAATGATCCGAACGGTCAATTAAGTGGCAATGGGGGATACAAATACACACAAATAATCAAACCGTTGATATCAGGCCAAAAAACTGGAAGAGGTATACCGCGTGCTGTGACATTAAACGACAACAAAATCGACTATGTTCATTGGGACGACCCCAATGAGCTCGTAGACCGTCTCCGATTGCTCCAAGCTTCGCGCCAAGCGGGCCACAACGGTCACAACAACGAGATTCTATCGATTATCGAGGAACTTCGCGCGAGGCTGGGCTTATTATAAATTAAACCACGCGTCGGCGAACCATTCAATCAACATTGAAATGCCGATCAACAAGTTTGGCATATCGCTCGGAAGAGGTGGAGCGGAACCGTACTATCAATGGAGCGGATTACTCAGAAATTACGTGCGCGATAACGCTCTTTGCGTGGTCGCCACTGACTTCGATGCAAAGTCGCGCAAGATTCGACGTGTAGCGCTACCTGTAGATGATGGCGATGCCGCCAACAAACGATACGTGCAACAGAGCATACAAATTTTGAAGAATCGACAGGATGAATTCGAGAGAAAGATGGTAGCGTTCCAAAATAACGTGCAGATTGCCCTAAACGAGCTCCAAAAGACGATTCAGCAAATCATTACAAATCATCGCGAATAGATAAGACAGAACGTACACTTGATTTTGGCGTCATTTACTTGTCATCATGGCTAGTAAGAAGAAAACAGCTGAGAAGTGGCAGCTGGTGGAGGAACTACACGCTCCGGCGAGAAGAAATTTTCCACGAAGACGCGTCATAGTGCGCGGATACGATGACCTGTGGCAGGCGGATGTGGTCGAGATGCGTCCTTACACGCTATTCAACAGAGGCTACCACTACATACTCACCGTTATCGACGTGCTGAGCAAGCACGCATGGGCCGTACCGCTCAAGGCCAAGTGCGGAAATGAGGTTACTACGGCGATTGCAAAAATAATTCGAGACGGTGGAAGATGTCCGAAAAATCTTCACACTGACAGGGGGAAGAAATTTTACAACGCAAACGTGCAGAAACTCTTGAAGAAACACAATATCAATCACTATTCGACGTATTCCGTAATGAAGGCATCGGTTGTCGAGCGATTTAATCGCACGCTAAAGAACGACATGTGGAAAATGTTTACGCACAATGGAAATTACAGATGGATCGACTCATTGTCGCGCCTCGTGTCAGATTACAACGCGCGAAAGCATCGAACTATTGGCATGCGACCCATCGATGTTACCCCCGCGATCGCCGACAAGCTCCTAACAACGGTGTACAGCCACGTAAAGATCGCTGCTCCCGCGCGATTTAAAGTGGGTGACTCGGTACGCGTGAGTAAATTCAAGACAATCTTCAAGAAAGGGTACACGCCAAATTGGACCACAGAGGTGTTTAAAATTATCAAAGTGCAGAAAACTAATCCCGTGACGTATCTATTGGAAGATTCCTGCAAAAAACCCGTCGCCGGAGGATTCTACGAATACGAGTTGCATCGCGTCGCTAATCCCGACGTGTATCTCGTTGAAAAAGTGTTGCGTAAAAGGGGGGATGAGGTGTATGTAAAGTGGCTGGGATTCGATAATTCACACAATTCTTGGATAAGCAAAAATAATGTATTGTAAAATTATAAACTTGTATATATCTTACAATATAAACATTATACGTACAAATGAGTCATTTTATTTACAAAATGCTTTTTTACAATGGTATTTTATAATGTCCCCATGGTAGCGTAGAATAGTCGGTAGAATCGGGTACAATGCATCGCTTATCGTCGTACGGACTTAGAGCGATTTTCGTTTCGGACATGGTGTACACCTTGTGCAATTTTGATCTAATGCAAGATTGTGGTCGCGTCATTTCAATCTCATCATTCAAACACTGCATGTAATCGTCAAACGTTATCGTTCTCGCGACAACGTTACTCTTGACACCTTTAACCTTTTTCGTATCTTTCTTACCGTCGACTCGCAAGGCGTACATCTTTGCTCCAAGTCCGACAAATTCAGTCATTATCGTACCATTGTTTTCATCCTTCATTAGACCCGGTACCTTTTTATTCACAAGCGGTATACCGTATGGATTGTCCGCGGCATAATCGCTTGTATCGAATTTGTGAAGGTCGCGTTTTATATTCTCATAAACATTCTCGCATTCAATGTGATATATTAAACTGTCTGTGTCGGTGTACATTACCCAACATTTATCACTATACAATGGTGACATGTATTCATGATGAAACTCATATAAACATGTCTTGGAAATGTCGAGTATGCACATTCCGACATAAATTGACTTGTAAAATTTAACCTCTAATTTGCGCATTTTTATTGCAACCAAATTTTCCGAAAAAATACTTCTGCTATGAAAATTTGGTTTTGCAATCATTGCCTCTGCGCCGTATCTTCCATCCCATTTTGTCAGGAGTTTAACATCTACGCGATTACGCACATTTTCCATCGTTTTACCAAATACAGCATTATTCATTAATTTGTATAAATTTTTCTCAAAATCGTTTTTGGCCTGTGTTCTAAATTTCGTATTGAGTTCTATATAATCGCGAAGCCATGGAGATTGCGCGAATTGTAATATGCGGTGAATCTTTGCTATATGGAGCCCGTGACGCGTACACTGTTGCAAGTTACGATAGTGTATCACGTAACGCTTCTTATCATACAAGGTTGCAAGGAGCTTGTCCTGCCGCTTACCGGGCGGCTTGTCACGTGTCGGGCAAAACGGTAGGTCAGTGTGCGCATCATGCAAATGTTGTGGGTACTCGAGGTCGACTTCAAGGATATAGCCTATAGGTGAATCAAGCGAGATCGATGATAGATCAAAACTAGACACGTCGTCGACCCATTGAAAATCTGCATAGGGCAAAGGTTGACACATTGCCCAGCCGTACAAGTTGTTTACATCAAAATACATCAAGTACGACGATGGTTTCGATGGATCGTACGACTGCATGTACTTGTTGTTGGCCCGCGCGTATCTCTTTGAACACTGACTCAGACCACCACGTATACCGCGTTCAATAAACATAACCATATCAATGTCTGTAAGTAATTCGAATGTAATTTTTGTATGTTTTAACATGGTGTCCCACGTATACCCGGGAAGAGTGTAGTAATACGCGGGGTCGAGCCCATAACTCTCAATGCACTTATCACGGAAATTTTCAAATATATCAGCCAACAGCAAGACATCGGTTTTGAGGTAAAGATCGCTATATTCGCCTAGCGTTCGAATGGAGAACCGCTGCCAGACGTTGACCGCGTGCGCGTATTCTCGCTCGGATACTGTGTCACCGGTCAAGGAACTGTAAAACGATTCGCGCCGTGGTAAACACGAGTCCTCTAATTTTTCGATGCGGTCAATGTATTCGTATGGAAATATACCCTTTCGTGTCAATAATTCGAAATGTTCGGTGGATAAATTTTGAAATTCTGATTTTAAAATTTTGAGCTTATCTTTATTAAGAAAAGATGCCAATTTATCGAGACTGGTCGTAAGAAATTTATACAAATCGATAAAACGTAATTTAATATGATTTCTCGATTCAGATTTGTCTTCCGCAAGTTGAACATTTTTGGTAAACAAAATATATTTTTCTTTTGTTATCGGAAGTAACTCAATTCCCCCTTCGAACGCTGTGGCAATTTCTTCGATAATGAAATGTGAGTCATAACCAGATAAATTATGAAATACAATGGGAATGCAAAAAGATTCTTTGTAATTTAGATTGCAATTTGAATGCGCTGGACCTCGATACCGCCCAGTCAGATGGCAATGATCGCGTACTGGGGTGTCGTCTTGCGCGAATGGTTTCTCACATATATGACAATGCGATGCGCTATGAAACTTTTCACATTCTTCGCGCGTTAAATTTACCATGGGGACGTTGGTAGATAAAATGGTTTTTACACGTATTGCTAAATTTTTAAGTTGTTCTGCAAACCATGAAACACAATCTACACTACGACGAGAGTAATATGCGGATAATGAATCGTCGTACGAACAATGTACATAATACGCGATACTAAATACTTTGTGATGCTGGTATAAATTTTTTTCCATTTCCTTTTTATCCGTTTTTGTCAACACACATTCTAAGTCAGCATATACGACAAAAGGAAGCCGCTCTTTCCTGTTATAATTGCCGAATGCGAGCCACTTGTCCTTATCGCTCGGTAACTTGATCGCGCAGTCATTTATCTCCCGACAGTCAACGGTGTGGGCCTCCAATTTCTCGCTCGAGTGGAAATAGTGTAGGCATCTGTAAATAATGAAATTTTTAATATATATCTTTTATATAAAAATTATTGCATAATTTTATTTAAGAATATTTACTCACCGATCGCAAAAGTATTTTTTAACTTTTTTCTTGCTCACTTGCATGCTCACAAGGCGGGATAGATTTTTTATCCACATGAAATGTCCCACGTTGTTGTCCTGCATGTATAGCAAATTGATGTGTCTATTCTTCTTACTATCGGCAAGCCGTATCGGAAGAATCGAGTTCTCCTTCTCGATGCAGTATACGTTGATTGAAATATTGTTGAGATTTTCGAACTTTTTAATTTGAGTCAATGTCATTGGAAACTCAATGTCTTTAAGATTGAGCACCGACGTGTAATGGGGGTATGAGGCTACCCGTTCTACATGTCTCAGCTGGATGCAGAGCAGCCACCACTGACCATGCAAAACATGCATTGTTCTTTGATTGCACATTGATCACTGCTCTCTTTAGCTTTATCTCTCGCGGGATTTCCACAAAACACCCCGCATGCAAAGGATTGTACTTGTTTACGTTCACCGTCAAATTGAGTATATGTGACAATGCCCACCCGCTATCACGTTCCTGGAATTCTTCCAGCGATGCTAAGGTGGGCTCGATAACACACCGCTCGTACCACTCATGTAGATCGGACGTGCGAAAGAGTTCATAATTTCTCGTAGCGATATTTATATTCGCGCGTTTGTCACCCGCAACAAATTCGCCATTAAACATAGTATTTATCTTTACATTGTCAAGTCGTTGCATGATGATCCGCACACGATCGAGTTCAATATCTTTAGCATCTTCAAGAAATTGACGAGGTTCGATGTGATTATAGTTTATAACCACACCAGTCAATATGCGACTTTCGAAAGCCGTATCGATCTCTCGCCATACAAGTCCATTTTCTCGCGAGCTACATCCCGCACCCGCGTGTACAAAGCGTCTGCGAAGCGAATTTTTCAAACCTTCGAGGTTCGATATTTGAAAAATCAGCGATTGTCGATTTCCAATCGATAATCCATCGATATCCGATCGTGAACGTTTAATTCGACTTTGCTCTTCCAATAACTTGATACACTCGTCGCATCGCTGCTCCCACACAATATATTCTTCCACCGAATTTACTCGTGTGGATTGTTCCCGCACATTTTTCTCCAATCGCTCCATATTGTAATGACCTTTTTTCAATAAGAAACACTAAAGAATATTTTTTGTTTGTTTCTGTTATAAGCCTTTCACAACAGTTTATATCACTTTGTGCAAATAGGACACAGATTACATGGCATTATTTGATACAACGGACCTCTACATTCCGAACAGAATAAACCATCGATGTGCATATATGTACCAGTGTCATGTTTTTGAACGGCGCGAAGACGTGAAAATAGTCCACTTATTCTTACAATACACGATGAGCAAAACTTTGCATGATCGGGTGTATAATAGAAATATATGCAGCACATTTTTTTTAAATCGTCTAAGGTATTAACTTCAGCTTGGTTTAGAAATCGATGTATTACTTCTGTTACATCTTCCTCCATATCGCTTTCGAAACATGAATCATCCGAAAGAATTGCATCGTCATCAGATATTTCTTCTTCTCCATTGACTTCAACTTCCATTTCTTCAAGAGGTGCGATATCCTTTTTTTTACTTTTTTACATGTAATTTGGTGCACTCATGACTTCCAGTCCTCGACTACTGAGTGTATCCTCAGACTTCTTCATTTTATATCCCGCACTAATGACGCATCCTATGATCTCGACATTCATACATTGGCGCTATTAAAAATGCAAGATTTTGCACACATTTGATGAAGTCATCGCGAGACGCGTCGCGACATGTTCTTGAAAATTGTATCATTTTTGTGTCATCTTGACTTATGTGAATTTAATCTGTATGATCACAGCAGCCGTACATCAGCACTGTCTGAAAAATGTAAGATTTGCAGTTTTGCACGTGTGATGAAATCGTTGCGAGACACGTCGACTGTCCTTGTAAATGATATTATACCATTGACATATGCAAAATTGTAAAAAATTGAAATTATATCTAAAGTGGACTTAGTCACCATGCATGTCCGCAGCAGCCGTACATCGGCGCTTGACTTATAAATTGCAGAATTTTGCAGTTTTGCAGTTTTGCACACGTTTAATAAAGTCATCGCGATGATTGCCCATGAAAACGATATCATGCCATTGACTTACGCGAAACTGCAAAAATTGAAATTGTATCTAAATTGGACTTTCGTCATCATGCATATCTGCAGCCGCACATCATCGGCGCTAATGCAATATTTGCAGTTTTTCGTGTGTATAAATTATCCCAGAGGATTCTAACGCTCAGTCGAGAGTCTAAAACGGTTCAAGCACATTGTGGCATCAAAACGCTCAGCAAACAACCTCCAGATATAATGGACACTGCCGGTGCTAAATATTACGTTCCGATTGGAGACGAGTCGCGCAAGAAAGAGCATAATAAGTAAGTACCGCAAATTCTTTATATATAATTGTACACATACTTTTACATATATAATTGTATTTTTTTCAGTTTTGATAAACCTCGTAATACGCCGCGTATCATGCGAAGAATATTTCCCTTAACACCCACATCTTACAAATATTTGGAACTGGGAATCAACGTGGGACCTACATCCTGTGTGGAATTAATTCTTGGTGATAATCGAGGAAATCAAATAGTGTTACCACACGCAACATGGACAGCGTTAATTGAAAAACGTGCTGATATTGAACGACTCCTGCAGTCAACTATTGGTTCATCGCTATCGATTCAAGATTTGGTTTTTCAACTTGTTAAAATGCGTGATAGAATAAGTGTTGTAAAACTTACATTATACAATACTTGCTTGTACATGAAGCCGTCAACTGTACTGTTTTTATTTGAGCTCGAACGTTGTGTCGAGCATGAATATTTGAAGCTGTGTCATAGTACACATGAGGTAGATGAGAGGTTTGATCTATTTGTCTATAGTTTGCAAAGTAGTTTATTTGGTGCCGAGAGAAAAGATGCTGTCAAAATCTTGCGCGAGTTTGTAATAAAATTTCTGTCATAGATTGCGAACTATTAGCTTATGCTGTGGATGAACTTTTGCGTGATGCCTTGAGACGGGGTGATGTACGTTAACTTTATGTAATATAAATATGCTTAAATATTCCTGAATAAATGTATATGATTAAAAAAGTTTAAATTTATTATCCATCAGCCTCTCCCTATTCCAATTCCTTACAATTGCGCTGTATCATCTTTTAGATGTGTTCTATGCAAAGATGCAATTACATTTGCTTAAACATCTTTTTCTCGCGAGGATTATTTTCTCAAACACTTGTCATCTCATACGATATGCTATGTTCAACAGCTGTTTATAGTGTTACCCTCGATTGCAAGATGCAGCGGTAAGTAAAAATTATTTTTTCATGACAACCGTCTGCTCGTTTTTGGTAATGTAATATGTCGCAGATAAATCACGTAGATCCCTCACTCTACATTTTTCAACTCCTATAAATTGAGCTCTTGCAGAGTCCTTTGCATAGTCGGTAACGAACAGGCATTAGAGAGTGAAAAAATAGAATTACGAATAGTAGTGTGATTAATTCTTCTCGATCGATCCTGAAAGCATCAAGGATTACCTGTGTGTGGGTACCAAATATTGGTTGTTTAAAAAGCGGGTAAGAGAAAAATAATTAATTTCTATATATTTAAAAATTTTTTAAAAATTTAAATATATTAATTTTATTTATTAATTCTAGAAAATGAGACCACCACCAGTAGAACCTATCACAATTAGGTTGTTGGACGGGGTTCGACCGCAAGATTATCCGGAGCGGTATTACTACCTGCTGCAATCTGACTGCGTGATCGGAATCGTCCCCTGCTATGTGGGGTACGGCTTTCCGCGGAAACGGCTGTGCGAAAGGTGCTACGCACGTCGAGAGCGGCCCATCGGTTACGCGCGAAGAGTGCGGTGGCACTCAGTCTCATCGCAGCTACATGGATTAAACATTTCCAGTAAGATGCGGTGTAGTGATTGCGATAGACGGTTAATGCGCATAAAGCCTGCGCATGAGTGTCGGGAGTGCATTGACTGTTTCCTTAATTATGAGGAGTTTTTTAAAAGTTTTGAAAGACGATTCCAAAACATAGAAATGGAAATTTATATTTAATAATACATAATTGTTGCATGGTTATTATAGTCGTTTAATAGATTTTATGTATATCTATAGTAATAAGTATATATATGTTTATATCCCCCCGCACATGTGTTCTGTAACGAATATTATAGTTGAGAGAGTATGGATGAGTGTTTGCATCATCATCTTTTTATAATTAGGTGTTATAAATTTTAAAAAACTTAATAAATGTATAATGATTTAAAAAAGCTTAAATTTATTATCCTTCCACCTCTCCCTTCCAATTCCTTAAATTGCGTTAATAAAATACCTAAAATTTAAATACCGGACGGTAGAACGCTACCGCGTCGTTTAATTATAAAAGACTGCGACTTTTCTATTTTTAACAGCAAATATTATAAAAATATGCACCTGCTCTAGTAATAGATACGCGAATAAGAAAGAACATCTGAGAGCGGGAGAGAAGACGCAAACGGGAGCGGAGGGAGAATACGAGGAGGTATAGGTAAGAAGGTGAGTATGAGAGAGAACGTGAAGAGGTAAGTAGAAAGAGAATGTGATATGCAAGCGCGGTAATGTCACGCTGATCCGCGGTCGACGCGAGCGGTAGCAAGAGCGAGGACACGCGGAAACGATATATGATGTGGGTTGCAGTCCGGACCCCCCTTACCCGCGGGCCCACCGCGTCCTCGTCCTCGCGGCCTCGCGGACCATGGCACGGTTCCCCCTCTCCCGCGGGCCGCCGCGATACGTACGTACATACGTACGTACATACGTACGTACATACGTACGTACATACATACGTACGTACATACGTACATACATCATACGTACCGCTTGTTGTAGAGACATACAGGTCAGTATGACGGGTTGCCCATTCATGCAGGCGCGCACGCGGAAACGATATATGATGTGACGTCACGCGGGTTGCAGTCCGGACCCCCCTCACCGCGGGCCACCGCGTCCGCATCCATCGCGGCCCATAGCGCGGTTCCCCCTCTCCCGCGGGCCGCCGCGATGTCAGTAAACGCGGTTCCCCTCTCTCCGTGGACCCCTCGCCCATCGTTTCCCCTCCCTTGCCCCGCGGACCCCTCGCTCATCGTTTCCCCTCCCTTGCCCCCGCGGACCCCCTCGCCCACATTTGGCCCCCTCCCTTGCCCCCGCGGACCCCTCGCCCATCGGGCATGGAGTACCCCGCGCCGAGGAACCCCCCTGCCCCTCTACCCCCCTCGCCCTAGGTTGGGTTCGAATCCCCCCTATACACCTACTCAAGTTATCCTTCCGAGACACGTTTTAGCACCGTTTTTCGAGCTTCTGAGTTTCACGTTTTGGCCGTTACAATGGCAAACAAAAAGGAAAAAAATGTAAGTCTTTTTATTTAATAACAATTTTTATTGTAAAATTTTACACAAAGAGGGTTTTTTGTTCCAGATGTTACTAGACGACGACGACGACATGGATGAGTGGAGAGAACTGTCCACTCAATTATCGATAAACGTTGCCAAACTCGTCGCCGCTGGTCCTGTCGCCAATGTCGCCATCGTCAATCGTCGTCCCGTCGTCGCCGTTGGTGTTGCCGCTGCGGATCCGAACGGCAATCGTCCCCGAGCCAAACGGTTCGACAATCCACGTGCCGCTCCCGTCGCCGTCGCCGATCCTGTCGCTGCCGAGGACTATAATATTAGAGGTAAAATTTTAATTAATATTATATATACATTTAACTTATTACATTTTTATTGTGCTTTAATAAATATACTTACACAGTAGCTATATATTTTTTTTTTTTTACAGTTCGACCAAGAGGAAGAGGTCGGGGGATTAGATCAAAGAAAGATCAATTCATGCAGTTTTTAATAAAACTGTCCGACCCTCACCGATACTGGGGCAGAGGACGAGGGCGAGGACGAGGACGAGGACGCGGACACCAGCAATAGCAACAGTCTTCACGAAGAAAACAAAACAACTATAGGATATAGGATAACAAACACCCGATTTATTTTTTAAGACACGTATATATATATATCTACACATACACACACATATATTGAACATTTATGATTAGCCGCTTCCTGGATTGGAATAATTTACTTTTTATCATGTTGTAAGCGTATTACATTTTCACGAAGTTTATTTGTAAATGAATATTTTTATTTTTCTATTGATCTGCAAATAAAGTTACAAAGTATAAAATAAAGTTTATGTGTATATTATATACCCTTAGTACATCATACATATCTTAGTATGTACATCATATCTTATTGTTAGTAATTTTAAAAGATATAATCATAAATATCAGATATAAAGCTTTCTATGCAAAATCACTAAATGTGAAGTTTTATTATAATTATCAAGTCTAATAGATATTTATCGTACAAATATATCATTAATTTAAAAATAAATAATGTTTAATCTTGATTAAACATAATCTATAAACATATTAGTGTTATAACATGTATGTATGTAAAAAGTATATCAATAAATAAATGCACTTGACAAGAAATGTTATTTCACATTTTTACATAACGCAAAACGATTTTATTTTATGATTCAAACATCAATTTTCTTACGAATATAATTTACTAATGGCTTTATTAACCCTAGAAGGTACAACCGAGGTTATTTATTAATAATTAACATAGTATCGTCTTGAATTTTCTTTATATCAATTTATTTATATATCTTATAATAACGTTTTTTGTAATAATCTATAAACATATTATTAGTTTTAATAATATGTATGTATGTATATAAATGTATTAGAATTATAGAATATATATTCAGACACTATAATATATTGACAGTATTCAATATAATTATTATAATTCCTAATCAAATTCTGGATTTAAATAATATTTATAATTCTAGTCTATATATAATGATTATTTTATGTAGAATAAATTATTATAGGATTTGTAGAAATAACCTTCAAATATATAAACGTATATAGTACAATAATATATGTATATAGTATTGTAACGATGCACCCCGGAATATGCATTGTCCCGGCCGTTCACCAGCCGAGCCGCCCGGCCGACCACCTGTCGGGCGAAGAAAGGGGGCGGAATGCCCCCACACATTTTTTAAACAATCTAAAGTCGGCGCACTCGCCGCCGGATATCGATTCGGGACAAACGGATCGATATCCGAAAGCGCCCGAACATCATCGAGCGCGTTCGCAACGCCGCACAGTGGGGCCAAATCCCAAAAAGCTGGTCAAAAGTCGAAAGCGTTTTTCAATTTGGGTGAAACTCAGTACCCGGGGGTTTTTGGGCTCGCTGATTACGAATCCGAAGCCAAAATTTGAAAAATCAAAATGGTTTCAATATGGCCGACTTGTATAGAAAAAAATGTTTTATTTAGGCTAAAATTTAAATTCTGTCCTTTTCAATGATCATTAATTAAAATTCGAACAATAGAAAATTATAACAATACTCATTATTAAAGTTATAACAATGATTATTAATTAAAATTTGAACAATAGAAAATTATAACAATAGCAAAATGAAAGATTGAGAATGCTGTCAAAATTCTAATATTTGAATTTTATTTGATGAATATGAAGTTATTATAAAAAAACTTTTTTTAATATTTAATTATTTATTAAAGATCAACATTAAATTTCTTATTAAATATGTAGTTGTTTACGAAGGAAGAAAGTGAAATAAAAAGTAAAAAGTGCAAAATAAATCTATATTTAATACAGTCAATTACAAACTTTATAAATCTATTTATTATAATACAGTCAATTACAAACTTTATGCATCGTCATCAGAAGAATAATTTGAAAGTATAATGTCCTTTCTTGATAAACCACTTGCTTGAACATCATCGTCGGTAGATTCTAAAATTTGAAAGTATAATACCTATAGATAGATTGACAATTACATATTCAACCTTAGTTACTATTATTTAAAAATATATAAATGTTTACAATAGCATCGCAATATAATGTTTACGTTTAAATTTAACAGACATATGTTTGTTATAAAGATGGCCAAGTAAGGCCGAAACGTAAACATTATATTGCGATGCTATTGTAAACATTTATATATTTTTAAATAAGAACCTATTATTGCTCGAATATTGGTCGTTCGTCTATTGCTTTAGCGTTTGCTTAGATCAAGCGAAATTAATTATTTATTATTTTTTACTATTATTTATTCCAAAATAAATAATAGGCTTAGCAAAAAATGACTTGATACAAAATATTTCTATCTTGAAGCGTAGAATCAAAATCCGCAATAAAAAATGGGGATTAATATAAGAAAAATTGACTTGGGCCTGACCGGGCAGATATAGGGCCCCGGGCCCACAATGTGAGTACACCCCTGAATAGATATTTTAAAACCGTACAACTTTTATCAGAAACACTTTTCCATATTTTGCGTTTTCAATGTTCAAAATTCAGAAAAAATGTGTTTCTCATTACAAAAACTTGCACCAATAGCAAGGTCGCAGCTAGTCGCAGCATATTTTTGTTTTTATTATTACATAATAGTTGAATCTACAACATACAATAGGTCTGGTCGCAGAACTCTACAGAACTTATAAACTTTTCTGTACGTTTTTAAAATTTTCCGTTGCAATTTTACGTTTATTTTCATACAAATCATTTGTTTATTAATATCACATAAATTATTACTATAAATTTTATAATACGTGACAATATTCTACTTACTTCCAGCTGTCAAATCCATTTTTCAGATTTAAAATTTATTTATTTTCTCACTTTTGGCGTCTTCCTGAATAAAACGTTCAGAACTCGGCTCTGAACACGACACGTCTTGCTCGAGCGAGCGTCACTTTTGAAATGGTGTATAGAAGCAAATATAAGGGATAGGACTTTCTCTAGTCTAGAATTCGACCTTCGGACTATTACTTAAACAAAACCCACCACTCAAATCCCCGGAATCAAAACTTTATTTTTCGACTTTTGGCCAGCTTTTTGGGATTCGGCCCCACTGTGCGCCGGAGCGCTCGGCGCCCCTACTCCGGCCCGACATCCCCGCCACGTGCGTCTCCGCGTCAGCGATACCCCCCGCTACCGAAATAACGAGCCCGAGGGGTATAAAAAGGCGACAATTTTGCCTAATTAAAAGACTCCGTCGTGAGACAGTAATCCGTCCAGACCTGTCCGCTGCTCACGACTTCCAGTCCCGATCCTGCTCCTCGCAATCACCAGCCGTGTCGACGAGGTTGAGAGTACTCAGTCTCTATTCGGGAGTTCCCGTACGCCGACATCGCTTTCCTGAGCCCCGGTCGTACCGGTGAGGTTGAGCGTGCTCGTCTCTTCCGAGAGTTCTCGGTTACCAGTGCCGCCGTTTATCACACGCTAAAAGTCCACGTCCCGTACGGAGCGTTCTCCGTACGTCGGGCGTACCCGGCCGTGGTCTTTTACTTTCCTTGACGTGCACTGTACAGAGCGTGGTCTGTCCTGCCGGGTGTTCCCGGTTGCCGTCCACGTGTACTGCGGAGGAGAGTACTCCTCCCAGTCGGGTGTACCCGATTATACGCAGCTTCCTGGCATTGTATCCAAGATCCTCGTGCCGCGTATCCACACGCCATTTGCACGCATTCGCCCGTGCAAATTATACACGCCTCGTGTCACTGTATCGCGCACCTAATCGCGCCGCGTGCGGTACACGCCTCGCACCGTCCTAGGGCATTTACGCGAATCTACGAAATTAGGCGCCGCCTACTTACCGCGGTACTTTCACTTTCCAGCGCCGCCCCGCGTGGGCCATCGACGCGCCCATCGATCGCGAGTCGAAACATCCCGCTAGCTACCGCCGCGAGCCGATCACGTAAATTCGGGAAACTAACAACGCCCCGCCTTGCGTTACCACTTAAAACGTATTCTATCAAGCACGATTAATACTTATAAAAGGAAACATTGTAATACGTATACGAACTCGCCGAATAAATTGTATTTAAACCAGATATTTAATTAGAGTGAATAAATTGTATTTAAACCAGATATTCGAGTAGAAACCTGAGTATAAGCGCTTTTTCCTCCGCACCTTTTTCTCGACCCTGACCACGCCGCGAGCTACGATCCGAGCTTCGAGATCACAGGTTGTTTTAGTATCAAAAGCAAAAAGTCATATGAGTTTCTTTCTTGCATTATTATGTCAAAATAAGTTGAAATTTTTATACGTTATTACGTACACTTTACCATATCTAGTTCACATATTGATATTTATGTAGTAAATAAAACTCTTAAGTCCGCCGCAATAATTCTATACAAATACACTGATTTCTTTAGTATAGATTGAAGTACTTGACAACAGTTCCCTCTTAACAAACGCACAGTCACACTTACTGTCATTCAGCTCAAGTCGTTACAACAATGCTTTTTCCGTTTTACTACATAAACGATAATATTTGTCAGGATGATTTCTTCGCGATATGGACCATCCATCAATATACTTAATAACTACTGCTGTATTAAGTATATTATATAGTATTATACAACAAAGATGGTTCAGGACTTTTAGACTCAATGTTTCCCAAAGAATAACGTTATGTAATTAATAAAGGGCGCTCTTTAAAAGGAACACTATTCTATATAAGAATTAAAAGCTAGAATATATTTGTAGATATTTAAAATCGCAATATTATATGAATTAAATATTAGCCAATGTAAATTTATCTGGTTGAAATGGCGACAAAAGTTTATATGCGCTGACTTCATATATTTTACTTTTCTCAATCAATTCCATTATCTTATTTGAATCTTTTCGTGGTAGACCTCGAAATTCCTTAGTATTCCTAATCTCTTTTATATAAAATTTAATAAAAGTCGCCGAACGTGTTTCTAAAAATTTTGCATTAAACGAAAACGCAAGCTATACATATAAGTTCCACAGCATTGTTAACCGTAATACAGTGTAGCAAATAATGTTCGCATTTAATTTTAAAGTTTGTACATCATACTTATCCGCTGCTATTAATAAATCTTTAAGCATGTCATAATCACATCGTTATGTCGAGCCAGTTATAATATATAGTAAAACCTGTTAAAAAATGTATAAATCATTATTTTTTGTTAATTTGTTTGTCATATCTATATCCTTTCTATGTATAAGACAGATATCCTTAAAGTAACTACTGTTGGTGGCGCACAACGATTTTTTTGATACAACACTGACCTGATATGGTTTTTGATACTTTATCAGACAACCGCATTGCGGTAGTAGTACATGAACCATCAAATGAATTATTAGTAAAAATATAAAATTTTATTGCATTTATCTGCGAACTTTCTTGACGTGAAACATTCATTAGAATCTCGCATTGACCTATTTCTAGGAACAACGGAAACGTTATTGTATTTTCGATCTCACTAAAACGCATAAATCGATCAATTTTCCTTGTATGGTCATGTGTAGTCGATCCAAAAAGTGTTTGAGAATAGCTCTTGGTAAACGATAAAAATGGTGAGGATGCTGTCCGTTCCTTTTCCAGGGTATTCTCACAATCAGTCGAGATATTCTCAACTTCTTTGTCATAAATCTGAAAATAATTAACTTACTTATAAATGATGAAAAGGGCCAACATATCAAAATGTTCTAACAGTTTCTATGTTTATAATTTTACGTAGTAATAAAACACCAACAGCGATAATTACCGCGTAAGATGGTGTTAGTATTTTTTGAGAAAATTCGTATACGCATTTGTTTAAAATCGATGTATGTTCTAAAGACGCTGACATTAAAATTCTGAAACCCTTAGGTGATGTAATCTATTAAACATAAAACACATATCACACAATTAAAACTAAACACAAAAATTTTATTTTAATTTAATAAATTTATACATAGAGGGAGAACTATATATTTTTACACATATATAATTATCTTGGCGTGTTGTAATTCATTAATCAATGCAAATATTATACTTTTGATATGTTCAACATTACATAATAAATAAATCATAAATAAAAAATGCTTATATGGAAAGTATTTTCGATATTCTCGCGGCACAATATTTTTCCTAATAAATTTCTCGGTGTTTCCACAGACTACACATTGATTAAGTTTCACCTGTGTATAATATTGTCCAACCTCTCCCAATGCTCGGCCAGATGGCTCGAAATTTAATCTCACTGTATATAGATCTGTATCCACAAGTTTTCCTAAATTCTTCGTAATATACCACTCTGCTTTCTTGCGATCGCATGTACACAATATATCTACATCAGGCGCTTGTAAATAACAATTATGATATAACGGTTTGATTCTTGTAGGTATCGCATTTTCACGATCGTTAATAGTGTTTTTATCTACTACTACTGATTTACTCTTGGTATTTAAAACATTATTGCTAGTAATACTGTCCACACTTGGTGATCGCTGAACCTTGAACCTTAAACACACATACATTTATGTGCATATTTTTCTATTACACGTGTAAAATTTTAAACTATAATTTATATAATTTATAAAGTTTTATACCTCGTACCGTCTGTTCTAGCAGGTACACCATAAATTCGCACATTTATATCACTACTAAATATATTATATAAGTACATTCCTAATCTCTGCCATAATAAATATTTTTCTTTTTGCCTTATCTGCAAATAAAATTCAGGCACAACTTGAAATTACGTACAATTACCATGTATAAAGAGGAAGTTTTAAACTTCTTACTTTATGATAAATGATAACAGATGCAAGCGCATCACAAGCAGTATACGCAACTTGTTCGTCGGTTAAGGTGCTAGCATCCCAGTCACCACACCTGATTTCTATCATTTTATCCATCTCAATGAAGATATTCTTCTAAACTCATGGCAGCTAAACTTTTCCGACTCGGTAGATTAAGACTTTCAGCTAAGGTTCTTAGAGCAAAAGTTCCATTAACTCTACATCCATAATCCTTTACAATCTTCCGCCCATCTTCGAACGAGGCGATCCCCACTTTAAGAATATGCTTACTAGCTAATAATTCCTGAAGGCATAAATGTAATGTTATTAAAATTCAATGTTATGCATAGTTGCGGATAATCTGATCATGAACCATTTGAAACGTTACCTTAAGCTTAGGTGGAATGTATCCAATCTTTCCGATGCGAAACAAAGCAACTACTCCATTGATAGTAGCCAGTTGTAACAGATAGACGGGTCTCTCTTTGACCCATTCGCAATCAAAACCCAGAACACCATCAGACAGATCGCTATCAAAGAAACATATACAATAAATTAGTAACTTTATTCAATAAGAAATCAATAAATAATGTTTCCACTTCTTCTGGGAAGCATATTTTGTAAAGCAGACTTGAGAAACGATCAACATGAAAGCAGAGCGAGTACTGTATTTATAAGCCTAAAAGATTGTTCTTTTATTGATACGCATCTTATAAACAGTATGTGCAGGAAGGTAATAAAGGTGTTATAGACTATTATTTCTAAAGAAACAAAATTTCATATTTTGCTTAGTTTTAGAAAATAATAGTATGTAACATCTTTAGTTTTACACCCTGTATATATTTTGCTACATAAAATATATGATCGTAATGTAGTGTGATTAATGCTAATCTTCTTGGAACAATAAAATATTATGAAAAGGAGATACAATTTATTGATAGAGAATTAATTATGTTGCAGTTAGTAATAACAATAACTCTTATATGTAATAAAATACAAAGTGTATGTGGTTTCGAGTATTATGTAAAAATGAAATGTGCATCTATATTTCATAATATTGCTTATCTATACTAATCTACACTAATCTATAAAATTCTTACGGGTGGTGTGTGTTTGAACGTTATTAACTTAAAAACTATTGGACCGATTTTGAAAAAACTTATACCCAAAATGTTCCTTGAAATCTCAGGAGTGCTATAGGGCAATTTAATTTAGCGGTTCTTTTTTTAAAAAGTGATATTTTTCAATTTATAGTATTTTTTGGATTGGTATGTATGTATGTTTGCTTTTATATCTCGAAAAGTTTTAAAGGAAAGAGTACTTAATTATAGTGTTTTGTAAATTTCTTAATGTAAACTAAATGCACTTGCAATTTATTTTGGTTGATCTTTTTATATTTTTAAAACTAATTGTTTCCAAATTAAATACCACTCATCTACATATAAAGTATCGAATGTCTGTCTGTCTGACTGCGAACTACTCATTCATTAATGGACCGATTCTCTTGCAAAAGGTGTCAAAATTTTTCTAATTTCTCGGGGATGGCGGCGATAGGGTCCGATTTTTGTTTTACCCATATTCTTGACACCGGGGCCTAAATTTTTCTAATTTTTGGGGAATTGCGACGATGGGTTTAATTTTTTTAAAGAGGAAGCTTTGTTTTCGTGAAAAACTTTAGCACCGGTCTCAAGAAAATCGGTTTGCAAATAACTCATTCATTAATGGACCGATTTTGAATGTTCTAAAACGTCGAAAAATCATAATTTTTAAAAAATATTTATATGTACCTATGTATCCACTCGCTGAGGATGATCTAAGAGAAAGCATTAAAGGACCGATTTTTTTGAAACCGGTGCCAAAATTTTTCACAAAAACAAAGGTTTGTCTTTAAAAAAATTAAACCCACGGTCGCAATCACCGAAAAATTAGAAAAATTTTGGCACCAATTTCAAGAAAATTGGTCATTTAATGCGTTCTTTTGGATCATCCTCAGCGGGTGGAATACATAGGTACACACATACAAACATACTCGGGGATGGCAACAATGGGTTAAATTTTTTTCTAAACCGATTTTTTTGAAACCGGGGCCTAAATTCTAATTTTTCGGGGATTGCGACAATGGGTTAAAATCTTTTTTAAAAGAAAAAGCTTTGTGTTCGTGAAAAACTTTAGCACCAGTTTCAAGGAAATCGGTTCTGACCGCAAACTATTCATTCATTAATGGATCGATTCTCTTGAAACCGGTGATAAAATTTTTCTAATTTTTCGGGGATGACTACCATGGGGTTCGATTTTTTGTTTTACCGATTTTCTTGAAACCGGGGCCAAATTTTTTCTAATTTTTTAGGGATTGCGACGATGGGTTAAATTTTTTTAAAGAGCAAGCTTTGTTTTCGTGACAAACCTTAGCACGGGTTAAAAAAAAACCGATTCTTTTGAAACCGGTGTCAAAATTTTTCTAATTTCTCGGGGACGGCGACGATGGGTTAAATTTTTTTCTAAACCGATCAATAATACTCATCTTTTAATAATTTTCTATTTAAAAAAAATTTAGAGAAAATTTGAACCTTCTTCAACTCTCTCTAGGAGAATGTTCTTCGATTTAATGCTTAATAAACTATTCACATTTATAAAACGTTTTAAAAAATTTTATGTTTGATTCTCAATTTAAAAAAGACAAATTTAGTTGCTATTTTCACGCATTATATGTCAGTTTGCAAAACGGCAATATCTATTTTAGATTAATTAATTTCT
The DNA here is from genome assembly GCA_035220615.1 of Leptothorax acervorum. Classification (NCBI taxonomy): domain Eukaryota; kingdom Metazoa; phylum Arthropoda; class Insecta; order Hymenoptera; family Formicidae; genus Leptothorax; species Leptothorax acervorum. The sequence goes on from JASTWQ010000398.1 coordinate 94,272, forward strand.
GTTGCTTTACGTATTATATGTCAATTTAAAATACTGCTGTATATGGAAGATTTGCGCCTTCACTCCAATGAAAGGGATGAATTTCAAAGAAGTAAATAAAATTTAATTAATTAATTTAATTTCGTACTAAATTTAAATAAAATATTTCGATTTCTTTATATGATACAAATATTTCCAGTCAGTAATTAGTTATGTTTAACAGTAGCATAATGTATTTTCGTATAATCTATTTATTTATTTCTCTCTCTTTATATTTAGTTATGGATGATGGAATGGACCAAGATTTTCTTAGCGTTATGTTAGCATACGAAAGGGAGCAAGCGGAAAATACATTAAACGTTGAGCGGAAGAACAGGGAAAAAAGCCATGAAAAGTGTTTACGGTAAAATTCTGTTTTTATGGATTCATTGCCTTTTTAAAAATATCGTTTTTTTTTTTAAATTCTTTATTGGATAGAAAGCGAAAGCATAATGAAAAAGATATGGATGAGTAAAATTTACTACAAAAGAAGAAAAAATAAAATTATTTCTAATATACAATAGAAAAATAAATTTAATGCTTAAATGTTTTTTTTTTAATATCTATTTATTAATTTAAACTTGAAAAAATAAAATTTTAGTAAAAAAGAAATAAATAAAATCTTTTTTTTTAAATAATTTTTTATTCATCTTGAATGTATTGTAGTGATGTGTTCGCCTTTCATATATGTATATTGATTGGTTATCTCGTTTGTTTGACTTATGCGCGGCATGTTTCATGCGTGTCAACTTGCGAGGTTTGTTTCGTGAATGACATTATAAAAGTCATAAGCTAACGCAATTATTAAAAGTAACGTATATAAGACTGTAATTGTGCATTTGTAATATACAATATTAGAGGACTTGTAGTGTTTTAGGAAGAGGAAGACGAAAAGGAAGAGTTTGCCGACGGAAAAAGTTATAGATAAGTGTATTCTTTTTGAGAAATTTTATATTTTACTAGCTGGTTACCCGGGCTTCGCCCGGGCGTCGTTTTTCTTCAAACGACTTCATTTGTGTTTTAATATCCTTATTGTGGACAAACATAAGGAGTGTGTCGGGTGGTTTATTTAAAGGTGGTAGTTTAACTTTTCCGCTTGAACAACACATTCCAGATGGTTAAGTTTTAAACTTTTTTGCTTGACAATAATCACATATTGCATCCATTTTCCCAATTATTACTCTCGGATGAAATTGATATTCGTAATTTGAATCATAACCAAATGCCTCTAATTTCAAATCGGACCGCATAAATGTCTTCCTGGATTGAACATGTCGTAACCGGTCTTTTTCTACTCGAGTTTCACACTATTGAGTCATTTCCGCTTTTCCGATATTTCACTTATCGATAAATGACTTCATCCCTTGGTTTTCCCGGGCGTTTTTTCGGGAATTTCAAGATTGCTCGCTCGCGATGTACACAGAACCTCGATATTTCGTGGACACATTAAGTTGAAGAAGGTTCAAATTTTCTCTAAATTTTTTTTAAATAAAAAATTATTAAAAAATGAGTATTATTGATCGGTTTAGAAAAAAATTTAACCCATCGTCGCCGTCCCCGAGAAATTAGAAAAATTTTGACACCGGTTTCAAAAGAATCGGTTTTTTTTTAACCCGTGCTAAAGTTTGTCACGAAAACAAAGCTTCCTCTTTAAAAAAATTTAACCCATCGTCGCAATCCCTAAAAAATTAGAAAAAATTTGGCCCCGGTTTCAAGAAAATCGGTAAAACAAAAAATCGAACCCCATGGTAGTCATCCCCGAAAAATTAGAAAAATTTTATCACCGGTTTCAAGAGAATCGATCCATTAATGAATGAATAGTTTGCGGTCAGAACCGATTTCCTTGAAACTGGTGCTAAAGTTTTTCACGAACACAAAGCTTTTTCTTTTAAAAAAGATTTTAACCCATTGTCGCAATCCCCGAAAAATTAGAATTTAGGCCCCGGTTTCAAAAAAATCGGTTTAGAAAAAAATTTAACCCATTGTTGCCATCCCCGAGTATGTTTGTATGTGTGTACCTATGTATTTCACCCGCTGAGGATGATCCAAAAGCACTCATTAAATGACCGATTTTCTTAAAACCGGTGCCAAAATTTTTCTAATTTTTCGGGGATTGTGACGGTAGGTTTAATTTTTTTAAAGAGAAAGTTTTGGTTTTCGTGAAAAATTTTGGCACCGGTTTCAGCAAAATCGGTCCTTTAATGCTTCCTCTTGGATCATCCTTAGCGGGTGGAATACATAGGTACACACGTACAAACATTTTTTAAAAATTACGAGTTTTCGACGTTTTAGAACATTGAAAATCGGTCCATTAATGAATGAATAATTTGCAAACCGATTTTCTTGAGACCAGTGCTAAATTTTTTCACGAAAACAAAGCATCCTCTTAAAAAAATTTAACTTATCGTCGCAATCCCCCAAAAATTAGAAAAATTTTGGCCCCGCTGTCAAGAAAATCGGTAAAACAAAAATCGAACCTCATCGTCGCCATCCCCGAGAAATTAAAAAAATTTTGACACCTTTTGCAAGAGAATCGGTCCATTAATGAATGAGTAGTACGCAGTCAGACAGACAGACAGACATTTGACACTTATATATATAGATGAGTGGTATTTAATTTGGAAACAATCAGCTCTCAAAATAAAAAGAGAACAACCAAAATAAATTGCAAGTGCATTTAGCTTACATTAAGAAATTTAAAAAACACTATAATTAAGTACTCTTTCCTTTAAAACTTTTCGAGATATAAAAGCAAACATACATACACACCAATCCAAAAAATGCTATAAATTAAAAAATATCACTTTTTAAAAAAAGAACCGCTAAATTAAATTGCCCTATAGCACTCCTGAGATTTCAAAGAACATTTTGGGTATAAGTTTTTTCAAAATTGGTCCAATAGTTTTTAAGTTAATAACGTTCAAGCACACACCACCCGTAAGAATTTTATATATTAGTACAGATTAGTACAGAAGATGAGTTGGTACAGGTTTTATCAAAGATAGTTGGCTATAATATACTGTTTGGTAAAGAGTTGATTATTGAGTCCAAAATACGACGCTTTAAGAATTTTAGAAATTTCCTTTTTTCACTACTTTTTTGGCGGTAATTGGTTTATTTTGTTAATAATTATAGGTATTTATTTTGTTGTCGTTTAATTACTTTGTACATTTTTTGAAAATTCCTAAAGCAAAAAAATCACAACTTTTTCGATCGACGTCCAACGCCCGACGTTTGGCACAAGCTAGAAACTTAGAAAGTGTTTCTCAAAGGGAGGCACGATTATCAGACTCACGTTTACGTATGTCTCGAGCTAGAGTTAGCGAATCAAATATTGAAAGGAAAGAACGTTTAGAACAAAAACAATTGCGAATTTCTAAAGTCAGAGTTTCTCAAACCAGTGCTGAAAGAGAAATGCACTTAGAAGGAAGAAGACTTCGATACACCATGGCTAGAGTCGCTGAGACCAGTCCGGAGAGAGAAGAACGCTTAAAGTGTCGACGATGTCAAATAAACCAGGCGAGAAATGCATCCAATTTATTCATTGGACCTAGATCTGCGTTTTGTTACAAATCAAGTAATGATTATTTGGGTCATTCCGATTTTTTTATGGAAAAAATGGAAAAAGTTTGTAATTATTGTTGCGCCAAAAAATGGTCCAAAGGGTCATTGGGACTTTGTTGCTCTAATAGACACGTCCAACTAAATGATATTGATGAACCATTAAGAACTCTGAAAGAATTACTTATTGGAACGGATCCAAGATTAAAACATTTTCAGAAGAACATTCGAAAATACAAGGGATGTTTTGCAATGACATCTTTCGGAAGTAAAGAAGTTAGAGAAGGTAACTACATGCCAACGTATAAAGTGCATGGCCAAATATATCATTTGATTGGCAGTCTACTATCTCCATCAGACACAAGAGCTCAATTCCTACAAATTTATTTCACATCTGAAGACGAACAATTAACTTTGCGATATGATTCTGCACCATCTCTCAAAAAAGAAATTTTAAGAACTTTACAACAGATTCTTCGTGACAATAATAGTTATGTGCGTAGCTTTATAACAGCTATTGAACAAATGCCAGTTAACAAAGATAACTATAAAATTGTAATTCATGCTGAACAGCGGCCGCTTGGGGAACACAGAGGTCGCTATAATGCTCCAACAACTAACGAAGTAGCAGTGTTGATGGTTGACAAAGACTGTGGATTTAGGGATATAGTATTGTGATCACGCGATAATACATTTCAAAGAATATCTGAACTTCACCGCTCTTACGATCCAATGCAGTACCCTCTTATATTCATAAAAGGCGAAGATGGTTACAACATCAGCATCCCACAAATAGTACCAGCCACTGGACAAGATAATCCTCGCAAAACGGTTTCCTGTATGCAGTTTTATACGTATAAACTTATGGTGAGAGAAAATATCTTTAACACGCTACACAGATATAGCCAGTTATTCAATCAATATTGTGTTGACATGGCTGCAAAAATGATTACTTAAGGGGTAAGGCCACCTTGGGCGTCAAAAAGAAAAGGTCAATTTCGGGATTTTTTTTAAAGAGTATAGTAAATGTTATCGAATTTTTGTCAAAAGTACTTTATAAAACTTGCCTTGAGGTACAAAAATTAATTTTTTCAAAAATTTTTATTAAAAAATGGCGGCTCCAGAACCAGGCTCCGACGACGCCTGTATATAAACGGGCGGACAGATATCTCTTTCAGATTTGCACCTGGAACAAAAACCCAAAATTTTTCTTTTAATAGATACCCTAAACTAGTCAACCACGTAGGGATTTTTCGATATCTTTTAAACTTTGTTTTTTATAAACAATTAATGACAAAATTTTTACGTGAAAAAATGAATTTTGGGTTTATATGCTCACCATTTTCCGAAAAAACGGTATTTTCAAATTTCCCTACGTGGTTGACTAGTTTAGGGTATCTATTAAAAGAAAAATTTTGGGTTTTTGTTTCAGGTGCAAATCTGAAGGAGATATCTGTCCGTCCGTTTATATACAGGCGTCGTCGGAGCCTGGTTTTGGAGCCGCCATTTTTTAATAAAAATTTTTGAAAAAATTTATTTTTGTACCTCAAGGCAAGTTTTATAAAGTACTTTTGACGAAAATTCGATAACATTTACTATACTTTTTAAAAAAAATCCCGAAATTGACCTTTTTTTTGCCGCCCAAGGTGGCCTTACCCCTTAACGAATAAATTTTATTCGAGCACATCAAAAAACATTACGACCCGAAAATTACATACATTTGAGAGATGCTGTCAATGAAGACTCTAATGTGGCGGATATAGGGCAACTGATTATTTTACCATCCACATTTACGGGATCACCTAGATATCTCCATGAGCGGACACAGGATGCCCTTACATACGTTCGTAATTACGGAAGGCCTGATTTATTTATCACATTCACGTGCAATCCAGAATGGCCTGAAGTTAAAACAGAATTGAATCCCGGTCAACGTCCAAGTGAAAGACACGACATTGTTGCGAGTGTTTCACTTAAAAGCACAACAACTTATGAACACCATAACAAAGAAGGACATTATCGGTCAAGTTCGATGCCACATGTTTTCAATTGAATGGCAGAAGAGGGGTTTGTCTCATGCCCACATTTTAATCTGGTTAGTCGACAAAATAAGATCTGATGAAATAGATAGCATTATTTCAGCTGAAATCCCCAATAAGGATGAAGATCCATTACTTTACGACATAGTATGCAAGAATATGATCCACGGTCCATGTGGAGCCGTCAATTCCTCCTCACCTTGCATGTCAAACGGTACCTGTTCAAAAAGATATCCCCGTGATTTTCTTCAGTATACACAAACCGGCGATGATGGATACCCTAAGTAGGGGAGACCGGGGCTAAACCGTCAGTTTTTTTTTCGGTGCCGATTTTTAACAATAAAATAAATAATTTTAGTTAAATGTGGTATACCATTGTAAAGAGTGAACCTTTAGCTACAAAATTTATATGGAAAATTTTTGTCTACGTCGCTTTGTTTAACCGGTATAGAGCAAAAACGACAACGGTGGAAAAATTGAAATCTCAAAAATGCCTGGGTGGAACCGTCGCCTCCCCCCCCCCCCCCCCGGGGCGGATTCGTCGCACTGCATTTTCAATACAAATACGTACATCTGATCGTGAAAAATGAAAGGATACATTTTAATTGCTTTTTAAGAAAAAAATATAAATATTTATATTTTTAAAAATTTTTGTGCGACATATTATTAAAAAATAAATGTTTTATTCCATAAAACAATTTAAGCACGTGAATACAGATCCTGACAAGCGCACGCATGTGTTATGTGCCCTACGCTCGCACGCAATGCACTGTTTCCCATATGCTCTTTGTTTTGTCAACTTCTCTGAGCACACGCAGCACGTATTATCCAAGTCCTCGGATTTATGCCCACTGCTCGTCGAAGGCTGCGGTTCTGCTTGTGTGGCATATTTTTGGGCCGGCCTCTCTTTTTCGGCGCAGTGACATGTGTAGGTGTAGATTATAATTGTTAAGTACTCACCGATAAGCCTCCTTTATATCGTACGACCACTTCATCCACGTGTTCTATTTCATCCTGGTTGTTCTTCTTCAGCCAGTCGTTCAACGTGGTTCTCAGGACACCGAATTGTTTTGCGGCTGCATAAGCGCTCATTTTATCTTTTCTCACCGCCACAACTGCATTCTTGAGTTGCTCCTTGTCGACGGGAGTCGTTTTGCGACGATACGTGCGTACCATTTCCCTCCTATACAAACTGACGCACGTGCAAGGGAAGACAGAATCACGCTCGAGGTAAACCTTGCAGCTGGAGGCTGCAACGGTGCCGCCGACGACGGATCCGAGCGACAGCGAGGCCGAGTGAGTCCCGAGCGCTCGGCGCATCCGATATTATTATTATTATTAGTATTAGTTTGTCGCGTAAGGGCACAGTACCTTAATATTTATTTTCTTTGTACGCGTAGTTTCTTTTATTTTTGCTGATTTTTCATTTTCTAAAATACTTTGCGTTTTGAGGTGTCTCGGTTGCGAGAGCACCTCGAATATACATATACATATATAGATATAAATACATAGACTCGCGTCGTGGTTAAAGACAACATATATAGTATATAGCGTTTAGACACGCAAAGCGTGGCGTGCCATAGCGTCGATCCGTGTCGAATACCGCGTGCGACACCATTGAGATTTATTGTCAGTTTGGTTATAAGATAACGATTACTTTTGGTTTTCCCCAGATAATTTTGTTTTATTTCATTTTCACGCGGATAGCGCGTAAGCGTATAGAGGGGGGAAAACCCGTGATTCAGCGTTAACTACGCGAAAGCGCATCTAGTCACGCGTGCAAGAGCGCGCGTAACAGACGCGGCGTGTATGAGGATCGCGTCACACCGAGTATACGCGAGAGACAACATTGCGAGGCGATTGTCGAGCGTCGATCGAGACCGACGGAGTGATCGTCGTGGTCAACGAGTCCTCGTGCACCGGGAATCGCGCACACACGTCATCTACAGGAGAGGACCATTTAGAGAGGTCTAATAGGTCGCGAGTAACACGCCTAACGTGTTCCCGTTGCCAGCTGGTGAACGTGCGGCGAAAGCCCTGCACGAACCTGGAGAGGACGTTTCCGAGGAGTTAATTGTGGGTCAGCGGACACCGTAATCGCGGTCCCGACAAAGTCCGATGCCTGTGCGGAGAAAACACTGCACGGACATTATTCGAGAGAACGAGCGTTACCAACGTGTTCCTCGGACGTCGAATAAGACGGCGATAACGGTCAGTTAGAATTTAGGTCGCTGTGCAAGTGAATCTCTGCACAGACCTCGTACAGACAAACGGCCATCGGCGATGGTACAACGAGGTCCCAAATAGCGTAAATACCGAGTTTCACCTTGATCCGACCTGGGTGTAGCGAATACCCTTTTTTTTTTTTTTTTTTGGACGCAGGAGAAATCTTCAACTACTGGGATCCCTGGGGTTAAAAGTCCCAGGTTTACCCAGTAGCCCCTTTCGGGGAAGACCCCCCCGGCCTCCGGGGAGAGGCATGAGCGGGGGAAGTGTGGGAATGTATAGCATGCACATCGCTCACGATACTGCATGCATTCCCTGCCCACTAAAATTCCTGCGGATGTCCCTCATGGCGCTCGTTGTCATGGGGAGCCCCGGGAAACGCACTGATTCTTTCGGGGCCCCCCCAGCGCCAGGCCCAGACTTGGGCGCCAACCCGGGAGACGCCGCCGGCGTCTCCCCCGGCTCCTTGGAGCCGCCTCCTGAAACCACCGCGGCGAAATGGGGGACATCCACTAAGACCGCCGCCCCTCTAGCAGGGGTGGGTTATGCTGCGGGCGTGCGGTAAACCCCGCCCGCACGCCCGCTCCTCCCCCGCGGTCACCCCTTTAGTTTTTTTTGGGGGGGACCCGTACATACGGCCGTTGGCCGGCGTCGCAGACGGCAACGGCCTCCACCCGTTCCGAGAGGGGGGCGAAGGGGGGAAAAGATACCTCCTGTGCGCATTAACTGCGCCCCTCTCCCCCCCGGCACTGTCATGTGCTGTCCCCCCCCCCCCCCGAAACCGGAATCGCGACGGCGCGGGGGGCCGCTCCTGGGCCTGCGCCGTCGTAAAAAATATCGCCGCCGCCGTGGTGGCGGCTGCGGTCTGCGGCCCGGACCCACCCCGTCGCTCCAGTTGCTGTCGCTGGAGGGGGGTGGTGCTTCCCCCCTCCTGACGCGTTCGGCTGCCTCCTTCTGCGACATGACTGCGCCGCAGAAGGAGACGAACGCCCTCCATTTGACCTCGCCCTCCTCTCCCCCGGTCACCGCCGCGGCGATGATGGTCGGGAGGGCGAGGTCGTCTCCTACACTTTCCCGGAGGACACGGCGCTGCTCCTCCCACGCTGGGCAAAACTCCAGCGTATGCTGCGCCGTGTCTGCCTCCTCCGGGCAGTGATGGCAGCGCGTGGTGCGCTCCTTCCTGATTCGGCACAGGTAATCACCGAAGCACCCATGCCCGGTGATCACCTGTGCCGTGTGGAACGTAAGGCCTTTCCCCTTACGTTCCACCCACTCCCCTAGAACCGGCCGGATGGCCTCCCTGACCCTCCTGCCCCACAGTTGGGGGTTCGCGAGGAACTCCTCCCAATCTCGCAGGAGGACCGCTTTGGCCTGGAGCTTCAGCGCCCTCTTAACCCTCGCCGTGATGACCCCCCCCATCCCTGATCGCCTTGGTCCGCGTATACACGCGTGTATGTGACCTGGCGATCAGGTGAATCGGGGGGATTCCGGCGAGGGTAGTCGCCCCCACGTGTGACACGGTCCGGTAGGCCCTGGCGGCTATAAGGCTTTGGACCGCCGCCAGCTGCCCACCAAGGCGGGCATTGCTACCCACCTTTTCCTCCCACACCGTGGCCACATAGAGGCAACGCACGCTCCTGCTGGCCCCGCCAATGTTTGGCAGTAGCCTGGCCAAACTATTGGCCACCGCCCTCGCTTTTAGGACCACGCGGGAAACGTGTTCGCCAAAGCTCCTTCTCCGGTCGATCCACACCCCCAGATATAGGAGGTGGGGAATGATCGGGACCTCCGTCCCCTCCACCCGGACGCTGAGTCCTCCAGGGGGTGGCCCCCCCGCGAGGCGACCGTTGTAATACATGGTCGCCTGCGTCTTTTGGGGGACCACTTTCAGACCCAGCGCCCGGATGGGGCGCACCACGCTCGCCGTCGCAACGTTGGCCAGCCTGATTGCCTCCCGCCAGCCCTCCCCGCTGACCCCCAGGAATATGTCGTCTGCATATCCCGTGAGCCAGCATCCTCTGGGGAGGGCCACCCCGAGGACCGGGTCGTAGGCGATGATCCAGAGCAGGGGTCCCAACACCGACCCCTGCGGAACACCGCGCTCCACGAGCCTGATCCTCAGGACCCCCGTCCGTGTACCTCAAGCCTCTGTCCCGGAAGTAGTCTCCGACGACCCTAATGAGGTAGGGAGGGACGCCGAACCGCACTAGCGCCCTCCCTATTACCTCCCAGGGGAGGGTGTTGAAGGCGTTGACGACGTCAAACGACACCCCCAACACCACTCCCCCCTCCTCAATCTCGGCCTCCGTGCGGGAGAGGACGCGCCTAATCGCGTCCACGGTTGACCTCCCCGCACGGAAGCCGAACTGGTCGTCTGAGAGACCTCTTCCCTCCCCCCGGGACAGTAGGTGCCGGACGAGGCGCTCGGCAATGATCCTCTCGAAGATCTTGCCCACCTCGTCCAGCAGGCACACGGGCCTGTACGCGGACGGGGAGTTCGCGGGCTTTCCCGCCTTTGGCAGGAGGACCAGGCTGGCCTCCTTCCATCTTTTGGGGAACCAGCCGAAGCGAGGCATGCGGTAAAGAGATCCCGCATCCAGCCGGCCAGTTCCCCCGCGGCCAAGACCCAGACCTTGCCTGGGATCCCGTCGGGGCCAGGGGCCTTCTGCCTCTTGACCCCGCGGATGGCCCTCGCCACTTCCTCCTCACTGACCCCCAGGTCCTCCCTCCATTCCGGAATTCTGATTTCCGGAAAGAGGATCTCTCCTCCTCTGTCGGCGGGGAATAATGTATCCACCACCCCGCCGACAAATTGGGGGGCCAGTGTTTCCGTGAGCGGGGGCGTCCATGGCTTGAGCTTGTCCATGACAAGCCTATACGGACGCCCCCACGGATCCTCCGAGAACGTGGCGAGGAGCTCCTCCCAGGTCTTTCTCTTGGCCGCTAAGATGGCGCGGGAGAGTTCCTGGCGGGCAGAACGCCAGGCCTCCCCCGTCTCCCTCTCGTCGAGGGCCCCGCGCCCAGCGCGGGCCCTCAACCACCGCCGGCACGCGCGGACGGACGAGCGCCGAATCTCGGCGATCTTGCCCGTCCACCAGTAGGCGGCTCGCCGGGAGGGAAGGGGGCGGACGCGGGGCATCGCCGCGTCGCACGCTCGCGACGCGGCCTCCACCAATCGACCCGCCTCCGCCTTACCCCAAGTTAGGACCAGGATCGCCGCTTGTAGGCGATCCCGGTCCAACTTCTTGAGGGCCCATCTCCGCCGCGTTTTCTCCGCGGCGCGGCGGCGGGACAGCACTGCCGGAGGGGTGGCCCGGACCATCATCTCTATATATCGGTGGTCCGACAGGGACTCTAGGTCCGTTGCCACCCTCCAGCCGTGTATCTCGCGCGCGGCAGGGGGAGTCGCCCATGTGAGATCGATCACTGAGGCCCCCTGCCGGCGCACACATGTGCTTACTCGACCCGTGTTCATGAGACACAGGCCGAGCCCCGCTGCCCACCCCTCCAGGACGCTGCCCCTCGCGTCAGTGCGCGGGGAACCCCAAAACGTGGACTTCGCATTGAAGTCCCCCGCCACTATGACCCGGCCAGTAGGGCATCGGCGGACGCATCCCTCCATATCGTGGAGCGTCCGCTCGAACCTGGCCAGGTCCCAGCTCGAAGAGATGTACACGCCCACGACGGAGGTGGACCCCCAATGCACCGCCACAAAACCCACCCCGGCCTCACCACGAGTGCACGGGGGGGCCTGTGGCAGTGCCAGCCATGTGATAGCCGCGGAGCCATGGCAGTGCACTGCGGTCCTTGGCCCAGCAGGGGTTGGCTGCCGGGACCCTGTAGGGCTGCGCGACTATCCCCAAATTACACCCGCGCTCTGCCATCGTGTGGATAAATAAATCCTGGGCAGCGCGGGCGTGGTTCAGATTCGCCTGGAGGACCCTTACGGACATTGATCTTGCGTGTAGTCCATCGGGTCCTCCGGCACCTCCCTCACCGTTGCCGCCAAAGCGGCCCCTCCTCCGATGTAGCTGGGTCCGAGTGGGGGCTCAGGCTCGTCCCGGGGGTCCACCCAACCCTCGGAACCCTCCCCCGTCGCGAACCCGCCAAGCCACCCGAGAGCGGCGTCCGTCACGGCATTCGTGGCCGCGGCTTCCGCTCTCAGCTCGGCCGCCGCCGCCTCCGCTCCGCCCATGGTCCCCGCGATCTCCCCCTACAGCGATCTTATGATCTTATGATTCGCGGGTTCCACCCTTGTTACTCGGGGACCCGTGAGACGGTCCCCGAGGCTACCGCCGCCAGCGCGGGAGCGCCCTCTGCGTCTGCCACCCCAGCCGAGGGGGCTTTGGGCTTTTTGCCCTTCACCTTTTTGGGGGCGGCGGTTGCACCTTTTCATCCCCCCTTTCCACCTGTGCACGACTTGCCCCCGATCCGGTGGTCGGAGGGGCGGCAAGCCCGCTCGCAGACCGCGCATTTCGGCGCGGCCGTGCACGAGCGGGCCTGGTGGCCCACTACCCCGCACCGGTAGCAGCTGCCGGTGCGGTCCACCTCGTTTTTACAGGTGGCTCGAGTGTGGCCCACCTCGAGGCACCTGTAACACTGGAGAGGACGCTTGTCGAGCAGTTCGACTCGCGCCCTCACCCAGCCCACGCCGATGTGGCGCTCCTTCGCCACCACCTTCGCCGCCGCCAGCGGGCACCTTACGAAGGTGTTAAGCCCGTCGGGGGCCCGCCGCGGCGGCCCCACCGCGATGCTGGAGGGGGCCACTCCGCCCTTGGCGGCAAGTGCCTCCTTTAACTCCCCCTCCAGCACCGAATCGTCGAGTCCGCTGAGCCTTAGCTCAGCGGACATCGCCGGACGGCCAACGCGGACGCCCTCCTTGCCGGCAAGCAACGCCGACATCTTTTCAGCCAGGGCATCCGCTTTAGCGCCGCAGTCCGGCCCCGCCACCTCAATACTGAGGGCATTGGTGGCCGTCCTTCGAACATTGAAGGGGGGCTCAATCCCCAGCTCGGGGAGTCTTATGCTCTGCCTCACGAGCAGCATTACCTCCCCGTAGCTGCCCTCCGGGCAGGTCAGGGTGACCGCTGCCGTCCTCGGCACCCTGCGTTTTCCCGACCCGCCCGGCCGTGGGGTCGTCGTAGCCCTCCCACCTCCGGCCCTCCTCCGGGACGCACCACCGGTGCCCGGTCCGCTGGCCGCCGCTACCGCAGCCGTGGCCCGCTTCGAAGGAGGAAGTGGCACCCGTCCCTCCCCCCTTCTCGCCCCACCGCCAGCCCCGCCGGCGACCGCCGCCGCGTATGACCTGACGGCCGCCCCGGCGGGGGGACGGGGCACGGACGCAGGCGGAGGACCCCGGGGCTGCGGGAACCCTCCGCCCACCCCGGCGCCACCCCTCGCCGCCGCCCTCAGCGGGTGCCCCCCCCGTCGCTCCGGCCCCCGGGGAGCTGGCGCCCCCCTTCCTCCCCTTTCTCTTCCTCCTGGCGGAGACGGCCGTCCACTCGGCCCCCTTTTTTTTTTTTTTTTTTTTTTACGCAGGGAAATCTTCCACTACTGGGATTCTGAGGGCCGAAGCCCCCGGTTTGCCCAGTAGCCCCCCTTTCGGGAGGAAGACCCCCTCAAACCCCGAGGTAGGACCGAGGGGAGTGTGGGATTGAATAGCATGCACATCGCCTACGATTCTGCATGCATGCCCTGCCCACTAAAACCCTGCGGGTGTCCTACCTGGCATCGCTGGAGAGTGCCCGGGAACATTGATTATTGCGTCCGGTGCACTCCCCGATGCCGAGCCTTTCGGCTCCCAGCGCTGAGCCTTTGGGGCTCTGTGGCTCAGCGAGCCAATATATCTGTTTGCGGCGGGGTGTGGACACCACCCACCCCGCCGTCCCTCTCGTTGCTACGGGAGTCTATGGGTCGACGCCCCAGAGTCCCCGCCGGGGCGTCGACCTCCCATCCTCCGGGCGCTTTCCCCGTCGGGGGGAGGCGCCCGGAGGTACGGCACCACTCCTGCTGCCCTTTTGTGGGCAGCGGTGCTCCCCCGGCGTCGTAATCGGGCAGAGGGGGCGGGCGGGCCCCGCTCCCAGGGAAGCGGGGACCCGCAAATATTCCTGTCGGGATGGGTCCGTCGCTAAAGCGGGGGGGGGGAGAGAGGTTCACATCTCCCCACGGCGACGGGCCCCACCCGAAAGGGGGCGGATAAGAACAACGCCGGACGGAGAGCAGGCTAGTACGGGCCCGTAGTCGCCCCGGTGTTCCTCCGTTAACGGGGGGAGCGGGCCTCCAATGAGTGGTAAGGCCCGCGGCAACCGGGACAGACCTCCGCCGGCTATCATCCACCCCCTCCTTACCGTCATCTGTCCTCCTCGCCTGAAGAGGAGGACAGGACACGCGGACAACAGCGCCGTTTGGGCGGCAACCGTGGCCCGCTGTCATCCTCACTACTGCCGCCGCCGCCCGCGCGACGGCGCAACGCACGCCGCCGCGTCAACGGCGGCGACGGCCGCCCCAGACCCCCCGCACTCCCCGCCCTGTTCCGGGCCGCAGCCCGGGGGGCGCCCGCTCGCGTTAGGCGGCGGTGCCGGTCGCGCCGCCGCCGCCGTCGCGGCGGCGGCAGCCACTCGTCGCCGTCCTCACTGTCAGTAGGGGGGTTTCTTCCCCCCCTCCTGGTCCTTTCTGCCTCCTCTTTGGCGGACATTACCTGACCACAAAAGGTCAGGAATGCCCGCCATTTGTCCTCCCCCCCGACCATCGCCGCCACGACAGCCGGGAGGGAGAGGTCGTTACCGATCGCGTTCATCAGGACACGGCGCTGCTCCGCCCACGCTGGACAGAACTCCAGCGTGTGCTGCGCCGTGTCCCTCTCCTCGTCGCAGTGGTCACACCGCGTGGTGGCCTCCTTCTTTATGCGACACAGGTACTCGCCAAAACACCCGTGGCCTGTGAGCACCTGTGTCGCATGGTACGATAGTCCCCCATACCTCCGACTGCCCAGCCACTCTGCCAGGCAGGGTCGGACGGCGTCGACGGTCCTTTTGCCGGCGAGAGTCGGATCTGCCAAGTACTCCCGCCATCTGGCCAAAAGGGCCGCCCTCTCCTGGAGCCTTACAGCACGACGGACCCTGTTCGTGATTGGGTTCCCCCCAGCCCGCAGCCCCTTGACACGCCGATGAACCTCGGCGCGCTGTCTGGCCGCGAGCTCTAAAGGGGGCAGCCCGGACAGGGTCGTCGCCGCCGCGTGTGAGACGGTACGGTACGCCCGTGACACTCTTTGGGCTACCGGGCGCTGCACTCGGCGCAGTATAGCCTTGATGCGCCCGGAGCCCTCCGCCACTGGGACCCACACCGGGGCCCCGTAGAGTGCCACGGCGTGTACCGTCGCGGCGTAAAGCCGGCGAGCACGGCCGCTCGCCCCTCCCAGGTTTGGCATGAGCCTCGCGAGGCTATTTGCCACGCCAAGGACCCTGGAAGCCAGGCGATCAAAGTGCCCGCAAAAGCTCCAGGTTCCGTCCAACCAGAGGCCCAGAAGTTTCATCTGGACCTCCACGGGGATACGGGTTCCCTCGACCGTTATATGGGCCGCGGGTGGCCTTGTCCCCCTGAAGCGGCGGCAATCATAGAAAAAGACCGCCTGTGTCTTCTCGGGGGCCACCCTTAGGCCCACCCTCCTCATTGCGGCCACCACGCAAGCCACCGCGACGTCGGCCTTGCGTCGGGCCTCGTCCCAATCGCCGCCCTCGACCCCCAGGAAGGTGTCGTCGGCGAAGCCGCTCAACCAACACCCCGAGGGCAGGGCGACGCGCAGGACGGCGTCGTACGCCAGGTTCCACAGCAGGGGGCCGAGCACCGACCCCTGTGGAACCCCCCGCACGATAATCCTCACCCTCATCGTTCCTTTCCGGTCCATATAGGTCAATCTCCTGTCCCGGAGATAGCCGTGGACCACGGCTGTGAGGTAAGGGGGGACGCGGTGACGCTCAAGCGCCCCCCTTATTACCCTCCAGGGCAGGGTGTTGAAGGCGTTCGCTACGTCGAACGAAACGCCCAACAACACCCCGCCCGCCTCCGCCGCGGCCTTCGAGAGGGCCCGGATGCGTTCAATCGCATCCACAGTGGACCTGCCCTCTCGGAAGCCGTACTGGTCCGGCGACAAGTCCGGACCAGTCCGGGACAGGTGCCGGACGAGGCGATCGGCAATAATGCGCTCAAAAAGCTTGCCCACCTCGTCCAGCAGACAGATCGGCCTATACGCCGAGGGTGAGTCGGCGGGTCGTCCCGCTTTCGGGACGAGGACCAACCTGGCCACCTTCCAATCCCGGGGGAACCGGCCCTCCCTGAGGCACCGAGTGTACAGTGCGCACAGATGTTCCGCCAGTTCCCCCACGGCCAAGGACCATGCCCTCCCTGGGACTCTGTCGGGCCCCGGAGCCTTGCCCGCCTTCAGGCGCTTGGCTGCCTTCGCCAGCTCCGCCGTCTGGACCCCGAGCTCCTCGTCCCATTCCACCTCGGGCGGAGCGGGACCCCCGTTGTTCCTCTCTTCCGGGTCATCCGGAAAGAGGGCCCCAACCACCTCCTCGAGGAGCTCCGGGTCCAGGGTCTCCGTCACTGGGGGCGCCCAGGTTCTGAGTTTATTCAGAACCATTTGGTAGGGGCGCCCCCATGGATCCCCGTCCAGGGCCCGTAAGAGCTCGTCCCAGGCGCGGTCCTTGGCCGCCTTAATAGCCCCGGAGAGGGCCCGTCTGGCGGAACGGTAGCCCTCTCCGGCTTCCTCGAGTCGGTGCGGGTCCCGATTCCTTCGGGCCCGCAACCAAACTCGCCTAGCGTGGACGGAGGAGCGCCGTAGCTCTGCAATCTCCTCCGTCCACCAGTACGCCGCTCGACGCTGACGAGGCTTGGATCGGGGCATACCCGCGTCACACGCGGCGGTCATCGCGTCCCCGATCCACCTGGCTGCCTCGTCCACGTCCTCAAAGGCGTCTGGTGAGACGCCCTCGTCCCACACCGAGGTCTGGACCGCGGCCCCGAACAAGTCCGGGTCCAGCCTCTTTAGGGCCCACCTCGGGAAGCTGCGCGCCGCCTCTCGGCGGCGGGCCAGCACCTCCGGGGGGGCGACCGAGAGGGTCATCTCTATATAAAGATGATCCGATAGGGTTTCCACCCCCTCGGCCACCCTCCACCCCGTGATGCGGCGCGCGGCGGGGGGGGGGCTCGCCCACGTGATGTCTACAATGGAGCCCCCCCGGTGCCGCACGCAGGTCCACACGGACCCCACGTTCATCGCGCAGAGTCCGAGGCCCGCCGCCCATCTCTCAAGGATTCTTCCCTTGGCGTTAGTGACCGGGGACCCCCACAACGCCGACTTGGCGTTGAAGTCACCGGCCACCACGACCGGACCGGGAAGAATCCTCGACACGCAGCCCCAGAGGCTGTCGAGGGACGCCTCGTATTGGGCAGCGCTCACGTTGGGGGATATATACACCCCCACGACCGTGACGCTGCCCCATTTGACGGAGACAAATCCATCGCCCGCATCAAGGCGAGTGCAGGCGACGGGGGTCTCCGTCATCCGCCACGTTATGGCTACGGAACCACGCCGGTCGACCGCCCAGCACGGATGATCCGGCGGCACCCGGTACGGCTCCGCAGCCACCCCAAGACCACTGCCGCGCTCCGCCATTGTGTGCAGGAACACATCCTGGGCGGCGCGGCAGTGGTTCAAATTGGCTTGGAGGAGCCTCTGGGCCATTACATATATCCCGGCTCAGGGTCCTCCGCCTCTTTCTCAATCTCATGCCCTTTCTCGGGCTCTGCCGTCTCGACCGACGGCTCCGTCCCCGCGTCCTGCCCGGCGGGCGGTGCCGTCTCCGTGGACGGCAGCAGCGGGGCAGCCGCCACTCGGCCCCCGCCGTGGAGGGAGGCGGCGGCAACACTCCCCCCGCCCGCGCCGGCGTCGCGGGACCGGGTGCTAAGGCAGTGCGTCCCTGCCTCCGGTCCACCTCTTCCGCCAGCCGGCACAGCTGCACGGCCGCCATTCTCTCAAACTTCCGGAGCATTTGATCCCTCAGGCCCTCCATGACCTGAGGGATCGGCTCCGACAGCTCCGCCGCTCTGGCGGCGGCGGCCACCTCGCCTACCGCGGCGGCCTCTTGCCGGGGGGGTACAGCCCCCTCCAGCAAGATCCGCCTCCCCTTAACGGACGGCCTATACAAAGGGGGGAGCCCCTCTCTTGCGAGCTCCTCCCTGTGTCGTTCGTAGGAGCTCTCCTCCACGCCCACCTCCATGGGCTGTGGGGGAGGCTCCGCCATCTCTTCCGCCGAGGATTGGGCGGCCGGGGCCTTGGGAGGCGGCCGGCCCTCCTCAGAGGATGAGGTGCATATCACCCTCACCCTCTTCCTCGCCGCTGTCTCTTGTGGGACCAAACCCCCTGCAGGGGACTCCCTCTCCTCCCTGAGCTGCTGCAGCTGGCTTTGCAGCTCCAGCACCTGGTTCTGCAGCAGCGCATGTTGCGCTTGCTGCTCCCTCAGCTGCTGGATCTCTTTTTCCTGGGAGGAGATCTTCCCCCGCAGGTCCTCCAGCTCCGCGTCCCTCTCTTCCCTGAAGGCCAAGCTCGCCTGCCTTTGGACCAAGTGCCCGACCGCGGCCCTATTCAACACCCCCTGTAGGGGGCCCTGGAGGTTTCCCGACTTGTCGACCACCCGGTCGATGTCGCGGACGCCCTCCAGGATGGTCCCCGGCAGGGTCTCCAGCGGAGTCAGGCGGTACTCCTCCATCGCCTTCTTCTCGAGGACCTTCCTGTTCCTTGACAGGTCTACGGGCGTCGATGCGTCTACGACGCCCCGGAAGTCCTCGAGAAGACCGGCGATTTCCCGCCTCTGCTCCTCGAGCCTCTTCACATAGTAGGCCCCCTCCGTGGGCTTACGGCCCCGCGTCTCCTCCGTCTTGGACGCCGGGGGGACCTCCTTACCCCTCAACGGGAGGATCATCCTGTCCAGGGCCGCGACGTCCTCCTTGGCCCTGGAGAAGATCCCCCCGCCCGCCTTTTTCTCCCTCTCACCCGTTGCGTCGGGTGAGCCGCTTCGCGAACCGGCGGATGTACCGCTGACCGGTTCAGCGGCGCTGGCCGCCTCTCTCGCCCGCCTCTCCTGCACGCTCTTCGGCGCGGGCTTCTCTTTCAGAGACTTCGCGTTATCCGCGATTCTCTCCACACTCACTTGGGGCTGGGAAACCCCGGACCTCTGTTCGACATTTTTGGATACTGATTTCTTTATGTTTGACATTGCATCATTTTTCCTTGCCTCCTAAATATTATCGTCTGTGTGCTTGTGTGTAAGTATGTGTGCGTGTACACGGGCCCGCGAAGCCCCATACCGGGGGATCCGGGAGACCCAGGAGCGTCGAACGCGCGAAGGACAGTGGCCTCGGCGGTGGCCCCCGCGAAGACGAGCACGGTCCCGTCCGGTCACCAACCGGCAGTACTCGCCCCCGCGAGATTATTCGCCCGCTGGTGGGGCAGCCAGGTCATGCTGGTTAGGCCGATCCGGGCCCCTGTACTATCGGGCGCCCAGGGAATGTCGAAACCCTGTTTAACCGCTGTACCCTCTGCCACGACGCGCGCACGACAACCCGAGCCCCCGGAGGCCCCCGGCGGAAGCCCGCGGACCCGATTGTGAGTGTAATGTGTAGTGTGTGAGTGTGTGTATGGTTTGATTTCGGGGTTTTCCTTCCCCTAGGCCGGTTGCTAAAGAGCTGTCGAGCCCGGCCTGCCCGCCCCTCACTGCTGCCAAGGCAGCCGAACCGTCCGAGCCGCGAAGCGGCCCGGGCGGTCCATCGTCCCAGGTCGCCTGGCCCCGACCTCGGAATACGTCCGAGCGGCCCAGACGACCCTCCTCCCGTCACGAACCGAGGGACCACGTCCCCTACCTACCATAGAGGCCACCTACCTCGCGGGCCCCAGTGACGTAATGTCCCTGGCGCCCCCCGGGCCCTCACCACGTGAGGGGTTGTAACCGGACAGTCGATTGATCTATTAACTAAGTTGAATTTAGATTCGGTATTTCTCGATCTGACCGTTATAGGACGCGATCTCACTACGACTCACTCGTCTTAACCGTGTAAATTTATCGGTCGCCACTCGGTTTGACCAAAACCTACCGAGAAGGATACGTATTTGACAAACCTTTTGCAGGTCTTGACTAATTCCCCTTTCTTTGTTTCAGGTTCCTCGCTGGATACGCCGGATGAATCTCGCCGCCCACTGGATCGCCTTTGTCGCCGCCGTCGCTGGATCGCCTTTGTCGCCGCCGTCGCTGGATCGCCTTTGTCGCCGCCGTCGCTGGATCGCCGGAACGTCGTTGGACAGGATGTATGAGATCGCCGAACCGACCAGGATATTCTCGAGGATGGATAACACAGGGTAAATGATTTTATTACACAGACTCTACGCTCTGTTTTTTACTGAATTTATTCTTTTCAGATTATCTCGGATTTGCACGTCGGTGCATTACAAACTTTGCGGAATTACGCGCCGCTCGCGGGTATGTCCCGGTTTTAAGCGAGAGTCTCTAGCACGTCCGCACGCTATGACTCTTCCCAGGAAAAGGACCTATATCTCGATATCAATTATTTTATTATTCAGATGACTCGCGTTATTAACGACTTTGTACTTGTATGCGTAGTTACGCGTCGCCCGCGGGTTATCTCCGGTTTTATGTGGAGCTCTGTAACACGTCCGCACGCTACGAGCATCCCCGGCTAAAGACCTGGATTCTCGTCCCTCAACTCCGCACATCGCTCGCCGCGCTTGCGCAGTATACCTTTTCCATCACGCCACGCTTAGGCGTGCCTATTGTGTGTTCACGCGAAAACAAGTTTTTGCCTCCACATTCCTGAGGCTTATTCCCGACAAACATGTTTACTGGAAATTTCCACCGGAAATTGTTTCTACTTTCGCTAGCGAGCCTGTTCTCGCGTGAACATTACAAATTCATTTATGCCATCTAAATTGCCATACGCTTACTTTTCAGCGTCGCGTCCCTGACTGGCCATCCAATCGTATTGGGACGGGCACTCTGCCCGCTTGACCGACACCCTGGTCAGTCGCTAGACATCGCTATCTGGCCAATCAGCGACGCGGCCCCCGATCTCGGCTACGCCTGACGCTAGAGCGCTGTGGCTCGGCGGTGACGCTTACGGGATGGCCCGAAGGCGACTCCGCCAGTCCCGGGTGCCCCCGGTCGATCGGCCCGCCATTTCCCGGGCCGTCGGGTCTTTGATGACACCGACCATATAGATGGTCTTATCGAGGCTCAATCGGCCCATTACATATATCTTCCTTTCGGAGATGACGCGTGGCTCGGAAGATCGCTGGCCGCGGGTGTGACGTCATCCGGGACGCCATGATCATCATTACGGGGCCACGGACAACCCCTCGGCGCCGCAGTTTTGCGTGGGAGTCGCGTGGCCTCGGAGTTAGCAGGCCGCCATACTTGGCTCTCCGTGGGCCCTATGTCCGAATTTTCGGGACTCCCTCGAACGCTTTCCGCGCGTCGCTAATCGTGAAACAATTACGGCCCCCGGTTTCGCGGGCCGCTCACACAATTCGACCGACAACTTCTGAATCGTAGCTTTGGGGTCCTTTCGTGCCCCTTCTTAGGTGATGTTTCTTGAAATGGCTGAAGGCCTTGAAAACCGCGGGCCGCACATGCAATTCGGCCGTCAAGTACGCGATCGCGACTCCTGAGGTGCTTTTATACCCCTTTCGCGCGATATTTCAAGAAATGGCTGAAGGCCTTGAAAAACGCGGGCCGCGCATGCAATTCGGCCGTCAGATGCGCGATCGTGATTTCCGAGATATCTCTCCGCCCCTCTCTCGAGATAAATTGTGCGTGAGGCTGATGGCCTCGGCTTTCGTGGGCCGTGCACGCAATTCGCCTGTTACTTTTTCATACGCGTTTCCGCTCCGGTCCTCCGGATATTCTCCTTCGGCTCTGCAGCTCGCGCACTCGCATGCTCCGTCGCACCTGAAATACGCGCAAAGGGCAGTCGCAAAATAATCTCGCTAGAGTGCGGAATATTTTTAGAACATTTTAT
The DNA here is from genome assembly GCA_035220615.1 of Leptothorax acervorum. Classification (NCBI taxonomy): domain Eukaryota; kingdom Metazoa; phylum Arthropoda; class Insecta; order Hymenoptera; family Formicidae; genus Leptothorax; species Leptothorax acervorum. Next base: position 116,201 of record JASTWQ010000398.1, read on the forward strand.
TTCTCTTTACAGGGCCTGCATCGTCAACAAAATCGCGGCCACACGCTCGACGCAAATCGCTCATTTGCTGTTTCACTACATCCCGGCCAGGCAACTTAGTACGCCGTGCCATCCAAAGTGAGGCGAAAAGAAAAGAAATATTTTCATACTATACAAAAAACAGAAAACAACCGTTCTATTATTCGACCCTATGTCTGTTGAAAATTGTAAACAAAATCGCTTATTTCGCACATTACACGGAACATAAAATTAACAGTACATTTATTCTTACACTTAGGTTCGCGTGGGGACATGGGTCGACAATTTCTTATTTTTACTTAACGCGTAGGGCTTCGGGGGGACAGGGGCGCTGGTGGCGTAGTGTCGTCGTCCTCCGGATTATTGGCGGTCCCCTTCGTGGCGTACCACTTGATAGCTCGGTCCGCCAACCGGATGATCTCTACTCGAGGTTCCGCTCCGTTGCTCCTGCTGCTCGGTGGGTCGTTTGGCTGGGGCGACCCCTTAGCCGTCGGTTGCATCGTTCCGGTACTGATGAGCTCGGGACCCCGGGCGCGCTACTGCCCGTATCTATGAAGCCGCAAGCGGCCCCATAGACCCCTGGGGGGGGGGGTAGCGAATACCCTGCACAAGCATCTTCTCCTGAAACAACAGACGGGGATGAGCCTACTAGGTCCCGAGGAACCCCATGGACCGAGTCCCGCCGTCCCGCGGACCCTGTGCAACGAAGTCGATGCACAGACCTTCCCCGGGGAAAAGATCGATATAGGTGCGATCGCGAGAGTCAAGCGAGAGCGTCCATTAAGGTCCCGCTCGAGTACGACGATTGTGCGGGAAAATCACTGCACAAAGTTTATATGTAAAAATAAATGTTTGGAATGTCCTTAAGGGATGCCAAACTACGTAGATATCGCGTTTCCGTCGAGATCGGACCGTCGTGCGGCAAACTTCCTGCACGAACGTCATCGCCGGGAAAACGCGTTATTTCCCGTAATATTAGTTGATAAGAGTCTCGCAGGCGAAGAAGCGATCGTTGTGCGTTCCTAAAAGACGAAATTGCGTCGCATCTGCGAAATTATGTAAAATGATATTATATGTCATATTTAATTTCTCGAGATATATTCAGAGATAATTTCCAGCGTTCACGAATATACAATAGAAAGTCGTACGACATTCCTGCGTGTTTGTCAGACTTGTTTGTCAGTTGCGATCAGGCGACCATCACGTGACGGCTGATGCAATAGCAGGAGTGGGGGTACCGCCCAGAGGTGGGAACGTGCAACGCGGCGAGCGAGCGCCCGAGGTCAGTCCGCCGGGAGATGTAAAGCTGCTAACACGTATTCTCGTAACAACCGGGGAGACCCGCTTACGGAGCGATATCCGGGTTATCGCGAATAACGAGTTTCGCGATACTTATAAATTTTCCGACATAGTGCGGTAATACTTAAAGTCAGTCTGTCGGGAGAGCTCAGAGCGGTAACTCTATAGCGATAGTTCTCGTTACAACCGACAAGGCCCTTGTACGGAGCGATATCCGCGAGTTCGCGAATTTAATCGAGTTTCGCGATACTCAACTTTTATGCGCGATTTATGCGTAACAGTGTTCGGTCCGCCGGGAGATGTAAATTCGCTGATGCGTTATCTCGGTACAACCGCGTACGGAGCGATATCCGAATATATCACGTATCGATGGAAGTGCGTGCGACGCATGTGAATAGTGCGAAATTTCACATCCGTGTACGAAACAAAGGACAATCATTCGGGAGGATGCGTTATATCCTCATTACGACCGGTGATACCCATGTTGCGGAACGAGATTCGTATTAACTCGAAATTTGTTAATTTTACACGCGACACACGAACTGTGATAAACGATAACAGTGATACACCAAGAGTGACTGTAAATCATTGTGAATCGAACTGAATGACTATTTATTCAAAATTTAATGAATAAATACATTGTTATACAAAGAGATATCCTGAGTGTCAGAAATCATTCGACGATATCCTGTGACTTTTCCTGAGTCACTTTCCAAGCGGAAGATTCTTCGTAAATCGATATTCCTGCGGAAATTAAGTGCGAGTAAATGCACATTGCTTACGATATAAGCGTGTGGTATACGATACTTACCTGAGATTCTGCGACGATCCTGAGGGTCCATCCGTGACGATCGAGGTCCAGCATCGTAGTAGAGCGGCTTCCACGTTGAGGATCCAGCGGCGACGAGAGCGGCCTGCAGCAGTCCGGAACACCTGAAACAGAGAAAAAGGGGAATTAGTCGGCGGATACGGTTAGTAGTATACTTACCTTTCTCGAATTAACGGGTAAAATCGAGTGGCGACCGTGTTTCACGAATCTTTTCATTTTTCGGAGATATTGATGAATGAGTCGTAACGCGTTAACCCAAAATGTACGGTCACAACCTAACCTAAAATCGCCGTGAGCTGAAGTTGTGCCCCCGGCGTGCTACAGTGACAAGACTGCCGGACCCGCCCTGGGTGCTTACTGACGGATTAGCCCCAAACACAAGTTTCAGGTTTGATCGCCCACGAAATAGACATCAACGATAATGAAAAAACTACACTGGATTCGTGTTCAGCATGCATTACTCTTTATAATCACGTACCATGAGATTTGGAGAGCAAATATTATTGCAGATATTACAAAATTTCCACGCGCAGAAAATTTCACTTTCACCTTCCGAAAACACGTTTGCCCTCGTAAAAATCATAATACGGCAGGTAACCTGCCGAAACTCCGTTGGTCACATGGGTACCATAAGCAGCGTTTACAATGTTAATAGCGAGTTCGCACAATATACAGGTTCCGATATATTTGATTTGACGGTTTCACCCCGTAGACGTTTTCGCCCCGGTCTCCCCTACAGAAGATGTCCGGCTGACGGTTGAAACATTTATACTATATCGCATTGTAACTTCATAGTTGATAATAAATGGGTAGTCCCATATTGTCCGATTCTCTCCAGATGCTTCGTTGCACACGTCAACGTTGAATATTGCCGTTCTGTGCAAGCAATCAAATATATATGTAAGTATATTGTTGCGCTCGCCGAGTCCGCGTCTCACCGCTCTCACTCTCACTCACTCGCGCAACCGGCACTCGCGGTCAATGAAACGACACAATCAAGAAACTGAAAGACTCGTTTATTAGAACACACGAATAAAACCAAGATTCGAGCTGACACGTCCGCTCGGAGACGACGGCTCAGAACAAAAACAAACACTTTCGTAGTCAATCGATAAATCCATAAACAGTTGGTCGTCAGGGACGCTTCGCAACTCGCGGCGATGTAACGGGCGTCTCAGCACGGGCGCAACACTGCCCCCCCCCCTCTTCAAGATTGTCGTCCCGACAATCCTGGAGGGCAGCGTCCCAACGGCTCCTCCAGCTGCGGACTCCAGGGCACGTGGACGGACCTCGCCCTATCCCGAGCTGCTGCAACGGGTTACCGGGCTCCATCCTCTTCAGTCCCAATCCGCTTCCTCGGGCTAGTCTCCATTCAGCTTCTACCTTGGAGGGAGCTGGCCAGCCTCCCCCTAAAACCTACTCTCGGACGACTCCCTAATTCTCCTCGTAGAGGAAATCGTGTCCTTTCTTCGCGCCATTCCTTTTCCGCCCTCGCAGTCGCCGTCCTCTTCACGACGCAGCTCCTGAGTTCTTCGGACAAGGGGGGGGGGGGAGAACTTCCCATGGATCCTGCGCCCCGCAGGGCTCCCCGAGTCCCCGCCCGGCATTCGCCCTACGGCCCACGGGAAAACCATGGGTCAAAAACCGTGGGCAGGCGGCTACTTCCAAAAGTCGACAACTTGGCAGAAAGAAAAACGGTTGAATGACGAACCGCTTCAAATCCCTCAGGAAACCCTTCTTATCCCCCAGGAACGAAAACTTTCCTTCAACAAAAAGAAATAAAATAACACGCAGTAACATTGATAAAACGTAAACCCTTTTTTAAAAAAAGAAAAACCCAAGCACCCTTCCGGGTTCCGATTCCCTAAGAATTTCCCACTGTTCTCCCCGAAAAACGAGCTAACCTATCCGCATGTACAATTTTCTTTTTGTGTCTAGGCGTCTTTTGAATACAAAACACCACATCACTTAATTTTTTCACAATTAGGAAAGGACCCTCTCAGCTACTCTGCAACTTCGGGGCTTTCCCCTTCCTCCTTCGAGGATTAAAGAACAATACTCTGTCCCTCGCGAAGAGGATTCCTCCTAGCTCCTCGGTCGTACCAGGTTTTCACCTTAGAAGACTTAACCTTCATCCTTTCTCTAACCACAGAATGAATCTCCTCTAACTTTTCTCTCAATTCTTTGACGAACCAGCCTTCCGATCTAGGCCTCTCCTCCTGAAGAACCGGAGGGCTTCCTTGTAACAGGTCCAAGGGTAACCTAAGATCTCGGGCACAACACATCTCTGCAGGAGTCACTCCAGTGACCTCATGTTTCAAAGATCTATAAGCCAAAAGAAATAAAGGAATCCACCGATCCCAATCCTTCTGATTCTCGGAGATATACTTAGCCAAGTAGTTTATGATTGTTTGGTGCTGTCTTTCGACTTGGCCATCTGACTGTGGATGCAAGGCGGTAGTCCTCGTTTTTCTAATCCCGAGAAGTTCCACTACCTCCGCAAAAAACTTTAACTCAAAATTCCTCCCCTGATTTCTGTTTTCGATTTGTGAACAGGGAATAATAATTCTGAGAGAGGTGCCCCTCCCCAAAGCGTAACTCTAGTTTCGACTTCAACTCCGCGTAGTCCAGGCTCCCAATGTTTTCGACCGAATCCAAAATCGAGCGCGCCTTTCCCCTTAAGCACGAGGCCAGCGCGATAGTTCTCGACTCGTCGCTCCACAGATTCGCACGCGCGATAATCTCGAATTGAGAGAACAACTCCCGCAACGGAACCGTCCCGTCGTAAACGTCGGGCTTGAGCTTATAACCCAGCTCCGCGCGCGCGTCGTTCGCTCCCGGGAATGCGGTACAAACCGCCGGATACGCTCACGCGCCGCTCACTCCCGGAAACACGCCATAAGCCGACGGACCCGCGCGCTCATCACCCGCCCCGGGTAACGCAGAACGCACCCCCGAATTCCGCGTTTCCTCGGTCGCTCTATTTAAGGAAGAACTTAGCTGTATAGAGCTTCGGAGACGTTGTAGCTCCTCATCCCGGCGCCGCAGCTCCTCCGCTCGCTCCTCGTCCCGACGTCGTAGCTCCTCCGTATGCTGCGCCTCCCTCCGCGCTTGCTCATCGCGCAGCAGCCGCACTTCCTCAATTACGGCCTGCAGAGTCGCCGCTAAGGTTGACGCTTCCAGGGCGTCCGGCTGAGGTGTCCCAGCCCGAGCCCTCTTCCTTGAGGAAGGCGCCGAAAAGGCCATCCCGCTCGTCTGTTCCACGGTCGCTCGTCCGATCCGCGGTCGCTCGTCCGATCCCGGACGAGCCCCCAAAAATGTTGCGCTCGCCGAGTCCGCGTACGCGTCTCACCGCTCTCACTCTCACTCACTCGCGCAACCGGCACTCGCGGTCAATGAAACGACACAATCAAGAAACTGAAAGACTCGTTTATTAGAACACACGAATAAGATTCGAGCTGACACGTCCGCTCGGAGACGACGGCTCAGAACAAAAACAAACACTTTCGTAGTCAATCGATAAATCCATAAACAGCTGGTCATCAAGGACGCTTCGCAACTCGCGGCAATGTAACGGGCGTCTCAGCACGGGCGCAACAATATTAATAAAGGTAACGATGCGGCTACGTTTGCCGTTGAAAATAAAGGAGATGAGGTTCAAAACTATTTGAATGGCAGATATTTGAGTACCTCTGAAAGTATCTGGAGAATACTAGGATTTTCTATTCTCGAGCGCTATCCTACAGTTGTCCATTTATTCGTCCATTTATAAAATAGGCAAAGAGTGTATTTTACTGAAAGAAATCTACAGCAAGTTATAGAAAATCCACCTCAGACCACTCTGACAGCCTTCTTTGCTCTGTGTGTGGTTGATAAATTTGCACAGACTTTGCTTTATCACGAAGTACCGGCTTATTATAAATGGTCTAACAAAAAATGGCAACGGAGAAAACGGGGCCACGATGTAGATGGTTGTTCAGGTATAAAGCGGGACACAGTATTAGGGCGAGTGTATACTATACACCCTAATTATTCAGAATGCTTTTACCTCAGACTACTCCTACATCACGTCAGAGAACCAACGTCTTTTAATGACTTAAAGACGGTGAATGGTGAAATAATGCCCACTTATCGCGCAGCGTGCCAAGCCTGGAATTTGCTTGAGAGTGACACGCACTGGCGAGATACACTATCAGATGCAGCTGTTTCGGAAAGTGCACACAAAATGAGAGAGTTATTTAACATTATGCTAATGTTTTGTGAAATGTCTAATCCTTTATGGAATTATGGAATGCATTCCGGACACACCTATGCGACGATATTTTACATCGGGTTTGACAGCAAAGTAACAATGGTGAAGTTCAGTTCACAGAGGAGATTTTCAATGAGGGGTTGATTCTTCTTGAGGACATAGTGTTCACTCATGGAGAAAAATGTTTGAAAGAGTTTTGTTTGCCAGAACCTCAGCGCAATGATTGAAACATAGATAACCTACTTTACTTCCGAGAAACAGCACACAATATCGACGACTTACAAGTATATCTGCAAGAAAACGAAGTAAAACTGAACACAGAACAAAATATGGTATACAACGAGATAATAAATAGTGTCAAAGATAATAAGAGTAACATTTACTTTATAGATGCGCCAGGAGGTACTGGCAAAACGTTTGTCATTTCGTTGATTTTAGCAAAAGTAAGAAGTCAAAAGAAGATCGCTATCGCGGTTGCCTCATAAGGCATAGCTGCGACTCTTTTAAGTGGCGGAAGAACTGCCCACTCTACTTTTAAGTTGCCACTGAATGTGTCCTTGGACCAAAGTTCGGTATGCTCCGTGAGAAAAAATGGTGTTACTAGTAAACTTCTCCAACAGGCATCCTTGATAGTATGGGACGAATGTACGATGTCGCACAAGTCCCATATAGATGCTGTCAAATAACTCTTAAAGACTTGAGAACATCAGAAAAGGTAATGGGTGGGGTAACATTTGTTTTTACCGGTGATTTCAGACAAACTCTGCCAGTGGTGGAACACGTGCGGATATTATGAAAGTACGCATGAAAAAATCTGAGATTTGGCAGCATGTAAAAAAACTTCGACTGACTATTAATATGCGAGTTAATTTACGAGGAAACAAGAATTTAGAACAATTTGCTCAGTATTTGCTTAAATTGGTGACGGCTCTATCTCTATAACTCAGAATGGTTACATTAACATTCCTGATATTGTAGGAACTTGCGTCCAAACTATTGATCAGATTATTGACAATGTTTATTCAGATATTTAGAATTTACTACAAAAAGAAACAAATTGGCTTTGCGAAGGTGCCATTGTATCTGCAAAAAATAAAACCGCGGAGGAGATTAATAAAACAGTTTTACGAAAAGTCACCAACGAATGTGAAACATACAAGTCAATAGACACAATGGTAAATGGAAATGAAGTCATCCACTACCCGATCGAGTTTCTCAACTCTCTTAACCCTGCAGGATTGCCTCCACATGAACTGAGATTAAACGTTGGTACCCCGATAATGCTGCTTCGAAATCTTAAACCACCACGGCTTTGCAACGGCACGAGACTGCAAGTTAAGCGTCTCATGCCTTACATCATAAAGGCAACTATTCTGACAGGACCTGCAGCCGGTGAAATAGTATTAATTCCAAGAATACCTATGGTCCCTACGGATTTGCCATTTGCGTTTAAAAGGCTGGAGTTTCCTCTTAGAATGTCTTTCGCCATGACGATTAATAAGTCCCAAGGGCAAACCTTCAAAGTGGTTGGCGTAGACCTTAGAAACGAAGTCTTTTCACACGGCCAATTATATGTGGGACTCTCACGGATTGGTTCGACAAAGGACCAAACGATACTCATTCCTGATGAGAGCAATAAAACTCGCAATGTTGTTTTCACAGAGGTTTTTAACGATTAAAAAAACAAATCCAATGATCAACTAATAAACAAGTAGAATCAACGTCATTATAGAAAACAGTTAAATAAATATATATAGAAAGATATAGATAATGGAAAACAAGCATTAAAGTGACATTAAAATGTGGTTTCTGCCGGAGTGCAGTTTATAATATACAAATAAAATACATGTTTAGTTCACTTATTTGCATTACAATTAGTGAAAAGTCATTAAAAATAGTTATTACACAAAATGGAACTTAAAAAATTCTCTCCAAAAAACGTTATATAGAAAAACAATGGATTAGGCCTACTAAGGACACCACATTAAAAAAAACGCACCTAACACTATACCTCCGAGGTGGTGTGAAAAATACTGTGTATTATCTCTGAGATGTATAAAAGTTGAAACTTTATAAAATGTAAGACACAAAAATGATTGATCCTGAGAAAAAAAGTACGTTTTTTGTATAGAATTTTATAAGTTACAAATTTTACCGCAGATTTATATACTACTGTACACCGGGCGAAGTATATAGATATATATGTATAAAAACAATAATATATCTAAATATATTATTTCTTACCAACTTTTTCTAAAAATAATATAAAAATATTTTTTGAACCGTTAGGCCATCGTGCTTTTTTAATAATTTTTACATTATCATCAACTGCAACATCATTAAATGCAATCCAAAATCTGTCTGGTCTACACATACTTGTAAAACAACCTTGTTCAATAGATTCACCATGATGAAATATAGCATTCATTACTTTATACTGCTGTTTAGCTATCGATATTGTAACAAAAATAAAATTATCTAATTTATATATTCTTGGAAATTTTACATCACCAAAAAAACCATCAATAAATAATCTATTGGAATTAGAAATAAAACGTCTAAAAGAAGAGAAGTGTCTTAAATTGTCGTATTCCAAAATTATAAAAGAAAACCAAATAAAAATTATTTACCAGAACGTACGGTCACTGAATAAAAATTTGATTAATATATCTTGTGATAAATGATATAAACAAGCGGATTTATTAACTTTTGCAGAAACACAATCAATCACAACAGACAATTTGACATTTGAAGGATTTAATATTATTTTCCGAACAGATAATTATGATAAATGTTTACCAAAAGGAATAATATGTTTTATTAGGAAGGAACTTAACGCATTTATTGATGGCCATATACAAAAAGATGAAGTTATAAATGGACAACAGCGTCATATTCACTTGATACGCATGAACATAAATGAGGTGGAGATCATTACCAGTTATAAATCTCCCTCAGTACCTAGAACTATGTTTACGCACGAACTGAGTAATATTTTAAGCAAATCTGTTAGTAAAAGAAAATTATAATAGGTGACTTTAATTACGACTCGTATAATAAAGGAGGACTTTTAGAAAAACATTTAAAAGAATTACAATTTAAACGTGCAATTAGTACCCAAGTGTCAACTACAAACTTTAATACGCAGATAGATTAGTAATATTTATATCGGAGGAAATATTAAATTATAGTGCTGGAGTATACGAAACTCATTTCTCAGATCATAAACCTATTTTTATCGGATTAAACGAGCAGAACAACAGACTAATATCAAGTGTAAAGATGTTGGAAAAATTAAAAGAAGAAAATTCTTCTAACAGGAACAAAAATTCAGAAAAACATTTATTCAACGTAATGTCTGAACAAACTAATGGGGCATTTAGGAAAGATAACAAAGAAAGTGTAAAAATAGTAGATACAGTAGAGTTTAATCCACCCCCACAAACTTTAGAAGAAAACGTGCTAGAAAAAAATTCGTGGCTAGATGATAGACCTTTAAATGAATTTATGAAAATAATAGAAAATAACACTCAATTTAATCGTGTTGATGTATTATTTATTACTGGTTTAAATTGGGTTAATCCAATCTTTACCTCGGATGTTCAGATTGTTGGAGGTTGTCAAGCTGGCAACCACTGGCATTGTATTTATTATGACGGTGTAAAACTTCATATATATGACAGTTTGTATTTTGAGACGCACTCTTATGACAATCTAACATTAGTTGAACAAAAATACATTAGAAAGCGATATCCTAATTTAACCTAGAATAATGTAATATTTGAAAAAGTTACAAAGCAGCCGGACCTAGCATCGTGTGGTATATTTGCAGCAGCATTTGCTATATCAATAGCAAGGAGAGAAAATCCATCTATTAAAAAATATTCAACAGATATGCTAAAGATGCGTAGGCATTGTCTAAAGATTATTTAAAAAAAAATTACTGCCTTTTCCGGAAGAATAAAAACTTAAATTTAAAGGATATAATACATACAGAATGATACACACACTCATTGTATTTTCAAATTTTTTTATGCTAATTTGTAAAAAAATTATGTCTGCAACATCGTGTCTGAACAAGGCATCGTGTATGAACAAGGCATCGTGTTTGAACAAGGCATCATATTTGTCACAAAGACGAGTGTGTAAACAATATAATATCTGCACAAAACATCGTGTCTGACCAAGACATCATATTTGTCACAAAGACGAGTGTGTAAAAAATAATATTAGAAAATGATCAAAGTTTTATATGTGTATATACAGGGTGTGCCAGAATATTTGGGACTTTTCTCAAAAACAGATAGAACGGACTCAACTGAGTCGAAAAGTCCTTTACCATTTTGCAATTTTCGCAATAGGTAACGAGATATTAATAATTAAAAATCGCCGTATTAGCCCGGCCTACCGCCAAATGCAAGCGCGCGGCGAGATGCGGCCGCCCACTGCCCAGCGATCGATATCCGCGGTCGGCGCGCGGGGAGTTGTTTACTACAAGCGGCAATGGCTACACACGAGTGGCGCGTAACGCTGGGCCCCCGTTCTGAGATAAGATAGTTCCTCGCCTTTTTTTTAATAAAAATAAAATTGTCAAACGGCACAAAAATTTTTTATGTGTGTACGTGTACATGCATGTGCACGTATGCATGTATGCAACGCTCAGAAAAATATCAATTTTACTGCATAAAAAAGCGATTACTCAATTTACTATTTTCTTTTAGTAAGCAACGGTTATCTTTAACAAAGAATAATTTCTTGATGATAATGTTAAAATGTATTCATCACAAATTTTAGAAAAAGTCATTATCATGTACCCGCAAAGAGAATTTATATTTTTTCTTTAAAGAATGTAACATTATAAAATTTTATCGAAGAAAAGTTAAAATAATAAGCAAATCAAATTTTTATTTTAATTTTATATTCTTCTATGAACTTATGAAATATTTGAAATAATTAATATTTATTTAATTCAAGTAATTTATAGTAGGTATGTTATTTGTATGTGTGTGTAAGCAGGCAAAAAAATGTTAAGCAAATATTATTTATTTTAAATAAAATAATAAGTGAATTTTAAGACTATTATTAAGAAAATATTCTTTGTAAAAATAACCATTACTTATTGTTAGAAGAAGAGAACTAAAATTGAGTAATTGGTTTGCTTAATTCTTAGCACTAGAATGATATTTTTCTGCGTGTGCGTACGTGAATAACAATCGCGATATAAGATCGCGAGCCAAAAAATAATTTTTTTTTCTTTCTGTGGCAAGAAAATGATAGAGCGTTATCATTTCCAGACCACCTTGCGGTAGATAGCATGGCGCATTTTTTTTAAAGTGGTATCCCCAGTAGGTCTAATCCACTTTGCATTAAAATATGAAAATATTTTAATGCAAAAACTGTTCGAAGTGCCTTCCTCGTTCTCGTACACAGAGTTCGGCCCTTCGAGTAATATTGCGCGTCGCGCGGTACGCCATTTCCGGCGTGATGGTATTGAAAGCTGCGAAAATTTCTTCTCGTACCTCAGCTTGTGTACCACCACGCCTGTACTCGACTAAATCTTTGATGTAACCCCAAACGAAATAGTCGAGCACGTTAAGATCCGGCGACCGCGTCGGTCAAAGGATTGGGCCACCTCGACCTATCCACCTGTCCGGATAATGCGCGTCGAAAACTTCGCGTGCTTTAAGCGCGAAATGCGGGGGAGCCCCATCGTGTTGGAAAATGAGCTCTTCCCGTTCGCGAAGGGGAACGTCTTCGAGAAGACCGGGCAGCTCATTTTCCAAAAACTGTACGTACGTATCCCCACGTAAACGTGGCGGGAGGATATAGGGACCGATCTAAGAATTATTTATTTATTTATTTATTTATTTAGAACGGGATATGGTCCCTTTAGTACAGGTAGATATGTTACATATTAAAGAAACGCAAAATACGCAAAAGAACATTTATCGAAGACATTGAATTAATGATCGTTTGAATGAGTCCATGGCCTCATGAAAAAAATCCACATGATTGGAAAATTTATTGGCTAGAAGGTAGATTCGGTTTAAAGGTTTAGATTTACCGTAAGAAGTACGATGTGATTCTTCGTGGAAGACTAAGTTATTTCTGAGAGGTCTGGCCGGGATATGTAATTTGACGCATTCTAACAAGTCGGAACAGGTGATACGTCCGTTAATCAATTTGAAAAGAAATACTAAATCTAAATACGTTCGTCTATCACTTAGTGATAATAAGTTAATCCTATCTAACATATAAACATAATTATGATCGTAATAATGCATCGGGTTCTCCGTATAATAACTAACTCTTCGAAGAAATCGGTGTTGAATCCTCTCAATTTCTAAACTATATTTAAGATTGTAAGGAGCCCAAACTATGGCCGCATATTCCAATTGTGGTCTAACTAAGGCGCAGAACAGAAGTCTTAGCGTATCAATATTATTAAAGTATTTACAAGATCGTAATACAAAACCTAGTTTTTTATACGCGCAGCTCGTGACAGATTGAATATGTTTATCAAATGATAAATTTGTAGTAAATAATACACCTAAATCTCGCACGATGTCTCTCGTAGAAAGAGGATATCCGTTTAAAATATAGTTATAACTATAAACATTTTTCTTTTTGCTAAAGTGGATCACGTGGCATTTGGATAGATTGAGATGCAATTTATTCAAATTACACCAGGACTCCAAGCGATAGAGGTCTTGTTGAAAGAGAATTGCATCTAAACGATTTGCTATCCGACGAAATAATTTTAAATCATCTGCGAATAGCAGAAATCTACTGTGTTCAAAGACCTTATTTATATCATTAATGAATATATTAAATAATAGCGGACCTAGGTGAGAGCCTTGAGGTACGCCGGAAGTAGCATTAATGACTCTAGAAAAGAAATTCTTAAATTTAATGACCTGTGATCTTTCTTCAACAAAACTTGATATCCACTTTAGCAAAGTCCCATCAACGCCATATGCCCGCAGTTTACATAGAAGCAGAGTGTGATCGACACTATCAAAGGCCTTACTGAAGTCGGTATACACAGCATCAACCTGAAAGCCGTCCTCGATGGATGAAATTAAGAAATCATGATATAAGAGAAGATTCGTTGATGTAGAGCGGCCGGCTACAAATCCATGCTGTTCACCAATTATTACATTTTAAATAATAGCGAAAGTTTACTAGCCACAATATTTTCAAATAACTTTGGCATTAAGTTTTGTTTGCTTATAGGCCTATAGTTTAAAACTAAAGTTTTATCACCGCTTTTATGTACAGGGGTCACAATAGATAATTTCCATGCTTTTGGAAAGACACCACAAGATAAAGATTTATTACAGATCAGCCAAAGTACTCTAGACAAAGTATATATGCAAGATTTGAGAAAAACCGGAGGGATGCCATCGGTGCCTGGACAAGAATTTATCTGTAGGGCATCTATACTATTAAAAATATCGCCAATATTGATGTCAATATTTGATAAATTTACATCTTGCTCATATACCACGTCCAAGCCCTGTCCATCTGAGGCAGTGTAAACCGATTCAAAAAAATCTGCAAAACAGTTTGCAATGGCAACGCCATTATCGATGTTAGAATCGTTATGGCGGATGTACATTGGCATCGTGTTAGTGGTGGTCAACGAGTTTATAAAGCTCCAGAAAACTTTTACATTGTTTGTGACTGCATGTTCCGATTTCAGCACGAAGTTTTTAAAGCATTTAGAGGCTAGAGATTTACATTGAGCTCTTAGTTGAGAAAATGTCAGATAATCCGAGAAACGATTAGTATTTTTAAAATGATAATGAGCTGTTCTTTTGGCCTTCGTAAGAGCTATCAGTTCACTTGTAAACCAAATAGGATAAACGGACCTGCGCACCGGATAAATCGGAACATATGTCGAAAACGCATGATTTATATGAAAATATAGAAATTCGACAGCTTCATCGATGCCGAGGTGCCGCAATTCGTCGTCCCACCCGATATTTCCCAGATAATCATTTATGGCTACATAGTTAGCTTGTTTAAAATTCCATCTCCATTCAAGATCTGGCGGGGGGGGGGGGGGGAGACGAGCACGCCAACCTCGGCATCGATATTTCAATAGCTGGGTGGTATCGATCCTGGGTGCATAAAAGCCCATCGGCTGGTCGCACCGTCAGATTACGCAAAGTGGAAAAGACTAGATCCAACGTGCCGTGGGCTGCATTTAAAACACAATTATGTTGGTGGAAGTTAAATTCATTGAAGAAGCGCATGACCGTGGACGCCTGATCCGACAAATGACCACAATGATCTACATTCAGAAAACCATCATTATTATGCCAAACAGTATTAGACAAATTGTAGTCACCCACGATCAATACATCGGCGCCAGGCGACACAGCCATCACCTCCTCAACAGAAAGGCAGTGCGACTCATAAACAGAAGAGTCAGAGGCCGGGGGAAGATATACCGTGCCAATGACTAAATGCCTATGACTCAGCCGAATGTCAACAAAGAGTTGTTCGACGTGCGATGCTGTCACCTTTAAAGTTTGACAAAACAAATCATCACGGACAGCAATAAGTACACCGCCCCCACGCGAATAACCAGTATTCTCATAACTCCTATCCACACGAAAAACATTAAACTTTTCGAAGCCAAGTTCTGCGTCTGAAATACTGCCATTTAACCACGTCTCGACAAAAATGATAATATCGTAGATTTCAGCGGCAGCGGATACAGCACAACGCAGATCGCACAATTTTGTTCTCAGACCCCGCACATTTTGATAGTATACTAAAGGGACCCGATTTAGTTTTTTATTGTTCCGTTATGACTGATGTCGACAATCTTAGGCACTCCATTTTTATAGCGAATTGTCTTGTTAGTTTCGCCCGCATCCTTTAACGCCCTTAGCCTCGACTGCAAATCCTTGAAGTACTGCCTTTGTTTGAGAGTCTGATCTTGAGAAATCCGTACTGGTCCAGAGTAACTTGATTTGTTACGCAGAATCGATAGGGCGTCTTGTTTGGTAGGTAGGGAGACTCTTAACGGTCTGGAGTGTCCTTGAAGCTTTTTGCCCAGTCTCATTGTTTTAATCTTCGGAGTCATTTCGGGCTGGATTATTTTAAAGATGTCCTTAACCAGATCAGCATCCGAACAATTTGAATTATCCGATTCTTCCAGATTGTAACAAATAAGACTTGTCGATCTTCTTTCCCTATCTTCTATTTCCTCCATGATATCCATCTCAAGTGATGGAAAAGGAACCGAGGGTTGAGTGTTGACCAGTAAGTTGTCCAGATGGTCCATTCTAGTCGACAAGGAGATTATGTCCTTCTTGATTTGCTCCATATCAGCACGATACATCTCTCGAATTTCTTTACGGAAATCAGCAAACTCCGCGTGTATTAGTTTTTTAATATTATCTAGGAGATTTGTATCCGTAGATTGAGATGGGCCTAACCGACTTCTGCAGTCCGTAAATTGATTATTGGAATGAGGATGTCCAGTACGAGGGATGCAAGCCGGATGGGATGCAATGTTGCAGAATTCGCAAATAATGGGTTTGACTACTACAGCAGCACAGCCTTTACAAGTCTTTCTCCCGTCCATAGCCACCAGAATTTAAATAATGATTTAAATAATGAGAAAATTTGAACTCAACGGCCACAAGAGAATCAAGGAGAAACAACAGAAACAAGCCAGAGACAGAGAAAACACGTCCGTCCTCTAACAAAGCTGACGACCGACTGAATTATAGAAAGAATGTGATTTTAAAAAAACTGCGAGAGAGACAGAGACAAAATTTCTTAACTCATAAACTTACAATTCGGTTCGCTTTTATTCCTGCCAAAACATTTATCGACCAGCGATATTGAAACGCGCCTTGGCGAATGGCGTGCGGATTTTCGTCTCCCCATAATAAGTGATTATGGGAGTTAAACACGCCGTTCGGTGTGAAGGTCGCCTCGTCCGTCCACAGGATGCGGTCGGGGAAAAGAGCATTCTCCCGACACTGCGCGAGGAACCCTGTGTATTTTACTGATAATTAATACTTTTAAAAGAAGCGTAAACACATGAAAGTAAGATAATAAAAATACCATTACAAAAGTAGAAGCGATTGCGTTCATCTTCCTCATTAATGAGTTGTTGCACCCGCTGATAATGAAACGGGTGCAATCCGTTCTGGCGTAGAACGCGATGCACGACGCTTCGGGAGAGACCTAGTGTACGAGCAACATGGCGCACGCTGTTCCTGGGGTTCTCCTCGAATGCTTCCAGGATTCTCTCTTCGTCGATTACGCGACGTTGCAATGGTACACCAGCATGCTGCCAATGTGGTAAAAGAGATCCTGTCTCTCTGGCGCGTCGGACTCATCCCAAAATCACATTATATCCGGGATGTCGTTCACGCCCGGGGAATCGTTCCGCGTAAAGTCGAACGGCGGCACGGACGTTTTTTCCAGCCATTCCGTACGTAATCAACATGTCCGTATACTTTTGAGCAGTATACATCTTCTTATAATTTCTCGAGAATGCACGCACGTCGGACGCTGGGCACGTATTGTCGTGGAGCGACAAATTAAGCAAACCAATTACTCAATTTTAGTTTTCTTCTTCTAAGTAATAGTTATTTTTACAAAGAATATTTTCTTAATAATAGTCTTAAAATTCACTTATTATTTTATTTAAAATAAATAATATTTACTTAACATTGTTTTCCCTGCATACACACATATACAAATAACATACTATAAATTACTTGAATTAAATAAATATTAATTATTTCAAATATTTCATAAGTTCATAGAAGAATATAAAATTAAAATAAAAATTTGATTTGCTTATTATTTTAACTTTTCTTCGATAAAATTTTATAATGTTACATTCTTTAAAGAAAAAATATAAATTCTCTTTGCGGGTACATGATAATGACTTTTTCTAAAATTTGTGATGAATACATTTTAACATTATCATCAAAAAATTATTCTTTGTTAAAGATAACCGTTGCTTACTAAAAGAAAAAAAGTAAATTAAATAATCGCTTTTTTATGCAGTAAAATTGATATTTTTCTGAGCGTTGCATACATGCATACGTGCACATGCATGTACACGTACACACATAGAAAATTTTTGTGCCGTTTGACAATTTTATTTTTATTAAAAAAAAGGCGAGGAACTATCTTATCTCAGAACGGGGGCCCAGCGTTACGCGCCACTCGTGTGTAGCCATTGCCGCTAATTGTAGTAACCAACTCCCCGCGCGCCGACCGCGGATATCGATCGGTGGGCAGTGGGCGGCCGCATCTCGCCGCGCGCTTGCATTTGGCGGTAGGCCGGGCTAATACGGCGATTTTTAATCATTAATATCTCGTTACCTATTGCGAAAATTGCAAAATGGTAAAGCACTTTTCGACTCAGTTGAATCCGTTCTATCTGTTTTTGAGAAAAGTCCCAAATATTCTGGGACACCCTGTATATATACAGTAAAAAATATAATGAAAGTATAGAGAAAATATTCTAAATTTTTTACTCTGTCTCTAAGATTATATGTATAATAATATATATAGTTTTATTTTCTTCTCTGACGAATAAATTCGATATTATAGTTATAATCATAAAAATTCGATTATATCCTAATATTATTTTTGGTAAAAGTTTACAATAACTTACACAGCTCGGATTACTTTGACTTTGACATATGTTGTCAAGGTCACCCTCCTGAGCGACCTTCAGAAGGTTTTAGTCGGCGGTCGCTGTTTATTAAAAAGTTATAAACAAAAAAAGTTTGACAAATATAGCAGTTATTTTGAGTATCGAAAGGCATAAACGACCTTGACCTTGACATATGTTGTCAAGGTCCCCCTCCTGAGTAACCTTCAGAAGGTTTTCAGCTGGCGGTCATTGTTTATTAAATAGTTATAAACAAAAATAGTTTGGTGGGAAAATTATTTAAAGCAGTGAATTGTTGGTATATTGAAAGAAAAGTTATTTAAAGCAGAGAATGGTAACTTTCCTTTCAATATACCAACAATTCACTGCTTTAAATAATTTTCCCCACCAAATTTTTTTTTGTTTATTAAATGGTTATAAACAACTTTCTAAGTTGAAGCACATACAAAGCACACACTTGTAACGCGCGCCACTAACCTATAGGTTAGTGACGCGCTTTACAAGTATGTGCTTTGTAAGTTGAAGCACATACTCGCGAAATAAAGTATTCTCTGCTTTAAAAAAAAACGTAATATTAGTCGTTTATGCCTTCCAATACTCAAAATAGCTGCTATATTTTCCAAACTTTTTTTGTTTATAACTTTTTAATAAACAGCGACCGCCGACTAAAACCTTCTGAAGGTCACTCAGGAGGGTGACCTTGACAACATATGTCAAGGTCAAAGTAATCCGAGCTGTGTAAGTTATTGTAAACTTTTACCTTATTTTTTAGTGGACTAGGCCTACAGGGGAAACCACTTTAAAAAGAAACGCGTTAACAATAGTACCTCATGGGTGACGAGGAAATCTATTGTCGTGACTTTACAAACGTCGGTTAACTTCAAACCTTAGTTTACTCATTATTCATCTCTTTCTAAGGGGGACAGTTAGAACATCTCAAATCTCAATAATTGAGATTTCAAAAAATAATGTTTTAGGATAATAAAACAGTGTGCAAGTAGAAAATTTCATATTGCTTCCTCATAGCTTTAAATGTGCAAGTAGAAACTTGCACATTGCTTCCTCATAGCTTTTAAGTGTGCAAGTAGAGACTTGCACATTGCTTCCTCATAGCTTTTAAGTGTGCAAGTGGAAACTTGCACATTGCTTCCTCATAGTTTTTAAGTGAGCAAGTAGAAACTTGCACATTGCTTTCTCATAATTTTTAAGTGAGCAAGTAGAAACTTGCACAATGCTTTCTCATAATTTTTAAGTGAGCAAGTAGAAACTTGCACATTGCTTTTTCATAGTTTTTAAGTGAGCAAGTAGAAACTTGCACATTGCTTTCTCAGAGTTTTTAAGTGTGCAAGTGGAAACTTGCACATTGCTTCCTCATAGTTTTTAAGTGAGCAAGTAGAAACTTGCACATTGCTTTCTCATAATTTTTAAGTGAGCAAGTAGAAACTTGCACAATGCTTTCTCATAATTTTTAAGTGAGCAAGTAGAAACTTGCACATTGCTTTTTCATAGTTTTTAAGTGAGCAAGTAGAAACTTGCACATTGCTTTCTCAGAGTTTTTAAGTGTGCAAATAGAAACTTGTACATTGCTTTTGCATAGTTTTTAAGTGAGCAAGTAGAAACTTGCACATTGCTTTCTCATAGTTTTTAATTGTGCAAGTAGAAACTTGCACATTGCTTCCTCGTAGCTTTTAAGTGTGCAAGTAGAAACTTGTACATTGCTTTCGCATTGTTTTTAAGTGAGCAAGTAGAAACTTGCACATTGCTTTCTTATAGTTTTTAAGTGTGCAAGTAGAAACTTGTACATTGCTTTCGCATAGTTTTTAAGTGAGCAAATAGAAACTTGCACATTGCTTTCTCATAGTTTTTAAGTATACAAATTAGAAACTTGCACCTTACTTAATCAACGTTTTATTTTGTTTATAAAGCTTCGTCTATGAGAAAAGCAAATTAATAAATATTAACTAATAATTATACATCAAAGAAAAAACAAGCTTCCTCACAGAGGAAGCTTTATAAACAAAATAAAATGTTGATTAAGTAATGTGTAAGTTTCTAATTTGTATACTTAAAAACTGTGAGAAAGCAATGTGCAAGTTTGTACTTGCTCACCTAAAAACTATGCGAAAGCAATGTACAAGTTTCTACTTGCACACTTAAAAACTATGAGAAAGCAATGTGCACGTTTATACTTGCTCACTTAAGGGGTAACACCACTGTAGAACTCGAAAATAAAGCATCTTTTTTTTTGGTGGAAGAAAAAGTAGGAGGATAATTATATTCAAGAATGTTCTTAACTATGTATTGAAGTATTCACAAAAATTTTTTTATTGCAAAATAATAAAAAATAGCGGCGCGGGAGCCGTTCCCGCTAATTTCAGGGTACGCAGCATAACTCAAACAATTTTCATTTTTTTCACTCCAAATTTTTACCACATCTTTAAAACAACATTCCGCAGTGAAACACGTAGCGGATTTTAGATAAGTTGAAATTTAGATTTTATATGTACGAATTAGTTCCCCATTTTTTAGGTCAAAAATCGAACTTTACATTCAAATGACCACCAATTAATCAAAAATTAATATTTTTAAAATCCCCTACGTGTTTCACTAGATATACTCATGCAGATTATAGAAAAAATTGTTATTTTGTTCCAGATTCATTTTTACGGCACTTGTACTGCGTGCCGCGGAGCGCCTGAAATTAAACGAGACTGGCGGGAACGGCTCCCGCGCCGCTATTTCTTATTATTTTGCAATAAAAAAATTTGTGTGAATACTTCAATACATAGTTAAGAACATTCTCGAATATAATTATCCTCCTACTTTTTCTTCCACCAAAAAAAAAATCGCAAAAAGACGCTTTATTTTCGAGTTTTACAGTGGTGTTACCCCTTAAAAACTACGCGAAAGCAATGTACAAGTTTCTACTTGCACACTTAAAAACTATGAGAAAGAAATGTGCAAGTTTATACTTGCTCACTTAAAAACTATGCGAAAGCAATGTACAAGTTTCTACTTGCACACTTAAAAACTATTAGAAAGCAATGTGCAAGTTTCTACTTGCTCACTTAAAAACTATGAAAAAGCAATGTGCAAGTTTCTACTTGCTCACTTAAAAATTATGAGAAAGCATTGTGCAAGTTTCTACTTGCTCACTTAAAAATTATGAGAAAGCAATGTGCAAGTTTCTACTTGCTCACTTAAAAACTATGAGGAAGCAATGTGCAAGTTTCTACTTGCTCACTTAAAAACTATGAGATAGCAATGTGCAAATATCTACTTGCTCACTTAAAAAGTACGAGAAAGCAATTTGCAAGTCTCTACTTGTTCACTTTTCGCTTAACTCGCGGTCAAAAGCGCACTCTCACATCTCCATCACGAGGTACACTGGAAAAAAAATTGGGTGAAGAAAACTAAATGTCGGGGTTGCGCGAATATGGTTACACAAACTGGTACCGAGTCAAATTGAGTAAAAATCGAATTAGTTCAATAATGTAACGTAGTTATTTGTACTGTAAAATCTAGTCAAAAGCAAAAGGTCAATGGAACTCAAACGTAGTTTATGTACAATATACAATGTTTATTGAACTAACAGAATTCTAGTAATTTTGCCACTGCTTGGAGGGTCAAATAAACCTGAAATTAAGTACACTGCTCATATTATTTGGATAATTAGACAACGTTTGCGAAATAGATTCAACTAAAAGAAATTGTTGTAGCAATTCCCTGGAGTCTGTTGAGTGGATAATATATACAGTTCTATTTAAATTTTATTCTACAATCTCTATGCTAGTTCGCACGACGCCGCTAGGCTGCGCTTAATGGTAAGGCAAACTCGTAATTAAATTTCAGTTGGGAGCCAATATAAGCAGACGCGCGGTGAAGCAAAATCATTCATCCGCAAGCCGCAAGACCGGCAAGACATCTTTCAAATGTGAAATAATTATTTCTTCAAATCTTAAATTAATGTTTCCTGAACAAACTTTTTTTAAACTTAAAATTAATAAAAAACATTTTTATAAAAAAAATTTCTTTAGTTTATATTCGTCTTCGCATGTCAGAATCCACCGACCACATCGTAACGGATTACTTTGCGGAATAGTGGAAACAATTATTAATTACTATTTCATTGTGCTGTAATATTACTTCATTCTGCTAATAAACTATTTTGTTTGACTAAATAAGTAGTTAGTTTAACCACAAAAATAGGGTGAATCACCTTTATAACCATTTGATTAATTAACTTTTATTTGTTTTCACACAAAAATCAAGTTAAGAGAACACGAAAATTTGGTTCAAGTAATAAAATACTTAGTTCGCCATATACAACCCTGAAATTGAGTTCCCGTTAACTCGATTCTACTTGATGTTACTAATCTTTTTTTTCAGTGTAGCCCTTTCTTCGGAGACATGTCATCGCGAGAGTTCGCTCGTAGCGCGCGTCGATCGTGTTCTCGCAATTCGCAGATGAAAGCGGTCTATCGCGATTTATGTGATGACACGTTGGACACCCGTGCCAAAAGCACCCGTGGAATTGAAAAACGTAACGTCCCGTCGTCGTCGTCGCCGTCGCCGTCGCCGTCGCCGTCGCCGTCGCCGTCGTCGTCGTCGTTGGTCTGTGTCTCGTAATATCCGTCAACGCGCGTGCCGTCGATTGTATGCTCGCGCCCTCGCCCTGCGTGAATTATGGGATGCCCGAGCTCGCGCTCCATCCACACAAGCCACTGCAGAGCTTTTCGCGACTGTTTATCCGCGTATCTGTATCCTTCCGCAGGAATGACTCCTATTTCTTTTTTACACAGAAAGTTTTTGCGAAAAACTTTCATGCACGTGGAAGCGATAGTCGTGCATTCCTCGAAGGGACACACGTTCCCGCGTTCCAAGAAAATCTTTCTGAAAGTCATGCACGCGCGTCGAAGGATAATTACGTCGTTGCGGCAATATCGGACTACTCCTTGTTGAAAATTGAAAACGTAATTCGCGCGTCATTTTCGCGTGCCACGCAAGAAACCGTTCGCGTTTTTCCGGTCTCATATGTTCGGCAGAAAAGTATCACGTGCCAGGTATCAGACCGATATAATTTTGATTTTCTCGGGTGTTGAATAAATGTGGAAAAATGCCTTTATTCGATGTATCCTGCAGCCCGAAAGCTTTAGGTAAATCAGATAAACGCATCGGCATATAATTAACACTGTCAATGAATTTTGCATGTCCGACCGTCATTACGATTATTTTCGTCCCGTTTAAACTTATTTGCGGTTGTTCTCTTGTTACGGCGTTTTCGACTAGATATTTTAGTAGGTGTACAGCCGACACTTTGAAGTGACGGGAGCTCCGTCCGGGGGGTCGAGACGGGCCGCAGCGAGTTGTGGGGATTGCCGTGAGGGGTGGGCGAGAGGCAGGTGGGCGACGAGGGGAAAATTTCTTTCCCCTTACCGCAGCGGACCTCCCCGCGCCCAGGGGCGGATCGTCGAGATCATCCCCCTGGGCTCGGTCAGGGGCGGCGCGGTGAGATTTTTTTTCCCCCGGGGCGAGATTTTATTTCTCTCGCGGGGCGGCGGGCGCAGAGGTCGCCACCGTTTTTTTTTTTTTTCGTCCCTCGCGGGGCGGCGGGCGCAGAGGTCGCCACCGTTTTTTTTTTTCGTCCCTCGCGGGGCGGCGGGCGCAGAGGTCGCCGCCGCGGACTCTCCTCGCGAGGCGCGAGCAGTCGCGCGATGGCTAGCGACTCTCGGGGACGGGGGTGCGGTCGCCCCCGGCGCGCGTGGACGCCGGGGGTGCGCGAGGACGACGGATGCGGTCGGGGCGATAGCGGGGCGTTCTCGAGTCGGGTTTTATCGGGGCGATAACGGCGCATCCTTCTCCAGCGGAAGTCTGAAGGTGCCCTCTCGTTTTATCGGGCGATAACGGTGTTTTCTAGCGCGCGTCTCTCCCTCGGAGTTTCCGGGGCAGATTCCTCGCGTAGTATAAATGCGGGGTGTCTCGACGCTCGAACGACTCGCTCGAGACGCGCGACGGTTCGCGGTTCGATGGACGACGGTCTTCGCTCTGCTCGGACGAGGTAACAATTTTTTTCGCTACGAAAAACTGTCCAACGTGAAAATTACACTACTAACCGATTAATTTTTACCGCGATCAGTCATAGCGAGGCGATCGACGATGTCTATTGCGAGGAGATAATACCGGACAGCGACTCCAGCGACGACTCTCTCCTCCGTTCCACTCCACCGGCGGAGATCTTCCGTTTTCGAGCGGTCGCCGTACGAGAGAACGCTCGATGGAATCCAACGACGTACGTTCTGAGGAGAGAGATCGGTTTTCGGTGTCCCCGAGAGGAACTGTGGATAGAGACGATGCTGGCCTGCAGCAACAGAGCGTGGGTCTACGAGAGTAAAATTCCGAGACGTTCGAGAAGGAGCGAGACGGGCGGTGAGAGTCGCGGGGAGATTCGTCGAAGAGTCAGATTAGACGTACCCATGGACAGTCGGGGTTGGACCGTGTGGTTGACCACCGAGCTGAGACGCCTGACGAGACAGGCATGACGGAGGACGATCGCAATCTCGTCAAACGCGCGAGAGACGTCGACTCGTCGGACGCGTATCGCGCGTGGGAACGACGGTGCGACGAGCTTCTCGAGTCTCTGCGCGAGAGGTGTCGAGACAGGCAAGAGCCTAGGTCCACCGGAACCGTGACCTCTCTGGCCACGCGAATCGCTCTTCTGGAGGGCGCGAGAGACGCCCTGCGACGGCGTTTCGCGCGCGTGGGTGCCGGTCACGGCGACGCGAGAGGGTTCTCGTGGGCGGAGATCGAAACGGCCTTCGAGAGTCGCGTGCTGACGGGCGCGGTGATAAACTCGAGTTATCTGGAACCTCGACGATTTCTCGAGGACGCGAGAGACACCGTGCTCGATCGGGTGCGCGTCAATCTCGAGAGACACGTGTGTCTGAAGGTCAACACCGTTTTCAACGGCGAGTTCGTCGCGGGCGGCCGAACCGCCGTCAAGAGCGTCGCCACGAGGAATCGTCAGCTCTTTCTCGCGTCCGATCTGCGAGAGTGGTACGACAGATACGTGATCGACAAGACTCTGGCCGATCTGGACGAGTTTCAGGAGCGGGACAGCGGTTGGGCGTTGTCGCGCGTGTTGAATCTGATGGTGAACGTGAACAGGTGCAATCCCATGCGCGTGGGATGTTGGATGGAGATACCGCGACGCCTGAGAGGGAAACACGCGGTGGTCAACGTACGCTCCAACGACAACGCGTGTTTCGCGTGGGCCGTGGTCGCCTCTCTGTACCCCGCTAAGAGGTACGTGAACCGACCTTCCGCGTATCCCCACTATTCGACGAAACTGAATCTCGACAGAATCGAGTTTCCCGTGAATCTGAGACAGATCTCGAGGTTCGAGCGACTCAACGACGTGTCCGTCAACGTCTTCAGCGAGAGAGAGGAAGGGCGGAAGGGCAACGTGATCGTTCCTCTGCGGCTCACCGACGACAAGAGGGACAGACACGTCAATCTGCTGTATCTGCCGGATTCGCGCAACCGCGCGAACGTTGGTCATTTCGCGTGCATAAGGAATCTGTCGCGATTGGTGGGATGTCAGTTGAACAGGACCCACAGGAGGAAGCACGTGTGCGATCGGTAGGTATCGCGCGAGAATCGCGCGGAGGAACGCGGGGTGTTCACGCGAGCGTTTCTTTTCGCAGATGTCTGCACTACTTTTACACGAGCGAGAAACTGGCCGCTCACAGAGTCGACTGCGGAAGGATGAACGACTGCGCCATCGTTCTCCCGAGCGACGACGAAAAGTGGCTCTTTTTCGCAACCACAACAGAAAGGAGCGACTTCCCTTCGCGGTGTACGCCGATCTCGAGTGCGTGCTGGAAAAGGAAAGAGACATGGACGCGGCTAACGTCAACAGCTACGCCTATCAGCGTCACAGAGCCTTCAGCGTGGGATACTATCTGCGCTCCGCGCACGAGGAGATCCCGTCCGCGTACAGATCTCGTCGCGGCGAGGACTGTCTGTCATAGTTCGTCGGCGAGCTCAACGATATCGCGCGTCGAGCGAAGACGTTTCTCTCCACCAACGTGGCCATGGCGGAACTGACTCCGGAAGAGTTGCGCGATTTTTGGAGCGCGCCGCGTTGCCACGTGTGCGAGAGACCGTTCGGACCGGAGGATCAGCGCGCGCGCGATCACAGTCATCTCACCGGGCGTTACAGAGGTCCCGC
This sequence comes from Leptothorax acervorum, assembly GCA_035220615.1. NCBI lineage: Eukaryota > Metazoa > Arthropoda > Insecta > Hymenoptera > Formicidae > Leptothorax > Leptothorax acervorum. The sequence goes on from JASTWQ010000398.1 coordinate 142,494, forward strand.
GCATCCGCGCTGCAACTTGAATTACAGAGATTCGTACGTCATTCCCGTGTTTTTTCACAATCTGTCGGGTTACGACGCTCACTTCATCATCAGAGATCTGGCCAACGGCTTCGAGGGTAGAATAGATCTGCTGCCGATCACCAAGGAGACGTACATATCGTTCACGAAGAACGTGAAGGACGTGTCGGGCGACGGATGGAGAAAGTGCGCGAAGCTGCGATTCGTGGACTCGTTCAGATTTCTCGGCGAGAGTCTTGATAGACTGGCGTCGTATCTCGACAAGAGCGAGATGCGAATCGCGCGGTCGGAGTTTTCGGGGCTCGACGAGGAGGATTTCGACCTGCTCACGCGCAAAGGCGTGTTTCCGTACGAGTACGTCGACAGTCTCGACAAGCTGCTGGAGACGGAGTTACCGCAGCAAGAGTCCTTCTACAGTTCGTTGACCGGCGAGACCGCGACCGATAGCGATTACGAGCGCGCGCGCAACGTCTGGCGGCGTTTCAGCGTCGAGAGTCTCGGCGAGTACAGCGATCTGTACCTGAAGACCGACGTGCTTCTTCTGGCGGACGTGTTCGAAAATTTTCGCGACACCTGTATCGAGAGTTACGGGTTGGATCCGGCGCATTATTACACTCTACCGGGATACGCTATGCTGAGATACACCGGCGTGCGATTGGAACTGCTGACCGACATCGATATGGCGTTGTTCGTGGAGCGCGGCGTGCGCGGCGGTCTCAGCCAATGTTCGAACAGGTACGCGTGGGCCAACAACAGGTACGCGCCGTCGCACGACCCGTCGCGACCGTCGACGTACCTCATGTACTTCGACGTGAACAATCTGTACGGCTGGACGATGCGCGAGCCGTTGCCGCGCGCGGAGTTTCAGTGGGTCGACGACCCGGAGAGCTTCGACGTGACTTCCGTGACGTCAGACTCCGCTATCGGCTACATCCTTGAGGTCGACTTTGCGTATCCGCGAGAGCTCCACGACGCTCACAGGGACCTTCCGTTCTGCCCGACGCGCGATAAGCCTCCCGGAAAACGGTGCGATAAGCTCCTCGCCACGCTGCTCGACAAGTCGCGTTACGTGTTGCACTACCGTAATCTGCAGCAATGCGTGCGACACGGATTGCTCGTCACGAGGATTCACCGCGTTCTGCGGTTCGCGCAATCCGCGTGGCTTCGCGGGTACATCGAGCTCAACACGGGATTCAGAACTCGCGCGAGCAACGACTTCGAGAGGAATCTCTACAAGTTGATGAACAACGCGGTCTTCGGCAAGACCATGGAGAACGTGCGAGATCACGTTGACGTGCGCCTCGTGACGCGCTGGGACGGGAGATACGGCGCGGAGGCTCTGATCGCGAGACCGAGCTTTCACAGCCGAAGCGTCTTCGCGGAGGACCTCGTCGCCGTCGAGCTGCGCAGGCTCGAGGTGAAGCTCTGCAAGCCGATCTACGTCGGGATGTGCGTTCTCGAGATATCGAAGACGCGCGTGTACGATTTTCACTACGACTACATGGTGCCGTTGCACGGCGGGGGATGCAAGATAATGTACACGGACACCGACAGTCTTGTGTACCTCCTCGAGTGCGACGACGCGTACCAGGACATGAAGCGCGACATCGCCAGGTTCGACACAAGCGGTTACCCCGAGACCAACGCGTACGGCATGCCGCTCGCGAACGAGAAGATACCGGGCCTTATGAAGGACGAGAACGACGGCGCCGTCATGACCGAGTTCGTGGGGCTCAGGTCGAAGATGTACGCCACGAGGGTAGCGGGGAGGAGCGACACGAAGAGGGTGAAGGGCGTCAAGAGGAACGTGGTCGCGAGAACGATAGCGTTCGAGGACTACATGCGGTGTCTTAACGACCAGATGGAGCAGTCGAGGCGCCAGTCGTGCATCCGCTCGAGATTGCACCAGGTGCGCACCGTGTCCGAGCTGAAGCTCGCGCTCAGCCCCCACGACGACAAGCGATTCGTCGTTCCCGGCTCGTTCGACACTCTTCCGTGGGGACATTACGGGATACCGCGCGAGGAGGAGGCGTGAAGAATTTATTATTATTATTATTATTATTATTATTATTATTATTATTATTATTATTGTTATCCTTGGAGGTGGATATACGAATAATGCCATAGAGAATCGCCGAGATACGCGCAAAGACGGGGATCGGTTTTCGAGAGATGTTTTTTGGAAGCGCTGGAATCCTCTCCACTTTTTTTGTTTTTGGTGACACGAGGTTTATTGTCTCGAAAAACTGAAGAAGCCTTACACAATTGTTTAGAAGACGCTAAATCAAATATATTAAAGGTTGCGTCAAGACTGTTTAAGAGAGACGCGCGAATCTTTAGCATGTTTGATTTAGTCGAGTCTTTTAAACAATTGAGTAAGGCTTCTTCAGTTTTTTCGAGACAATAAACCTCGTGTCACCAAAGACAGAAAAAATGGAAAGGATTCCAGCGTTCTCGAGGATATCTCTCGAAGGTTGATCCCTACCTTTGCGCGTACCTCGGGCGATTCTCCGCGGCGTTGTTCGTATATCTTGAAACGCGAAAAGGTTCGCTCGCGTCAACGGGGAAACTTGTCTCGCTTCGCGGGAGATCGTTGGAGAGGTCCGAATCGCATGAACTCTTTCGCCAGCGAGGGTGGGGACGACGCGGAAAACCGTATTTGATACGGTCGAAAAAATACGCGCGTCCGACTTATCGCCGCCTCTCTTCAATTTTTTCGAGGCTATCGTTGAGTCTGTTTTCGCGCATACGCAGAATCCACTCGACCGATCGTCCTATCCGCCGATGAAGCAACCGTGTTTCGCGTTCGCCAAAGAGTTCATTGCCTTTCGGGTGAGTTAAAGTCCTATGTACATTATCCGTTGTTCGGTCTAACCAACGTTCACTTTTGATATGGACTGTGCGACGCGTATATTTTTTGCGGCAATCTGGAGAGTTAGGAAATAGCTATATATGAATATTTTGTATAGGACACGTCGCCAGTAGGAGCTGGATCGGAAAATTAGAAAGAAAAACCTCCACGTGCGCCATCGCGTTACACTCGAATCTGTCTCGCGGGGATTCTTCAGCTCAGTATTTTGAACGAGTGTTATAGACGTTTAAACACGTCGAAATCGGATAACTCTCGAGAAAAAGTTTATCGCCGTTTGAGCGAGTTGGTCGTCGTGGGTGATTCGAATCTAACCTGACCGCTCGGGAAAACACGTGCGTAACACTCGTTCAAAATATCTAGTCGAAGAATCGTGCGACACAGATTCGAGTGTAGCGCGATCGCTCGTCGCGGTTTTCCGTTCCGACCTTTTGTTCTAGCTTCCGTTTCGTCGTATCGCGTCCTATAAGAGATGTTTTGAATCTCTGCTTCCCAACTCCCGATTGCCGCGAAAAACATGCGTGTCGCACGGTGCGTACCGAAATTGAATTTTGGAGGATCGGACAACGGACAATTTACATAGGACCTTAACTCGCCCGAAAGGCAACGAACTTTTTTCGCGAGCGCGACACGCGGTTGGTTCATAGGCGGATCGAAGGATCCGTTGAGTAGGTCGTGCGTATGCGCGAAACGAGATCGGCGATAGCCTCGAGAGGATCGACGAGAGGCGACGATTGCACGGACGCGCGTATTTTTTCGCTCGGTGTCGAAAAACGGTTTTTCTGCGTTTTCCTCATTCTCTCTGGCGAAAGAGTTCGACGATTCGGATCCCTCCGACGAATTTTCGACGAATCTAGGCAGGTTCCCCGTTGCCGCCCGCGAACTTTTCGCGCCTCGACGCGAGGTTCCCGTTGCCGTGAACTCTCTCGTCGACGCGCGCAAACTTTTCCTTTCGCGTTTCGAGATATACCGGAAGCTCGCGAGATAAGAGAGAGATATCGCGTGTACGCTTTATTTACGAATAAATATACCGTCGCTGGGAAGGAAGCTTACGAGATAAAAAAATAGATATCGTATGTACGCTTTATTTACGAATAAAATATAAATATATTTTACAACACAGCTGCCTTATTTGATATATTTTACAACACAGCCGCCTTACTTATCTAAGAGTTGTGCGAACTGTCCATTCCCAGCCACTTCATGACACCTCGTCGCCTCGTCTGCGCAGCACCTTTTCCACGAGACAAACACCGGAAATAAGTTGGCGCTGGAAGTTCATATTTTTTAATGAACTATAGCTCAAACGATTGCTCCCTGATTGCTTCCTCAGAATCAACAATTGCTCCCCTTTTAAAATGATTATTTTCTAAGATATTTACAAAAAACTAAAATTTTCTAAGTTTCACTCAAAAACATATTTCTAATAACTCTATGCAAATAAAACCGGTGTAGAACGATTGCTCCTTAATTGCTCCTTATTGCTCCATCATTATTTTAATGATTTATTGCATATTTTATTGAAAAATTAATAAATTAATCATTTCACAAGTGACGCCGCCGCCACCTATCGGCCGCCTATTGTAACTACATGGTTCGGCAGCCAACGGCGGAATATTCAAACGTAATATAACAGCTCTATCGTTTATAACTATATCTCAAAGAGTTTAGTCAACATTTCCTATTGATTTTTGCTAGAACAACCGTTTCTCGCTTGCTCTATTGAGATATTCAATTGCTCCATTCGTATAATTAATTTTTAATGACATTTTAGCAAAAGACCACTTATTTTTTTGAAATAACGTATTTCCTATAGTTCTCTGCAAGTATATCCAACATAAAACGATCGCTCCTTAATTGCTCCATCATTAATTTAATGATTTACTGCATTTTTATTAAAAAATTAACAAATTGATCATTTCACAAATGACGCCGCCGCCGCCTATCGGCCGCCTATTGCAACTACATGGTTCGGCAGCCAACGGCGGAATATTCAAACGTAATATAACAGCTCTATCGTTTACAACAATATCTCAAAGAGTTTAGTCAACATTTCCTATTGATTTTTGCTAGAACAACTGTTTCTCCCTTGCTCCATTGAGGTATTCAATTGCTCCATTCGTATAATTAATTTTTAATGATATCTTAGCAAGAAACCACTTATATTTTTGGAATAACGTATTTCCTATAGTTCTCTGCAAGTATATCCAACATAAAACGATCGCTCCTTAATTGCTCCATCATTAATTTAATGATTTTTTGCATATTTTATTGAAAAATTAATAAATTAATCATTTCACCAGTGACGCCGCCGCCACCTATCGGCCGCCTATTGTAACTACATGGTTCGGCAGCCAACGGCGGAATATTCAAACGTAATATAACAGCTCTATCGTTTACAACAATATCTCAAAGAGTTTAGTCAACATTTCCTATTGATTTTTGCTAGAACAACTGTTTCTCCCTTGCTCCATTGAGGTATTCAATTGCTCCATTCGTATAATTAATTTTTAATGATATCTTAGCAAGAAACCACTTATATTTTTGGAATAACGTATTTCCTATAGTTCTCTGCAAGTATATCCAACATAAAACGATCGCTCCTTAATTGCTCCATCATTAATTTAATGATTTACTGCATTTTTATTAAAAAATTAACAAATTGATCATTTCACAAGTGACGCCGCCGCCGCCTATCGGCCGCCTATTGCAACTACATGGTTTGGCAGCCAACGGCGGAATATTCAAACGAAATATAACAGCTCTATCGTTTATAACTATATCTCAAAGAGTTTAGTCAACATTTCCTATTGATTTTTGCTAGAACAACTGTTTCTCGCTTGCTCTATTGAGGTATTAAATTGCTCCATTCGTATAATTAATTTTTAATGACATCTTAGCAAGAAACCACTTATATTTTTGGAATAACGTATTTCCTATAGTTCTCTGCGAGTATATCCAACATAAAACGATCGCTCCTTAATTGCTCCATCATTAATTTAATGATTTACTGCATTTTTATTAAAAAATTAACAAATTGATCATTTCACAAGTGACGCCGCCGCCGCCTATCGGCCGCTTATTGCAACTACATGGTTCGGCAGCCAACGGCGGAATATTCAAACGTAATATAACAGCTCTATCGTTTATAACTATATCTCAAAGAGTTTAGTCAACATTTCCTATTGATCTTTGCTACAACAACTGTTTCTCGCTTGCTCTATTGAGATATTCAATTGCTTCATTCGTATAATTAATTTTTAATGACATCTTAGCAAAAGACCACTTATTTTTTTGGAATAACGTATTTCCTATAGTTCTCTGCAAGTATATCTAACATAAAACGATCGCTTCTTAATTGCTCCATTATCCGTAGATTACAAACTCGATTGAGATTGATCAATTATCTTTAGCGTATGCTTTACGTCCTTAAAGGCCATTGCACGTAACAAAGTTTTAGCTTTAATCGTAAGGCCGTAAGAAAATAGACCAATCACAGTCGACTATTCTTCTCGCGCTTGAAGAATAATCGAGTGTGATTGGTCTATTTTCTTACGGCCTTACGATTACAACTAAAACATTGTTACGTGCAATGGCCTTAAGGAATTTTATGTGTGAAAGCCTTAACTTTAGTCCATCCTGCCAGATTTTCTCTTTTGTTTAGAGAATGAGATTGTTAGCGTGTGTAGCAGTCTCTCTAAGAAAAAATAGAAACTCCAAAATATGGTCCAGACAAAGGATGCGCGCGTAACGTGTTGAAACGTGTCTGGTCCTGTCCAAGGACGGCAACGAACAACAACGCGTAAAGGGCACAATAAAAAAAATAAGGGATAGGGAACAGTTTAATATTAACATATGTACAGAATATAAAATGACATTTTATCACTGTTTCTTAGCGCTATTTCTCTGTTCCTCTATTCTGTGTTAATAAATTACATATGTTAATAAATTTCATATATTAATAATATTGAACTGTTAGGGGCGCAACACAATACAAAGATACAGACAATAGAAATAGGGAATAGGAACACAATGCATTGATACACGGCTTCTGAATTGACCAATCGCATTGGTCAATTGGTCAAATTGTTCAAATGTGATCGGTCAGGCAACAGGTAATAGCAACAGGAAATAACCAAAAAATCGTTAATTATAACCTAAAAAATTCGAATTCTATGATTGGTTCGCAACAGGCAATAGGCACAGAATTTCCAACGTGACGGAAACTCTGTATGTATTGCCTGTGTCACTGTTTATTCTGCATTCATACATTTCCAATTTCTATTCCCTGTTCCTATTGCCTGTTGCCTGGCATTGTGCAAGGGGCTTAATTAAAGCCGTAAGCGAAATGGCTGAATTCCATTTCCTACGGTCTTCTCAACCATAAATAAAAAATAATTATATATGTGCAACATGTATATTCTCATTTTAACATAATTATAATATGAAAGGGTACATTATTTAAAACAACACTTTTATATTTTGTTTATTAATTGTAGTAAATATATCGTCATTATAAAGTCATTATAAATATTAATATAGCATAAATATTTTGTGTGTGTACAATAGTGCCGTTTTTCTAGTTTTCACAATTTTTTTATTATATACACACATACACTCACACACATACCGTGCCTGCTTATATAATGTAATTGTTAACTATATGTGCAATGAACCATATGTGTATATATATATATATAGAGGAGAGTCCCCTATTATGGGATAGGATCCTAATATGGGATATTATGTGATAGCATATATATTTCCTCTATATAAATATATATATTTTGAACAAAATGTATTTTTTTTTAGATATAACCATCAAAAGTAAATAACTATAAAAATATTTTTGTAGATGTTCCACATCTTACAGATACAGCAATTTTTTATGCATACAACTATTACCGATATTTAATGTTATCTTTGGTTTGTTTTCTTTGGTGAGAAAAATTATATTAAAATTAGTTAAAGTAATACATAAAATAATAACGATATTCTAATTGCCGGTAAATTAACAATATTTGTTGGTTCTTTACAGAGATCATTAATTTCAGTCCATTTGTTGGTGAGTGACCTAACGTATGCAACATAATGTCCTATACCATTGATAATAATAGGTGGTATAAGCCGGATTACGCCACACAATATATAATATTTATCTTGTACTTGTATTGTAGTTGGAATATCATTTAAATTAGTGTTCGGAAAAGTCTTATCAGGGAAACGAATCGAAGTTTCATAAAAATGTTCGATATTTAAACATAAGTAATTACAAATTTGGATCATTCTTCTAGCGGAGTTTTTATGACAGCTCTGACAATAAATAATTTTTTCGCGTATGAACTCATCTACACTCTCATTCAAATGTTGCATACCTTTTTCCCAGACTATTTTCGCGCTTAAATTTAAAACTGGTATATTCCGCGAATTGACTGCACAACATTGAGAATTTTGACACGTTATTGTTTCAATAATTACATCGTATGTTGTCATTAGTTTACTAAATAAATTGCAAACATTGTCTTCACAAGTTATATTGTTATCAGCAGACGGATATAATGAATTTAACAATGTTGCTCGTAATTTGTAAAACGACGCTGTAGCTCCGTGTTTAATATAATTATTTACACATGTAAAAAAACCAATAGTTTCTTTTCTCATTTGTGAAGTAATAAAATCCTTAAAGTTTTTAGAGTTGCAACAAGCAACAGATACAACTTCAGTGGCTGAATCAAACGGACAAGTGTTAAAAAGATAAACTTTCTTATTATTAATCATACGTGGAGGTAACCTGTTGCCATTTATAATAAAATCTTTTTTAAACTTTTTTTTAGCAGGGTTTTGGTGGATTACCTTTATGTCAGGACATGGAGTAACATAGGTTCCGCGTTTGTTCAATAAATTCTTGTCATTTTCCGAATTTTTATTTACTTTAATTATCGGTTCAATTACTTTTTTTTCAACGTTCAACACAATGGAAAAATTGTTATCTGAATGTTGTACAATTGGATAATCCACCATACTTCTCGGAGTTGAATGAACAAAATCTTTTGAATTAACAGCTTTCATTAATTGATTATACGCATCAGTATTAAAATCATTAGAAGAAAAATTATCCTTTTCATTTCCATTAAATAAATCACATGTATCATTTATTACTTTATTTTTCCAATTTTCTTTTGTTTGTAAAATTAATTGTTCCTCCTTCCGTAAATTTTCCTCATGTTTTTGATTAATAATAATTTTGTTTTTCTTTAACGCATCATAAGCTGCTCTTGCTTCGATAACCTTAGTATTAATTGAGCGTACGTGTTTTATAAAAAATTTATCAAATCGGCACGGTTGACGTTCTTCTAAGACATTTTCTTTGACAAATCGAAAATAATTTTCGGATCGAGCAGACGTTGCAACAGTATTTTTTGAATTAAAACAGTTTAACATAACATTGGTCCACGATGGAAATTGTTTAAATAACCTTTTCAAATCATTGGTAATTTCTGGAAAATAATACATGTTTATATCATTAAAATTAATTGACATATTTGAATTTTGCTCTGAATGCGTTTGCTCTACAATTTGATCAATATAAACCGAAAGATTATCAGCGTTGCAGTTATAATTATAATCTACAGTCTCAACAGAAAATACATTTATTTCATCGTTACAAGAAATGTGTTCTGTACAATTATTGCCATTTTCACAAACAGTAGTCTGCCTTATCTGTTTATAATCAATAGAATCATCAAATTTGAAAGTTTCTATTCTTTTCAAAATCCATTGAATTTCTGCATGACATTTACTCTCGTTTTGACAGACAATCAATACTGATTTCATATACTTGTCTAAGTCTTGAAAATTTTCAATTGTAGTCATAAATCCTATACATCGTAAGTAAAAATCTTTTACTGCTGGTTTTGCACGAGATAAACATTTCAGTCTAGCAACACAATGTATCAGATGAGCAACATCAATACGAATAAATGGCCGTGGAACAGATTGAGTTTTTCCAATTAAGAAATCATAACAAATTGACAAATACTTTTTATAAAATATTCCATTAATTGCTAAAGTAATTGCATTTTGAAGTGTAATTGACATATCAGTGACTATTTCTAAAGGAACATGTGCGCCAGATGAAATCCATTCTCGTAACCAGAATTCAACGATTCGAGTGTCTTGCCGTTCCGAGAGAAGTTGACCACATGGTATTATAATCTTTCCAACGTTAGTAATTATTTGATATAAAAAAATGTGATTACTAGAATTATTTTCTGAACGTGTTATTTTACGGACAACACTCCCTGTCGCGTCAAGAGAAACAGCTGAGCCAAGTTTTATCACGTCATTATAAACGTCAATTTGTTCCGGTGTCCAATACATAAAAAAAAATTTATCAAAGCCTGTTTGTTTAATAGCACGACTAAATTCAACATCACTTTTTAAATGTTCAAGCGATTTCCATACAGTATCTTTAACACCGAATTCTTCATTTTTAGCCTCGAAACGCACTTTATTAATAACATTGTTATTTGGTACCAAAGGACCAATTTGATCACCATATTTATGATATTTTCTAATTAATTCACTTCTAAATACATTGGCTTTTTTGTGTTTTAAATGCTTTTTAAACAACGTTTTTCGAATCCCGGACACATATCTTTTTTTGGAGTGTAATAAATCTTCAGTATTTAAAGTAACGAATTCGAACGATACATTATCATCATTGGTAAACTGAAATGATCCTTGCCCATAAATTTGAGCTTTACAATTGTGATCACTGCAAAATCCATTAATTTTTACGATATAATCTGTAGCATTATAACAGTTCGTGTGTATTACTTTTTGATTTTTGAAAGAATACGCACATGGCAATTTTTCTTGTAAAAAAATTAATTCAGACAAAATATGTGTCCACCCGTTTTTCAAAGATTAATAAATTTCTCCCCTATTATTTACTCTTTCTTCTGGCTTAATATTCAACCATTGTTCTTTCGATAAAACAATTTTGAATTGAACTTTTTTATCATTAAATGGATGTTGCGTATTCCACTTCAAACTGTTAAAACTGCTATCACTATCATTACACGAATCAGAAATATCAATGTCATCAGTTTCACTTAGAATTACACTTTCTTCGCTAAAGTTATTGAAATTATTAAAATTAATCACATTTTTCATCATTTTATATGTTTTGAAAACATTATGCCGATCTTGATAGACATAAAAATATAAATTAACAGGTTTCATTCGATTGTCCCATGTTGCGCATATGTCTTTCCAAACTAAATTAAATTTAGATTTCAATTTACCGGTTTGATTGTCACAAATTTCAAACTGTATTAAAGTCTTTAAAATTTTAGAATTAGATATTGCAGCACGAGGACCGATTATTATAAAGAAAATTATAAAAACCTTCTTGCACGATATGAAATTTGCAGTAATCGTCTTTTTTTACTATAATTTCAAAATATTGCGAAAAGAAGCTATACCAAAATGTGACCATAACTTAATTGTCAGAATAATCTACATTATTGATATATTATTAATTTAACCTCAATATAACCTGAATCGTCAACCGTGCCAAAATGATAAATTTCTTACAGTGCTAAAAAATGTACTTAATTTGTAAACATCTTGAAATGTCAGAAATCATTACCGCTATTATATACTGTTGTAGTTAATGTAAACGTCAAAACTTCAATAACCTATCTTGACATAATCTTAATTGATTTACTTGTAAACCAACATTTTACTCTGCGAATAGATATTATTCCTGAGGTTGCATTAAATATTGTAACACTACTTGTCCTACCCTTCAAATTAGAGAATGACCGTGAATCTTCGCCAGTCTTGGCGCTAAGTGCAGGTACGCTGGGTGGCTGGAACCTTGGTTTAGGATAAATGCTGTCTACAATTGGCAGTGATATTACTTGTTTAGAGGAATCTCCAGGCCAATTAGAATGCAAAGCACCGGTTGTAGTTAAACAAGTGTCGCTGAGGGGTTTAAAAACAGATTCCCAGCCATCTTTGTGATATCTCCACCCTTTAGATTTCATTACTAATGTTCTTTTTGTACTGTATGCCACTAAAAAGCAGTACGTGATGTGATAAATCTGCAGAAAAAGAATACACTCATTTTATTTCATTATTTAACGACCATTGATTATTGATTATTTAACGACTATTTAACGACTTATCATAATTTAATTTTCTTACCTGACAGCCAAAACCATAACCTATATTTAACTATATATCAGCTTCTTTGCCTTATTACAATCAGCAGGATTTTGGAGATACCTTTAAAGTAAATATAAGGTAGCTAGATTAGGTTAGCAAGACTAAAATAACTTAAATTTTGATATATTAAATACTTTAATAGATTATATCATATCGCGCAAGCTGCATTACCTAAATCGTTTCTGAACTAGATCAGATAAATCTTTTGCTTCTTTTTCCCGCCATTTATCGTAACCATCTGCCTTCTTTAATTTATCGATATTTATTATAAGTGACTTTTTATTCTCCAATGCATTTTTCATCACATCCTGTATTTCCTTCTCTTTTTGATCATACGTGAATTCATCAATGTGTTTCTTGAACTTATTTAACTGAGCGATAATGTAATACCTGTAATGCAAAACTAAGCACGTAATTTTTCATGTAACATGTTAAGCATAATTTGTGTTAATGTCTGATCAGTTATTATTATATTTACCACATCTCCTGAACATTGTTCCTCAATCGCCGTCGCAGTTCCTTATATTCTGAAGAACACCATGTATTGATCCATCTTGATGATCTATCAGGTTATAATAGATCGACACTCTCTCAAGCTTGTCTTGCACGGAGCCGAAGTGGTCCCCTTGTATAGATTTCGATCCTTCTCTGGAAATTATGTTAGTCTATACAATGAAAAGATCGTAGTACTCTGTTTCAAATTTTTGCATTTTTGTATTTTTAGTGTTGCTGAACTTTCCTTTTTTTTACATACATATATACATAATGTGCTGTACGCAAACATACCCTAATATAAAGTTCTTTAATGCATTGTTCTGCTTCTGTAGAATTTCAAAGTCGTTAACCATTTGTGTTAGGCGTTGAGTGTTCTCTTTGTTGGCAGTGTCAGTATCATGGCTTAACAACGAGTTGAACTTGAATATATAAACGATGGATATAATCAGTATCAAAAATCATGTGGCTAGGAATGCTATTCTGAGATTCCCTAACCAACCAGGTTGTCCGGAACAAATCGCTGCCATTTTGAACAGATCGTTTCCGTTTGTGTCACATTACAGACACTGAAAATATAACAAGTAACGTAAAATTAATGTACGTACACAAAAGAGATCCTTGATTTCTTTTCAAATTTGTACACACAATTTTATTTCATTTTCACTCCAAGCAAAAGGCTGGGGCTATACTATGCGTGTTCTTAAGTCCTGACACGAACAAGTCAAGCCGCACGGTACGGAGTGGCGTTAATTACCTTCACTATGTGATCGTTCGCAGCCTCTGTTGTACCTTTGCCCTTCGAGCTCATCTCTTGCCCGACATGACATGCACGTACGTCGTACAATGCTGGGTCTACAGTGCGAGTCGCAAAGTCGTGAGTCACAAGAATTGACCAATCACAGTCGAATTTGAGGAGAATAATCGACTGTGATTGGTCAATTTTCTTACGGCCTTACGATTGACTAAAGGTGCTTTTTCACGTTGACGTTCGATCGGCTCGACGCTCATCTTCAGTGAGCAAAAATCTTCAGAAATAATATTTTTTATTTACATATATATTCGTAAAATATTATTACTTGAGCCCATTCTACAATAACCGTAAAAGTATGCAGTAAGACCTGAGCAGTAAGCTATTGACCAACCACTGTCGATTATTGTTGAATACTTGAATTGTAAAAATCCCATTATGGGCCGTCTACAATGAAGAATCGTAGGCCGTAGCTTATTGGTCAATTTCTTACTGCTACGGCCTACGATTCTTCATTGTAGACGGCCCATAATGGGATTTTTACAATTCAAGTATTCAACAATAATTGACAGTGGTTGGTCAATAGCTTACAGGTGCCTTTTCATATGCAGCATGCTGCAGCAGCAAATCAGTCACGTGACCAAAATTTAATAACAATAAATGTATTTTTATATCTCACTTAATACCATTTTTTGTTTATGACAGAGCTGTGTCCAGACAGGAATATTTTTTCATTAGAAATAATTATGACTAATTATTGTGACCGAAATCAGTAGGTTGCGTGTTCGTTTTCAGCTGTGCTGCTTTGCTGTTCGTTCAGTTGAACTTCACAACCAATAGCAGCAATCTGCTGCGGCAGCACGCTGCGCCATGAAATGGTACCTTACTGCTCACGTCTTACTGCATACTTTTACGGCTATTGTAGAATGGGCTCAAGTAATAATATTTTACGAACATATATGTAAATAAAAAATATTATTTCTGAAGATTTTTGCTCACTAAAGATGAGCGTCGAGTCGATCGAACGTCAACGTGAAAAGGCACCTTTAGTCAATCGTAAGGCCGTAAGAAAATTGACCAATCACAGTCGATTATTCTTCTCAAATTCGACTGTGATTGGTCAATTCTTGTGACTCACGACTTTGCGACTCGCACTGTAGACCCAGCATTGTACGACGTACGTGCATGTCATGTCGGGCAAGAGATGAGCTCGAAGGGCAAAGGTACAACAGAGGCTGCGAACGATCACATAGTGAAGGTAATTAACGCCACTCCGTACCGTGCGGCTTGACTTGTTCGTGTCAGGACTTAAGAACACGCATAGTATAGCCCCAGCCTTTTGCTTGGAGTGAAAATGAAATAAAATTGTGTGTACAAATTTGAAAAGAAATCAAGGATCTCTTTTGTGTACGTACATTAATTTTACGTTACTTGTTATATTTTCAGTGTTTGTAATGTGACACAAACGGAAACGATCTGTTCAAAATGGCAGCGATTTGTTCCGGACAACCTGGTTGGTTAGGGAATCTCAGAATAGCATTCCTAGCCACATGGTTTTTGATACTGATTATATCCATCGTTCATATATTCAAGTTCAACTCGTTGTTAAGCCATGATACTGACACTGCCAACAAAGAGAACACTCAACGCCTAACACAAATGGTTAACGACTTTGAAATTCTACAGAAGCAGAACAATGCATTAAAGAACTTTATATTAGGGTATGTTTGCGTACAGCATATTATGTATATATGTATGTAAAAAAAAGGAAAGTTCAGCAACACTAAAAATACAAAAATGCAAAAATTTGAAACAGAGTACTACGATCTTTTCATTGTATAGACTAACATAATTTCCAGAGAAGGATCGAAATCTATACAAGGGGACCACTTCGGCTCCGTGCAAGACAAGCTTGAAAGAGTGTCGATCTATTATAACCTGATAGATCATCAAGATGGATCAATACATGGTGTTCCCTCTTCAGAATATAAGGAACTGCGACGGCGATTGAGGAACAAAGTTCAGGAGATGTGGTAAATATAATAATAACTGATCAGACATTAAAACAAATTATGCTTAACATGTTACATGAAAAATTACGTGCTTAGTTTTGCATTACAGGTATTACATTATCGCTCAGTTAAATAAGTTCAAGAAACACATTGATGAATTCACGTATGATCAAAAAGAGAAGGAAATACAGGATGTGATGAAAAATGCATTGGAGAATAAAAAGTAACTTATAATAAATATCGATAAATTAAAGAAGGCAGATGGTTACGATAAATGGCGGGAAAAAGAAGCAAAAGATTTATCTGATCTAGTTCAGAAACGATTTAGGTAATGCAGCTTGCGCGATATGATATAATCTATTAAAGTATTTAATATATCAAAATTTAAGTTATTTTAGTCTTGCTAACCTAATCTAGCTACCTTATATTTACTTTAAAGGTATCTCCAAAATCCTGCTGATTGTAATAAGGCAAAAAAGCTGATATATAGTTAAATAAAGGTTATGGTTTTGGCTGTCAGGTAAGAAAATTAAATTATGATAAGTCGTTAAATAGTCGTTAAATAATCAATAATCAATAATCAATGGTCGTTAAGTAATGAAATAAAATGAGTGTATTCTTTTTCTGCAGATTTATCACATCACGTACTGCTTTTTAGTGGCATACAGTACAAAAAGAACATTAGTAATGAAATCTAAAGGGTGGAGATATCACAAAGATGGCTGGGAATCTGTTTTTAAAATCCTCAGCGACACTTGTTTATCTACAACCGGTGCTTTGCATTCTAACTGGCCTGTAAACAAGTAATATCACTACCAATTGTAGACAGCATTTATCCTAAACCAAGGTTCCAGCCACCCAGCGTACCTGCACTTAGCGCCAAGACTGGAGAAGATTCACGGTCATTCTCTAATTTGAAGGGTAGGACAAGTGTTACAATATTTAATGCAACCTCAGGAATAATATCTATTCGCAGAGTAAAATGTTGGTTTACAAGTAAATCAATTAAGATTATGTCAAGATAGGTTATTGAAGTTTTGACGTTTACATTAACTACAACAGTATATAATAGCGGTAATGATTTCTGACATTTCAAGATGTTTACAAATTGAGTAAATTTTTTAGCACTGTAAGAAATTCATCATTTTGGCACGGTTGATGATTCAGGTTATATTGAGGTTAAATTAATAATATATCAATAATGTAGATTATTCTGACAATTAATTAGTTATGGTCACATTTTGGTATAGCTCCTTTTCGCAATATTTTGAAATTATAGTAAAAAAAGACGATTACTGTCTTTTTCTTTATAATAATGGGTCCTCGTGCTGCAATATCTAATTCTCAAATTATAAAGACTTTAATACAGTTCGAAATTTGTGACAATCAAACCTGTAAATTGAAATCTAAATTTAATTTAGTTTGGAATTCTGGTTACAGGAATGGATTTCATCTGGCGCACATGTTTCTTTATGAAATAGTCACTGATATGTCAATTACACTTCAAAATGCAATTACTTTAGCAATTAATGGAATATTTTATAAAAAGTATTTGTCAATTTGTTATGATTTCTTAATTGGAAAAACTCAATCTGTTCCACGGCCATTTATTTGTATTGATGTTGCTCATCTGATACATTGTGTTGCTAGACTGAAATGTTTATCTCGTGCAAAACCAGCAGTAAAAGATTTTTACTTACGATGTATAGGATTTATGACTACAATTGAAAAGTTTCAAGACTTAGACAAGTATATGAAATCAGTTTTGATTGTCTGTCAAAACGAGAGTAAATATCATGCAGAAATTCAGTGGATTTTGAAAAGAATAGAAACTTTCAAATTTGATGATTCTATTGATTATAAACAGATAAGGCAGACTACTGTTTGTGAAAATGGCAATAATTTTACAGAACACATTTCTTGTAACGATGAAATAAATGTATTTTCTGTTGAGACTGTAGATTATAATTATAACTACAACGCTGATAATCTTTCGGTTTATATTCATCAAATTGTAGAGCAAACGCATTCAAAGCAAAATTCAAATATGTCAATTAATTTTAATGATATAAACATGTATTATTTTTCAGAAATTACCAATGATTTGAAACGTTTATTTAAACAATTTCCATCGTGGACCAATGTTATGTTAAACTGTTTTATTTCAAAAAATACTGTTGCAACGTCTGCTCGATCCGAAAATTATTTTCGACTTGTCAAAGAAAATGTCTTAGAAGAACGTCAACCGTGCCGATTTGATAAATTTTTTATAAAACACGTACGCTCAATTAATACTAAAGGTATCGAAGCAAGAGCAGCTTATGATGCGTTAAAGAAAAACAAAATTATTATTAATCAAAAACATGAGGAAAATTTACGGAAGGAGGAACAATTAATTTTACAAACAAAAGAAAATTGGAAAAATAAAGTAATAAATGATACATGTGATTTATTTAATGGAAATGAAAAGGATAATTTTTCTTCTAATGATTTTAATACTGATGAGTATAATCAATTAATGGAAGCTGTTAATTTAAAAGATTTTGTTCATTCAACTCCGAAAAGTATGGTGGATTATCCAATTATACAACATTCAGATAACAATTTTTCCATTGTGTTGAACGTTGAAAGAAAAGTAATTGAACCGATAATTAAAGTAAATAAAAATTCGGAAAATGACAAGAATTTATTGAACAAACGCGGAACCTATGTTACTCCATGTCCTGACATAAAGGTAATCCACCA
Organism: Leptothorax acervorum; assembly: GCA_035220615.1. Taxonomy (NCBI): domain Eukaryota; kingdom Metazoa; phylum Arthropoda; class Insecta; order Hymenoptera; family Formicidae; genus Leptothorax; species Leptothorax acervorum. The sequence continues at coordinate 160,618 of JASTWQ010000398.1, forward strand.
AAAACCTGCTAAAAAAAAGTTTAAAAAAGATTTTATTATAAATGGCAACAGGTTACCTCCACGTATGATTAATAATAAGAAAGTTCATCTTTTTAACACTTGTCCGTTTGATTCAGCCACTGAAGTTGTATCTGTTGCTTGTTGCAACTCTAAAAACTTTAAAGATTTTGTTACTTCACAAATGAGAAAAAAAACTATTGGTTTTTTTACATGTGTAAATAATTATATTGAACACGGAGCTACAGCGTCGTTTTACAAATTACGAGCAACATTGTTAAATTCATTATATCCGTCTGCTGATAACAATATAACTTGTGAAGACAATGTTTGCGATTTATTCAGTAAACTAATGACAACATACGATGTAAATATTGAAACAATAACGTGTCAAAATTTTCAATGATGTGCAGTCAATTCGCGGAATATACCAGTTTTAAATTTAAGCGCGAGAATAGTCTGGGAAAAAGGTATGCAACATTTGAATGAGAGTGTAGATGAGTTCATACGCGAAAAAATTATTTATTGTCAGAGCTGTCATACAAACTCCGCTAGAAGAATGATCCAAATTTGTAATTACTTATGTTTAAATATCGAATATTTTTATGAAACTTCGATTCGTTTCCCTGATAAGACTTTTCCGAACACTAATTTAAATGATATTCCAATTACAATACAAGTACAAGATAAATATTATATTTTGTGTGGCGTAATCCGGCTTATACCACCTATTATTATCAATGGTATAGGACATTATGTTGCATACGTTAGGTCACTCACCAACAAATGGACTGAAATTAATGATCTCTGTAAACAACCAACAAATATTGTTAATTTACCGGCAATTAGAATATCGTTATTATTTATGTATTACTTTAACTAATTTTAATAATTTTTCTCACCAAAGAAAACAAACCAAAGATAACATTAAATATCGGTAATAGTTGTATGCATAAAAAATTGCTGTATCTGTAAGATGTGGAACATCTACAAAAATATTTTTATAGTTATTTACTTTTGATGGTTATATCTAAAAAAAAATACATTTTGTTCAAAATATATATATTTATATAGAGGAAATATATATGCTAAACTAATAGGTTCCACTGAGACATATGAGATTCTATCACATAATATCCCATATTAGGATCCTATCCCATAACAGGGGACTTTCCTCTATATATATATATATATATATATACAGGGTGTAACAAAAAGGTCGGGACCCTGAATTATCTCGGAAAGTTGATGTTTTCGGAAGAAATGTTTTATACAAAAGTTGTAGGATACCAAGTTACCCATCATGAGGTGATATTGGTTTGACCTTGAAAGATCTTTGGAAAGTCACATCAGAGTTACATTGAGTTTTTTAAATGGGTACCCCTATTTTTTATTGTAAATTCTTGTAGCCGACGTCGAGAACTTTACAAAACAGTATAAGTAAAGTCCATTTGGCCAAGAACTATTCGAGATATGCGCCGCTAAAATTTAAGTATCGCCGGGCGTTAGCGTTATTTCGAGGTTTAGGGACTCCAAACAGCGGTCGGTGACCCAGCCAGCTAAGGCAAGATCGGTCGGTGATTCAGCCAGCTAAGGCAAGATCGGTCGGTGATCCAGCCAGCTAAGGCAAGATCGGAAGGTGATCCAGCCAGCTAAGGCAAGATCGGTCGGTGATTCAGCCAGTTAAGGCAAGATCGGTCGGTGATCCAGCCAGCTAAGGCAAGATCCGTCGGTGATCCAGCCAGCTAAGGCAAGATCGGTCGGTGATCCAACCAGCTAAGGCAAGATCGGAAGGTGATCCAGCCAGTCAAGGCAAGATTGGTCGGTGATTCAGCCAGCTAAGCCATGATCGGAAGGTGATCTAGCCAGCTAAGGCAAGATCGGAAGGTGATCCAGCCAGTCAAGGCAAGATCGGTCGGTGATCCAGCCAGCTAAGCCAAGATCGGAAGGTGATCCAGCCAGCTAAGGCAAGATCGGAAGGTGATCCAGCCAGCTAAGGCAAGATCGGAAGGTGATCCAGCCAGCTAAGGCAAGATCGGTCGGTGATCCAGCCAGCCAAGGCGATTTTATAATAAATGCTCGAATTGCGCACCATTTACGGTCTGACAATGAGCTAATCGATCGTAAAAGTTGGATACGGCATTCCTGATGAATTCGGGATCAATGAGTGCAGCTTCATCAATTATCCTTAGACGAATGTTCCTCTAGATTTCTTGGCTTTGTTGCATACACTCTGCTTTTAAGGTGACCCCACAAAAAGTAGTTAAGCGGTGTTAAATCAGGAGAACGAGGTGGCCACTCAATCTCTCCTCTTCTTCCAATCCATCGATTGGGAAATTCCGCGTTTTAAGAAATTTCGCACATTTCTACCATAACGCGGTGCAGCACCGTCTTAGCTGAAACCATGTATGAGCAAAGATATCATCACCTACAATCCGTCTGATTGCTGGAGTATTTCATTCCTCAGCATATCTTCATACTTTGCAGCATTCAAATTTCCATCAATGAAAAATGGACCAATCAAAGTATTATTCAATACACCCGCCCAGACGTTCAACTTTTGAGGGTATTGTGTTCGAGCTTCAAGCATCCAGTGAGGATTGCTGTCAGACCAGTATCTGCAGTTATGTCTATTGACGGGACCATTCAATTCAAATGTTGCTTCATCCGAGAAAACTACATTGAAAAGAAAGTTAGGGTCATCGTCAATTATTCTCATCATGAGCTCACAAAATTCCATACGACGATCAAAATCATCTTCGTTCAACTCTTGTACCAGATGAATTTTGTACGGATAAAACTTGATTTTTTTCCAAAATTCTTTGCACAGCCATGTGACTAATGTCATGTTGCTGACTTACTTTGCGAGTGCTGCGATGGACATTTTCAACAAACGATTGTGCAACATCCAGTTGTTTTTCTTCACTAGTCGCTGATACTGGTCGTCCTGGAATTTGGCGATTTTTCACGCTACCGGTTTCATGAAAGCGTCTGATCGTTCGCTCTACAGTGGATTTCGAAATAGCTGTGTTTTCATCGCGAAAAGTTTCGTTAAAAACCTGTCTAACTTCATTGTAAGATCTTTGACGATCACCCCATCCCCGCATCATGAGAAGAGATATTCTCTCTCGTTCTGAAAGATAAGCCATCCTATAGGTGAAAAAGAACGATTGCGTCGGCGGTGTTTATCTTCGGATCTTTCTGTCCGTTGTTGATCTTTTTCGCGGGCAATTACGAAGCTGTGTTTCGCTGTTTGACCCCGGATAAATCTTTACCGGAGTAGCAGTCTTCGAAGAAGGTAAAGACAAGAGCGACTCGCTACCGTTTTCATCTTTCACACAGCTTCGTAATTGCCCGCGAAAAAGATCAACAACGGACCGAAAGATCCGAAGATAAACACCGCCGACGCAATCGTTCTTTTTCACCTATACGATGGCTTATCTTTCAGAACGAGAGAGAGTATCTCTTCTCATGATGCGGGGATGGGGTGACCGTCAAAGATCGTACAATGAAGTTAGACAGGTTTTTAACGAAACTTTTGCGATGAAAACACAGCCATTTCGAAATCCACTGTAGAGCGAACGATCGGACGCTTTCATGAAACCGGTAGCGTGAAAAATCGCCAAATTCCAGGACGACCAGTATCAGCGACTAGTGAAGAAAAACAACTGGATGTTGCACAATCGTTTGTTGAAAATGTCCATCGCAGCACTCGCAAAGTAAGTCAGCAACATGACATTAGTCACATGGCTGTGCAAAGAATTTTGGAAAAAAATCAAGTTTCATCCGTACAAAATTCATCTGGTACAAGAGTTGAACGAAGATGATTTTGATCGTCGTATGGAATTTTGTGAGCTCATGATGAGAATAATTGACGATGACGCTAACTTTCTTTTCAATGTAGTTTTCTCGGATGAAGCAACATTTGAATTGAATGGTCCCGTCAATAGACATAACTGCAAATACTGGTCTGACAGCAATCCTCACTGGATGCTTGAAGCTCGAACACAATACCCTCAAAAGTTGAACGTCTGGGCGGGTGTATTGAATAATACTTTGATTGGTCCATTTTTCATTGATGGAAATTTGAATGCTGCAAAGTATGAAGATATGCTGAGGAATGAAATACTTCCAGCAATCAGACGGATTGTAGGTGATGATATCTTTGCTCATACATGGTTTCAGCAAGACGGTGCTGCACCGCATTATGGTAGAAATGTGCGAAATTTCTTAAACGCGGAATTTCCCAATCGATGGATTGGAAGAAGAGGAGAGATTGAGTGGCCACCTCGTTCTCCTGATTTAACACCGCTTAACTACTTTTTGTGGGGTCACCTTAAAAGCAGAGTGTATGCAACAAAGCCAAGAAATCTAGAGGAACTTCGTCTAAGGATAATTGATGAAGCTGCACTCATTGATCCCGAATTTATCAGGAATGCCGTATCCAACTTTTACGATCGATTAGCTCATTGTCAGACCGTAAATGGTGCGCAATTCGAGCATTTATTATAAAATCGCCTTGGCTGGCTGGATCACCGACCGATCTTGCCTTAGCTGGCTGGATCACCGACCGATCTTGCCTTAGCTGGCTGGATCACCGACCGATCTTGCCTTAACTGGCTAAATCACCGACCGATCTTGCCTTAGCTGGCTGGATCACCTTCCGATCTTGCCTTAGCTGGCTGGATCACCGACCGATCTTGCCTTAGCTGGCTGGATCACCGACCGATCTTGCCTTAGCTGGCTGGATCACCGACCGATCTTGTCTTGACTGGCTGGATCACCTTCCGATCTTGCTTTAGCTGGCTGGATCACCGACCGATCTTGCCTTAGCTGGCTGGATCACCGACCGATCTTGCCTTAGCTGGCTGAATCACCGACCGCTGTTCGGAGTCCCTAAACCTCGAAATAACGCTAACGCCCGGCGATACTTAAATTTTAGCGGCGCATATCTCGAATAGTTCTTGGCCAAATGGATTTTACTTATACTGTTTTGTAAAGTTCTCAACGTCGGCTACAAGAATTTACAATAAAAAATAGGGGTACCCATTTAAAAAACTCAATGTAACTCTGATGTGACTTTCCAAAGATCTTTCAAGGTCAAACCAATATCACCTCATGATGGGTAACTTGGTATCCTACAACTTTTGTATAAAACATTTCTTCCGAAAACATCAACTTTCCCAGATAATCCAGGGTCCCGACCTTTTTGTTACACCCTGTATATACACATATGGTTCATTGCACATATAGTTAACAATTACATTATATAAGCAGGCACGGTATGTGTGTGTATAATAAAAAAATTGTGAAAACTAGAAAAACGGCGCTATTGTACACACACAAAATATTTATGCTATATTAATATTTATAATGACTTTATAATGACGATATATTTACTACAATTAATAAACAAATTATAAAAGTGTTGTTTTAAATAATGTACCCTTTCATATCATAATTATGTTAAAATGAGAATATACATGTTGCACATATATAATTATTTTTCATTTATGGTTGAGTAGACCGTAGGAAATGGAATTCAGCCATTTCGCTTACGGCTTTAATTAAGCCCCTTGCACAATGCCAGGCAACAGGCAATAGAAATTAGGAACAGGGAATAGAAATTAGAAATGTATGAATGCAGAATAAACAGTGACACGGGCAATACATACAGAGTTTCCGTCACGTTGGAAATTCTGTGCCTATTGCCTGTTGCGAACCAATCATAGAATTCGAATTTTTTAGGTTATAATTAACGATTTTTTGGTTATTTCCTGTTGCTATTACCTGTTGCCTGACCGATCACATTTGAACAATTTGACCAATTGACCAATGCGATTGGTCAATTCAGAAGCCGTGTATCAATGCATTGTGTTCCTATTCCCTATTTCTATTGTCTGTATCTTTGTATTGTGTTGCGCCCCTAACAGTTCAATATTATTAATATATGAAATTTATTAACATATGTAATTTATTAACACAGAATAGAGGAACAGAGAAATAGCGCTAAGAAACAGTGATAAAATGTCATTTTATATTCTGTACATATGTTAATATTAAACTGTTCCCTATCCCTTATTTTTTTTATTGTGCCTTTTACGCGTTGTTGTTCGTTGCCGTCCTTGGACAGGACCAGACACGTTTCAACACGTTACACGCGCATCCTTTGTCTGGACCATATTTTGGAGTTTCTATTTTTTCTTAGAGAGACTGCTACACACACTAAGGCCGGTATTCATAGTCGGTTCTTATATTTAAGACCGTCTTAAGTTCAATCCTAAGATGTCATGAACCAATCACAGAGCCGTATTAGCGTCTTAAGACATTACTTAAGACGGTCTTGAAATAAGATCCGACTATGAATACCGGCCTATCAATCTCATTCTCTAAACAAAAAAGAAAATCTGGCAGGATGGACTAAAGTTAAGGCTTTCACACATAAAATTCCTTAAGGCCATTGCACGTAACAATGTTTTAGTTGTAATCGTAAGGCCGTAAGATAATAGACCAATCACACTCGATTATTCTTCAAGCGCGAGAAGAATAGTCGACTGTGATTGGTCTATTTTCTTACGGCCTTACGATTAAAACTAAAACTTTGTTACGTGCAATGGCCTTTAAGGACGTAAAGCATACGCTAAAGATAATTGATCAATCTCAATCGAGTTTGTAATCTACGGATGATGGAGCAATTAAGAAGCGATCGTTTTATGTTAGATATACTTGCAGAGAACTATAGGAAATACGTTATTCCAAAAAAATAAGTGGTCTTTGCTAAGATGTCATTAAAAATTAATTATACGAATGGAGCAATTGAATATCTCAATAGAGCAAGCGAGAAACAGTTGTTCTAGCAAAGATCAATAGGAAATGTTGACTAAACTCTTTGAGATATAGTTGTAAACGATAGAGCTGTTATATTACGTTTGAATATTCCGCCGTTGGCTGCCGAACCATGTAGTTGCAATAGGCGGCCGATAGGCGGCGGCGGCGTCACTTGTGAAATGATTAATTTATTAATTTTTTAATAAAATATGCAATAAATCATTAAAATAATGATGGAGCATTAAGGAGCAATTAAGGAGCAATCGTTCTACACCGGTTTTAATTGCATAGAGTTATTAGAAATATGTTTTTGAGTGAAAATTAGAAAATTTTAGTTTTTTGTAAATATCTTAAAAAATAATCATTTTAAAAGGGGAGCAATTGTTGATTGTGAGGGAGCAATCAGGGAGCAATCGTTTGAGCTATAGTTCATTAAAAAATATGAACTTCCAGCGCCAACTTATTTCCGGTGAGATAAACGTCGGGATTGGACGCGCGCTGAAGCTCGTGCTCGTAGAATCCTCCGGCCACGGGCTCCCCGCGGTAGTCCTTCAGCAGATACGTCACAGGATTGGTCCGCTGCACCTTGGCGACGCGAAAGACCTCGGTGGTCCAGTTCGGGGTGTAGCCCTTCTCGAACACCGTCTTGAACTTGCTGACGCGTACCGGGTCATCGACCTTGAATCTGCCCGGAGCGGCGATCTTCACGCGACCGTACACCGTGGACAGAAGTCTCTCGGCGACGGCGGGCGTCACGTCCGCCGGTCGCATCCCGATCGTTCGGTGCCTGCGACGGTTGTAATCTGACAGCAGACTCGGCAGCGCGTCGAGCCACGCGTACGATCTGTTGACCGTGAAGAGCCTCCACATGTCGTTCTTGAGCGTGCGATTGAATCTCTCCACCACCGACGCCTTCATCACCGAGTACGTCGAGTAATGATTTATGTCGCGCTTCCTCGTGATCTCTCGCACGTCGGCGTTGTAGAACTCCTTTCCCTCGTCCGTCTGCAGGTTCCTCGGGGATCGCGCGTCCTCGCGAAATATCCTCGACAGGGCCGCGGCCACCTCGCTCCCGCTCTTGCTCTTGAGCGGCAAGGCCCACGCGTACTTGCTCAGCACATCGATAACCGTTAGAATGTAGTTGTGACCCTTGTTGTGTCGCGCGTATGGACGCATCTCGACCACGTCGGCCTGCCACAGGTCGTCGTAACCGCGCACCACGACGCGACGCCGCGGGAAGTTTCTTCGCGCCGATGCGTGCAGCTCCCGCGCGAGTCTTCGCCTTTCGGCGCTCATCGTCTCTCTCACGAGTTCGAGTAGCTCTTGTTCTTCAAGAGACGGTTGAGCTCCAGTATGCTCGCCTCTTTCTCCTTCGCGCCGGCGCGCGCGCCCCTGCTCTCGCGAACCTCCGCTCTCAGCTTCGCTATCTCTCTCTCGAGCGACTCCTTGGTGGCCGTTTTCTCCTCCAATCGCCGCAAATCCTTATCCAGCTTTGTCTCGGTCGTCTTGGAAGAGCTCGCGAGATCGCTCAACGCGACCTTGAGTTCGTTCACGCCGCTGTTTATCTCGCTCACCTCTTTTTTTACCGCCGACAACGATTTCGCCTCGTTTTTCGCCGTCGTGTTCATTCTCCCGATCTCGCGTTTTGTACTCCCGATCTCGTATCTGAGCTCGATCACGCGATCGACGTTATTGCCCACCTCTGTCCTCACCGCCGTCAAACCGTCGCACAGTGGTTCCAAATCCCAAAAAGCTGGCCAAAATATGAAGACGTTCTTCAATTTGAATGAAACTTGGTATACTAAGGTTTTCGAGGTCGCTGATTACGAATCAAAAGTCAAAATTACGAAAAACAAAATGGCGGATCCAATATAGCGGATATGAATGTTAAAAAAGACGTTTAAAGAACGAAAATAGATACATTTTTGTCATGACCGTTAATTATAAATTTGAAATAAAATAAAGTTAACAAATATCAAGAGAATGGAAGAAAAAATTTTATGTTTAAATAATTATAGATAGTTATTTTTTATTTAGTGTAAATTTAAAATTTAGAAAATTATTAGGAGCGCTCAAATAAAAAGAAAATGATGTATAATAAATATGCATTTATAAAAATAAATTTAATAATTATTAAATAGAAAATTTATAATAGTAAATTATTAATCAAAGTCTTCATCTGTTAAATCATCATCGGTGTCGTAGTCAGTTGACTGTGCTGTGGAAACATTGGAGGCCTCATCACTTATTTCAACGGATGGTGGATTTAATAGCTGCACTGCTTCTGGTGACAACGATTTTAATTTTTTTTGTGGCAATTTTCTTAGACTTGATATAAATGGATCTGATGCTACCAAGAGCCGTAAAAAGACATCTTCCATTGTGTTTATTCTACTACTTTTCCTCGAAAAGTCTTCTCGAAAACGTTTAATATATTTGTTCGTAGATTCTTGAGCATCTTCAGCCATTTGTCCGATCGGCAATAAAGAAGAAGATATTATTTCTGTGCCATGAATTAAAACTTTGTGGACTGAAATTGGCATATAGTACCATGGATACAGTTGTACAAATTTACGAGCTGTTTCTATTGAGTATTCTTGAAATTTAGTTAAATTGATGTCGTGGCCACTTGAAATTGCTTGCAATATTACGTAAAATCGTTTAATTAGATCTTCATCAACTCCTGTTATAGAGGCGGAAATGCTGGAATTTTCAAAGAATCGTCGAGCAGTATTCCCATCGTTTGTAGTACCAAAACCAGGTTTTGGCTGATCGATGATAAGTCCCAGTTGCAAACGAAAACCTTTTTTTACATTGTTTGATCGAGTCTGCATTTTTTCCTTCTCTTCAGCAGTGCGCGCTTGCCATTTCTTTATGTCCAGTTTGTATGACAAATGTAAGCAGCATTCTAAAAATCGTATCCATGCATGTAGCGTAGATAATCCAAACTGCAAATTATCTTCTTTCACTTCTTTTTGCAAAATTGCATCAATATCATTAAAATTTTTGGATGTTGTATTACATAAGTAGCAACGTTGAGTAGATGCAGTATGGGTGAGTGCGTTGCAAACTTTACCGTCTATCATTGTTAGAGCAAGCTTATACGATACTGTAATTTCTTTTCCATCCATTATTGTTTCGAAACTGATAAGTTTACTTTCTTGTTCTTTAATGTAATTTGCTTCATTAATGGTGGCTTCAGCATTTTCATGTAAAAATTGTAACCTTATAGGCTTGCAAAATCGAGGAGAAGGTCTCGGATTTTTCCATATAATTTCTGCCTTTGTAGTTTCATTAATAGATATGAGTTATAATGGTACTAGAGAAGTGAAAAAAACGTTTGCATCCGATTTACTTCCGTCATCATCGCTAAATTTTTGTTTGTACATACTTTGGCCAGAGGTGCCAGCGCAACCCCACTTACAAATTAAATTTAACTTACGAACATTTTCAGAAGCCAAGCTTTTGATAACATCCATTTGTGTTAATAAAATTCGTTCAGCTGTATGATCTAAAAGAGTCTGTAGTTGTACTTCAGCACTACATTCTGTTACGAAAATGCTTGACTTATGTGGGTAGCATTTATGCTTAGCTTCCAATACTGCCTTATATGATGGATATAACTTGCATTTATTTTCTCTGCTTACAGCTCGTAAACCTTGATATTGGCTTCTTGATAATTTCAGCTCGATCAAAAGCGAAAGAGCAGAATCGGCAGAAAGAATATTTTCTTCAACTAATTCAATAGACCTTCTGTACTTTTTTGCTCTTGATGGGCTACCCATTGTCACATCCTTCATAACATTTGCAGCATCCGTTTTTCCTGCAGCTCGAAGACAGTTCTTCGACACTTGCCTGTGAACGAAGGCTTTCAGTTCTTCTTCGCTTTGTTCTTTCACTCGAACTTGCGAATTCTGAGGCAGGGCGACCTAAATCTGATTTTCTTGGCGTTTCTACAATTTTTTTTATCTTCTTCGAGAGAAACAAAAACATTTAAATAATTATCAAAAATGTTAACAAATCTTTGTTCCATCCTCTTAGCTTGCTGCCACTTCGTTTTAAAATCAAAAATTAATTTGCGTATAATTGGTTTCACAGATTCTGGTAATGTAAAAGAGGTTTGTAATTTCTCTGACATGATATTTTCAATTTTTGTATATGCTATAGTTACATTTTCGTTTAAATGATCCTTCAATAAAAGAAAAATCTCCTTTCTCAATAAACCAATTTTTTCGGTATTATCTGCAGATTCTGAAATATTAAAATATATACTGCTATTAATATAAATTTAATATTTATATTAATATTTAATATAAATTTAATATTTATATTAATATTAATATAAATTTAATAGTTATATTAATATAAATATAAATTAATATAAATTAATATTGTAAGAAATGAAAAGGCGTTCATATTTCCCGGCAATTGGCGCCGCCGGTTGCGTACGAGCTCCGCGGTAACCACGCCGACGAGAGGCGTTAGCGTCTGTGCGAGCGACATCGAGATCGCGGATGACTGTGATTGGTCGGTTGGCAGACCAGGCGAAGTTCACGTGTTAACGTGAAAAAGTAACCGTCGCCGTGCAAGTTTGAACATGCAACGACGCGGTCGAGGCGAAATTATTATTCGAGTACCGGCAACCGAAGTGATCGGTCGTGCGTCGGAGGGCTTATGCCTTTGTAAAATCATTCCCGGCGTCTGTCCGCGTTTGAGTCAGATCATCCGTGAGTCCGCGCAAAGGGCTTCGCGTTAATAAATGTATCGAAAGGAAATATAGTTACGGTTGTAAACGTAAACGGTGTTAACCTTTGTATTCCTTTCCACAATTTCCTAATGCTCGTCTTTCCTACGTATTTCCCGCGAGGTCTAATAATACCCGTGTTACGTTAAACGAGTCATCCTGCACACCTCAGATTGAAATTAAAGAATCAATCATCAAAATTCGCTACAATCATTACAGTTTCAGAAGTGGGATGGATTCAGATCCTTCTACCATTGTTTTCGCCGTAGCAAGTGCTGTGCGGAAATAAAACATTTTCGTGACGACGCGAATCGTTTCCGTCTTTACGTGCGCATACGTATTTCTCGCTCCCGGTCGGTGTAACCGTTTTGTACGGGAAGTGTTACGGTCGCGTGTCGAGTTTAAGAAAACCGAACGATGGAAGCAGTAAGTGCTCGTTCCCGGTTGGAAAGGCTCTCCTTAGAAGAACTTCAAGAAGAGGCCCGAAGGTACGGATTAATGCCGTTAGAAGATAGAAATCAGTGCGTGCAAACGATAGTGTCGCACCTCGAGAGAAATGGCCCGCTTCGCGATTTCGGCGTAGAAAATCGACAGAATCAAGGGAGGTCACTCGCACCAATGGAGACTATTCAAGAAAGAAGTCCATCCGACGCCTCGTTACAAACGTCGCAATCGGTGTATTCCGCTCAGTCCGCTCAATCAGCCCAAATAAACGGGGCAAGAAACGTCCCATCAGGGTCGTCCGATCTTACACAGATCTACGCTTTGATGGCCGAACAGACAAGACAAAACCAAGAATGGATGGCAGAGCAGTCAAGGCAGAATAGGGAGGTGATGCAACAGATGTTGGCCATGATGAGCAATCAGAGAAGTAACACTCATAGATCATCCCCGTCGTCATCGGATCAAACCAGTCGATCAATAGTATCAACGGTATCTCCAGCACAGGCTGTAAAATTATTGGCCTCTCAGCTGTCGAGCTATGGCGGCACGGAGGATGAGGATATTTCTTTGTGGCTTAGCAAAGTAGAAAGTGTAGCAAGGATCCACGGCGTGACACATGAGATCGCGCTCCTGGCGGCTACAAGTAAGTTAACCGGCAACGCACAACGGTGGTTTGCTCACAATACCGGTATTGTCAACCGGTCTTGGACGAGCTTTAAGGAGGCGGTCACGCGGAGGTTCAAGAGGAGAACCCTGCTGTATGTGCAGATGAAAAAAATAGAGGCGCGTTCGTGGAATTTCCCCAAGGAATCGTTTATGGATTACGCAATGGACAAGATGGACCTAATGCAGAACGTGTCACTACCGGAAGCCGATAAAATTCAATTACTAATAGACGGCATCTCAAGCATGGCGATAAGGGGAACGGCAACAGCATTAGACTCTGAAAATATGGATCAGTTTTTGGATCAAATGCACCGGATAACATCCGCGTGTATGTTAAAGAAGAATGAACCGAACAAACAGCAAAGAGGAAAGGATCATAATTTAAAGAAGGATAACCCTCAGAAGGTGACAAGTGCATCGAAGTCGGAGGCGGCAAGAGACAAGTTTTGTGCCTACTGCAAAATTAAAGGTCACGTACGAGAGGAGTGCTACAAGCTAAAGCGGAAGGAGCAATCGCAGACGGCTGCACCAGCTGTCTCGTCTACAACAGTTTCGGCAGTGGACGTTGCCTACACGACGGTGTCATCGACAACGGCAGGCCAGTCAACAGAGGCAACGACGGTGGCATTTGTGGCAGAGCAAGGAAGGAAGCTCGAGATCAACAATTCTCGGATTAAGGTCGTTTCTTTAAATAACATTAAGTCCGACTTAATTGCTCTAGTAGATACGGGAAGCCCGATATCTTTTATTCGCCCGTCTGTTTTCAAAAAGTATTTCAAGCTGTTAGATAACGCGGAAAGTTATTCTAAATCATATAAAGCGTTAAATAATTCTCCGATTCAAATTAGCGGTTCAGTTTCTACCGAAATAGTTTTATCTCCGTTACCAGGGTTCTCAGCATCAATTGAATTAAATGTTCTGGTTAATGATTCTCTTTCAATGGATTTAGTAATCGGTATGGATTTTATAAATAAAAACAAAATAATGATAGTGTATAATCCTACTTCCGATAATCCGGAAAGTAGATTGCAATTATTTAATGAAATAGCATCCGCTGATGTAATTTCTGATTCGCCAGAAAGTTTGGATGAGAAGTTATCTTCTATTGAAACAGATTTCGATAAAGAAGTTAAGCAACAATTAATTTCGGTGTTAAAAGAAGTTGAAGCAACAGAGGTACCCCCTCCCGGAGATGAATACTTAGTAAGAGTGGCGCTCAAGGATAATTCAGTATATGCGTACTCGCCTAGACGTGTTTCATGGACAGAAAGGTTACAAATGAGGGAAATAACGGACGACCTCCTTCAAAGAGGCATAATTAAACATAGTTCTTCCCCCTACTGTGCGCGTACCGTGTTGGTTCGTAAGAAAAGCGGTAAATGGCGTTTGTGTGTGGATTTCAGGCCACTTAATAATAGAGTACATAAGCAAAAATGTCCTTTTCCTATGATCGAAGACTGCGTAGTTGATGTCGGTAAAAAGACCGTATTTACGTTGCTGGATCTGAAGGATGGTTTCCACCAAGTGAAAATTCATCCGGAAGACACCAAATATTTTTCATTTGCTACGCCTGACGGTCAGTACGAATATATCTATTTGCCTTTTGGATATAGTGAATCCCCGGCTGAATTTTTCAAGCGATTAAAGAATCTTTTAGAGGGATTAGTTCGTGAACGTAAAATCGTATTGTATATGGATGACATTTTTATAGCTACTGATACTATTGAAGAAAATATGGAGATTATTAAGCAAGTACTCCTGTTGTTTAAACAATACCATTTTGAGATCAATTTTGATAAATGTCAATTTTTGAGATTGAAAATCGAATTTTTGGGATATATTATATCCGCCAATGGCATAACTATTAGTGAAAGGCATACAGATGTAATCCGAAGATTTCCTATCCCGGAAAAAGTGTTAGATATCCAACGATTTTTGGGTTTGACTAATTACTTTAGAAGATTTATTCAAAACTATGCATCGAAGGCGAAGCCTTTAACCAATCTCTTACGGAAATCCGCTAGGTTTGTTTTCAGTGAGGATTGTAGTCAAGCTTTTGAAATGTTGAAACGCGATTTGATTTCTTACCCTGTATTAAGGCTTTACGATCCCAAAGCTGAGACACAGTTGCATACCGATGCAAGCTCTACAGCTATAGCTGCAATTTTAATGCAGAAACAGAGTAATGGTGTTTTCGCTCCGGTGGCTTATTATAGCCAAGCGACAAATAAGGCCGAAGCTAAATATCATAGTTTTGAACTTGAGATGTTGGCTATTGTCAAAGCCATGGAAAGGTTTCACATTTATCTTTACGGATTAGAATTTACAGTAGTGACGGATTGTCAAGCATTAGTATATGCTGTGAATAAAGCTCATTTAAACCCAAGGATCGCTCGTTGGACTCTCCGCATTCAGAATTATAACTTCAAAATCGTCCATCGCGCTGGCGGAAAAATGGCGCATGTGGATGCCCTTAGTCGTATTGTCGCTTACGTCGATGCGATGCCTATTGAGCGAGAGCTTGAATACAAGCAATTAACAGATATCAAATTAAAGAGTATTGCCGAAGAATTAGAATTTGCGGAAAACGATAAGTTCGAGCTTATCGAAGGATTAGTTTATAAAAAATGTACAGACAAACCACGTTTTGTAATTCCAGAATCTATGATTAATAATATAATACGCGTTTACCATGATGATATGGGGCATTGTGGTATAGAGAAAACCGTTCAAGGTATTACAGCCAATTATTGGTTCCCGTCTTTGCGGAAGAAAGTACGAGACTATATAGAAAACTGTCTTGTTTGTTTAATGTCAAACATATCGGTAAATTCTCGCGAAGGTGAATTACAGACAACCAAAGTCCCTTCAGCTCCTTTTCAGATTTTGCATACCGATCATTACGGTCCCTTAATTGAATCATCTGGTGGTTTTAAACATATTCTTCTAATCGTTGACGCGTACACGCGATTCACTTGGTTGTTCCCAGTTAAAACTACTAATTCAAAGGAGACGATCAAACATTTTGATAGTTTATTTCATATGTTCGGTAAACCAGATAAAATTGTGTCGGACCGAGGAACTGCTTTCACCTCGCACGAATTTTCCGAATTCCTAAATTCCAACTATATTAAGCATCGTAAAGTAGCGGTAGCAGCACCTTGGGCAAATGGTTTAGTTGAGAGGGTAAACAAATTTTTGAAATCTTCCCTAAGAAAATTAGTTGAAGAGCCTCGTAAATGGAAAGATTGTTTGAGTACGGTTCAGTACGTAATTAATAATACGTATCATTCATCACTTAAGAGTTCTCCCTCAAAACTACTCCTAGGATATGACCAACGTAGTCATGTGGATGCCAAATTAGTTGATCACCTCAACCAGTTGGCGAAAGTCGAATTTAATATCGAAACCTATCGTGATTCAGTTCGCGAAGCAGCATTAGATGCTACTGAAAGCATCAAAAGTTACAATAAGTTATATTATGATAAGCTACATAAAAAACCAACTCAATATAATCCAGGCGACTTGGTGATGATTCGTGATACAGTGGTTAAACCTGGAGAAGATAAAAAGTTGAAACCTTCTTATAAAGGTCCTTATCGAATTGCAAAGGCTTTGAATAAAAACCGTTATGTAGTACAAAATGTTCCCAGTTTTAATGCAATTTCTCGTCCTTATAATTCAATATTATCACCAGATCGTTTGAAACCATGGATTAAAGCGATTAATTCCGAAAATCCTACGGAAGTTGAAAATGTTCCAACTCGTGAATAAATTGTTTGCGTTTAAGATAATATTCGTTTATGTTGCGTGTTGCACTTACAGCGATTTTATATGATTTCTGTTATTGTATACCAAAGATTAATAATTATAATCAGTTTCTTAAGTTCAAGATATGTGATAAATGTGAACAAATGTAATTTTTGCAATTTTAGTTTTGTAATAGCAAGTATGTAAGTTTTTGTTTATTTGAGAAAAGCTGAGTTACATTCGGGTCAAATGCGTTTTCAGGCTGGCCGAACTGTAAGAAATGAAAAGGCGTTCATATTTCCCGGCAATTGGCGCCGCCGGTTGCGTACGAGCGCCGCGGTAACCACGCCGACGAGAGGCGTTAGCGTCTGTGCGAGCGACATCGAGATCGCGGATGACTGTGATTGGTCGGTTGGCAGACCAGGCGAAGTTCACGTGTTAACGTGAAAAAGTAACCGTCGCCGTGCAAGTTTGAACATGCAACGACGCGGTCGAGGGCGAAATTATTATTCGAGTACGGCAACCCGAAGTGATCGGTCGTGCGTCGGAGGGCTTATGCCTTTGTAAAATCATTCCCGGCGTCTGTCCGCGCTTGAGTCAGATCATCCGTGAGGTCCGCGCAAAGGGCTTCGCGTTAATAAATGTATCGAAAGGAAATACAGTTACGGTTGTTAAACGTAAACGGTGTTAACTTTGTATTCCTTTCCACAATTTCCTAATGCTCGTCTTCATACGTATTCCCCGCGAGGTCTAATATATACCAGTGTA